>JAQFVV010000029.1:5009287-5609287 GCA_028023455.1 Epiperipatus broadwayi
TTTTAAAATATATATTGACATTGCATACTGAATTAAAATTAATTTAATGGTTTAGATAGGAATTGAAACTAATTTAATAATTTAAATGTAATAATAGAATTAGCATTTGAAAATAATATGTACTTGGGAATATTTTCAAGCTGTTTAATATTTTTTTTACTATTACTGCATTGTTTATATCAAATCTAAAAAAAAGTATGTTGCAAATGGGCTTTTCTTATTGTTTTATCTAATTTCTCTATAATAGTTTGGATTGTCTAGCAGTCTTCTTTGGGTCTAAATACAATCGTATTATATTTTTCTTTACATAAATATATAACTTCATTTTATATGTATACATATAAACACACATTAATTTCCATAAAATTAAAAAAAGTAAAATTTTACATATATTTATAAGCCCATTATTATATTATTAAATCAAACAAAAGTGTATATACACAGTAAAATTTTTTACTATACCGTTTGAATTAAGGTATGCAAATTGCATTTATATTAAATCATTAATTATTTTAACTTATATTACTCCAATTTAGAATATTTTTTATCTTCTATAATATAATTTTAAGTTTAAAAATAATGTACAAAAATTCTATATTTCGAATACCTCTCAATAATATATTCTTTTCATTTACAAACTAAGGATTTTTTCTTTTCAAAAAAACTTTTAAACAATAAAAATAAGATTAAAATTATGTTTTATTACAAAAAAAAAAAATCACTACACATAAGAAAAATACACCAAAATTAAATAATGATTCTATAACAAAATTATTTATGGATAATTAATAATATTTAAAATGTGTCAGAAAAATATGTGTATATGAAAAAGATTATGAACATATACATATATAGCAAATAAAAAATATAAACTATAGGTATATGTTAAATTTATATTTTTTTATGATAATAATTATAAAAAGACATAAACAACAAAAAATTATTATTAAATTTCTATTAAATTTATTAATAAAGTTTTTTAAAGATCCTACAGAGAGATATAAAGGAAATTTAAATTTTTATTTTTTTAAAAAAATATAATTGTTAATTTATAAATTAAAATCATATATTTAAAATATAGAAATTTTTATAATTATTTAAATTCCAATGAATAATATATATTAAAATGATTTAATAATAATAACAATATAATAAATTTTAAATAGATATGACAGCAGGAATTTGATTTCAGACAAATTCCTAAAAAACATTTCATACAGTCTATGCATTTCGTCTGGTTGTTATCACTATCGATTATTAATATGACATATAAATAGGAATGGGTTACTCATAAATAGCTAATGCGGTGAATTTATTGACTTTTTACTTCTAAGTTTAAGACCAAGAAACACCATGGATTATTTTTCAGACACATCAGTTGTTTTCGTGAAGACAGAATGAATGAGTGTTAATAATTTTTTTAAAACATTTATAATCATAACACATAAAACTAAATTATGGATCTTACTCCTAAGAGGCTGTAAATTGCAGCCAAGGAAGTACTTGGAGGTCGAAGCTAAGAACTCTCTGATTCCCAATCTAGAATGCCATTTGATGTTAGGTATCTGTAACTGCAGATCATTATTAGTGAAAGAACACTGATAGACTTTGTGAAAGTTGTAGGAAAAGTTAACAAACAATTGATTTGGGAAAATATATATATTTTATTTTAAAGACACAAATATTGAAAGCACAAGTGGAATGGGATTCATTATTAGTAAAAAATAGAACTTCACTGTGGAGATTGATAGTATATCAGATAGAGTGGCAAGATTAGTTAATCAACTTAATGAAAGATGATGACAAAGTAGAGGATTTTTATAATCACACCAAGCAACATTTTAAAATTATCACACGAGGTTTTAATACTAGATTCGAAAAACAACTAAAAATGAAAGCACTATGGGTAAATTTGCCTATATGATAAAAATGAGAAAGAATATGATTTTGGAGAAAAAGAAAAATTGTATACTTGTATATGGTGTTATAAATTTATTCTTTGAAAAAAAAAAAGTTAAATGGAAATGGACAAGGAAACATCCAAATGAAGGTATAGCAGAACTGAATTATATTTCAACTAATACTAAGTATGTATTACAGTTTTGTAATGTTCTTAATAGATTCAATACAGGAAGTGATCATTGATTTATGAGATGTAAGGTACATGCTAATGCAAAATTAGAAAGATAAAAAATATTAAAAAACATAATAAAATAGTTGATTTTATTAATCTTAAGAAACATTCCAATAAATTTAAATTAGAATTTACAAATAGTTTTAAAATATTGAAAGATTTTGAACATAGTTCAAGCTTAACTAAGTACAATAATAAGATTACTTAAACTCTATTGAAAAGAATAACAAAAATAACTCTTGCAAAAAAGAAGCAATTTACCAGTAAATTTCATCTAAGTCAAGAGAATGTATGAAAAAAGAATAAATATTAAAATATTTAAAAATGATTCATTAAAAAAAAAAGAGTATCTGGAGTTTTGCAAAATGGTATGAAAGAGTTAATAATAAAAATATAAGTGTGAATTATAAAAAAGAATAAAGGTTTAAAATAATATCCTGACATAGAAATTCAGCAATAAGAACTATTACTAAATTGAGGATGACATCTTGAAATGTGTAGAAGACTTCCACAAAAAATTATACAGTAATAAAGATCAAGAAAACAAAGTAACCATTACAATTATTACATTTTCTTAATTGCCAAGCATTTTAAAAGAAGAGGTGAGATATGTAATTAAATCTATGAAGAAAAGAAAAAGCAGAAAATGATGACATTATTATTGATATCTTATAAAAAGCAGATAAAGAAAGAGCGAAATTATATAACAAATGTCTAAATGAAAAAGATAAACTAGATGAGGTATTGAGCGAAGTTATAGAAAGAACCAATAAATATTAGTTGCTATTATGCTTTGGATTTGTAAATAATACAGAGACATTTAATTCTATAAGTATTTCCATAATAATTAAAGCTTTGGACTATAAAAATATAGACCCAAGATACTGTTATAATGTAAAAAATATTTATTGATGTAAGAGCTAAGATGAGACTACATGGTGACAATAAGAAAACTACCATTGATAAAGTTGTACAACTGAGTGATTCCATATAATTTTTACAGCATTTCTACAAAAAGCATTTTAATGGATTAAAATAAAAAGTTGAGGGAAATGGAGATTATTTAAGTCATCTAGATTTTGCAGATGATATAGTTGATTTTGCAACTAATGTTTCAGAGCTTTGTGAAATGTTGCAAGAGTTATCAGATGAAAGTAAGAAAGTACAATTAAAGATAAAAATTAAAAAGATTAATGTTCAATAGATTTTCTTAAAATAGAAATTAGCAATTATGAATTAGAAGTTAATAACTAGAAATACCTTGATTATATTACTAATACAGAAAGTAACATAATAGATGAAATTATGCTTGTAATAAAAATAATTTAATATTAAAAGAAATTATGACTACTCGTCTAAAAAAGATTTTTAATGTGTTTTACCAATTCTTATTTATGCATCTGAGGCTAAGACACTTAATAAAAGAGCAATATAGAGGTTTCAGACCAAACAACAAAGTATGGAAAAATGTATATTGAGAATATCAAGAAGGAATCGAAAGTGAAATATTTAGGTTAAAGAATAAATAGGTACCACTGATATTGTTAAAAGAATTAAAAGGCTGAAATGGAGCTGGGCTGGATATATTGCTAGAAGAAATGATGATAGATGAAAAGTTGAAGTTTTAAGTTGGACCCAAAGACATTGTAAAAGGTCTAGAAAAAGATCACATTGTAAGATAGATGTATGAAATAATGAAAATTTGTTGATGTGATGTGGATAAGAGGCTATGGATCAGAGAAACTCAAACTGGATAAGTAATAGTAAATATATGTGTAAGAAGATACATTTATGCTTTATATTTAAGTATATTTAAAATGAAGACATTATATGATAAAGTGAAGAAATAATGTAATATAATTGTTTTTTAAATCTAAAAAAGACTGCTAGGCAATTAAAACTGTTATAAGGAAATTAAATAAAGCATTGTAAAATTTGTATTAGGAGAATTAAAATTTTTTTAAAGAATTAAATATTTTATTATAATATAGACTCAGCATACTTAACTCACGATTTAATATTCTTTTTATATATGCGAATAATGATGCTGTGATAAAATAATATATTAATATCGTTTTCATAAACTGATGAAATTTACATTTCATTGACTTAGTTCTATCCTGAGATTATAATGAGTATTGATGTAGGTGCAGGTTTAACATTTTTTCTAGAAAATAGATGGCATTCTATGTGTAAACATTTCTTCTCTCTAGGAAAGTGTGTATTATGAACAGTTAGAAATAATACTTTAACCTTTATTATACATATATGCACATACATATTTAAAGCTATTTTGATTTTACTATGATATATTTAGTGTTCAAATAGATTGACCATATGTAATCATCAATATTGTTTGCAATCTAATTTAAGACCAATCTTAAATATAGCTACATATTTGGCAATTTAAAGCAGAATCTAGACGGTGTGATGATCATCGTTATTACAAACAATATTTCATATTCTAGTAATTATATTACAAACCACAAAAACTATTAATGCTGAAAAATCCAAAAACAAAAAACAAATCCTATAGTTAAGATATGATACAGTTTCAAGAAAAAATAGTTAAGAGATCGTAAATAACTTTCGGCTACAGAAGTTATGAAAGAATTAGATTCATTGAGGATAATCGATTACAATATTATCTATATCACGTCGAAAAACAAGCTACATGAAAGTAAAATATTAACTGGAACTGACAATAATAATAATAATAATAATAATAATAATAATAATAATAATAATAATAATAATAATAAAATGTTTGAAAAACAATTGAACGAAAAATTACCAACCAACACCAGGTGATGTAATCAACGTTCTTTTACTTGAGGTGAAAGCAAATCTTTCAAAAAGATCTGAGAAACTAAGTAGAATGATTTCATCTAACTGAAAGGAAAAATCCTCAGGCTTCCAGTTTCAAAAGTAAAAAAAAGAAATATTCAATCCGAGTGTTAATTATTCATGCTTATATAGAAATACTGAATAAATTAAACTGACATATAAAATTGAATAATTAAAATATATAAAATCATTTGTAGTAAATATATTGTCGGAGAAACATTGATTTCGTTCTCGTTTTTTTTTAAAAAAAGGCAAATTAAATGTCTTAAACTAAGTTCGAGTTTCGAAGCTGATAGAAACGTATCGAGCGGACTTATTAAAGGCGAAATATAACAGAAAAAACATGGATAACATAATCAGAACCTTCAAACACCAACTTAACTCAGCAAACACACAGAGCCGACCTCGAATTTATACACAATTTTTCACGATAATTTCAGTTTATGCTATTAACAATATTAAAGATCAGCTACTCCCAATACACACTCAACAAGCAGTATATAATATAGCATGTCTTTACGACGATTGCCCCGCGTCATATTATGGGGAGACGAAGGCAACTTTACACATAAAGTTCTCACACCACACATATGCTTATAATAAAGCAAAAACATCCTACGCACACCTCTATTTTCGCGCAGCATAGCAGCTCGGATAGGCCACCCCTGCATTCCAGACAACCCTCAAGTCGTATGCAGGGCACACAACTAATTTGCATACACTTTGCATTTTCATAGCAGCAGGCTTACTTCGCAATTCATTTAGCATACAGCTTTGATAATGAAGATATTCCTTCGAAAGTACTTAGCAGAATAAACTCAATATCCATTTATTTATTTATCGTATTTCATTTGTTTACTTTACGCACTCATAATTTTATTTGTGTGAAATATATATCGCATATATATATTACTCATTACTAAAACTCTTATGTATTTCGATTTTTTTGTAATTAAGTTAAACTTTCGTTAAGAGTTGATCATCTGTACTTAAACATGCAACAAATAGCAATTAGTTAATTCAACCTCCTTTCCGAGAAAAAAATAAATAAATGTCGCTAAATACTAATATTAATTCAGATATACTTTATTTATTTTCATATAATAAATATGGCTTACATTTTATCTTTCTGGTGCTGTCGCTTTCCCATTTTGAAATTTAAAGAAAAATACTAAATACTGACAAAGAAATAAATATATTAATTTCAGGGCCGATATCAACTTTAGTCTCACATTAATAACATTTGCTATATTTTGATTGGTAAATAATAATAAAGGGTGGGATGTGTGTCTATGTGTTTTTATATATATGTAATAAAATAATAATAATACCGAAATTATTTTAAAATAATAATTAAATGACAAATACTTATTTTTTTATTAATACATAATAAAAAAATATTTTTATTGTTGTAATGTTTTATTAAGTAAAATCCTCATTGGAGGTTATTTGGATTTATTAATATCGTAAATTCAAATTATAAAAACTTAAATATATACATAGAAATTATAAAAACTTATAAGTAAATAAATTGTATTAGAGAATATAATTTTGGAACTGAGTATAAATTACATTAAGTAAAATAGTAGGAATTGTAAATATGGTAAAGATTTTCCAGAAAAAACAAACTAAATTTAAATATCGTCGTTAACTTTTATATATCTATTGAAAAATTACAACAGTTTACATTGCGTCATTGTTGTTCAACTAATAACGTTAAAAAATCTCTATGTATTTTAATCATTCGTTTATCCCCGACTTCTTTGAACTTATAACGTTTCAGCAATGTGATTTTTTTTTAAATTTCATTTTTTATAATTATATTTCTTTGTTCAAAAACAAACAAACATGGACCTCGATTATTAAATACTTTTAATATATTTCTTAATAGTACGTCTAAAGACATTCTAAGGGTTTGCAGAAAAGAGTTGGCGGTTAACTGGAAGGAGATCCTTTGAAACTTCTTTGAGGCTTTAAAGAATCTAGCAGCGTGAATTCCTAATCTCCATTCTATATGTTCTTATCGTAGCAGTTGTTCTTACTATATGATTATTCATATAATATCGAAATACAAATATAATATATATATACTTAAGCTAGATGTAATTAAAGGGGATTTGAACCCAGACTTTCAAATTTCTTTCAGTCATCCATTCTTTCTTATACAACTGATGCACATGATCACACACATGTGAGAAAGATAAATGATCTCCAATATACGTATTTCATGCTACACCAGCATTCATCAGTTGGTCCAGTTCATCATCTCCAACACACGCACACACATAATTAGTGCTCTGTTTATATTAAGATAGCAAATCTATACACCTTGATGGACAGACTTCAATCCTCTCTACTCTCCAGCTTAAGTATATATACTATAGTTGTATTTCAATATTACATATTCTTACCTATTTGAATGGACATATTAAGGTTCTACATATGAGGGATCAGAGTGACTTGAGGTCACCATGGGTATGACTAAAATATTGATATCAACAAGGGCTTTCAACATTCCATCATCAGATTTTTAGTGGTATGGTAGGGTTAAAGAGTTGGAGAATGGAGAGGATTGAAGCCTGTCAATTAAAGTGTGTAGATTTGCTATTTTAATATAAACTAAGCACTGATTATATATGTGTGGAGATCATGATCCAGGCCAACTGATGAATGTTAGTTTAGCATAAAATATGTATACTGGAGATCATTTATCTTTTTTTCGCATTTGCCATCTGTATCCATTATAATAGATAGAGGGATAACTGAAAGGAGCTTGAAAGTCTGGTCAAATTCATATAGTATATGATCATGGATGGGCAGCCCACCAACATACATCAGTCAGTATGGTGAGTTTATTAGGTTTTTCCCTCTGAGTTTAAGATCAAGAAATATCGTCCTTATTTTCACTTGCCTGCTAGCTTTTAACTGAAGTATCAGTTGATTTTTATTTGAAGACAGAATGAATGAGAGAATCAATGAACTTTTTTCTTTTTAAATAGATATTTATAATCATGGATCAAGATGGCCACATGTGACAATTTTTTATTTGAGTACTTACAACTGTAGATCAATTTCAAATGAAGGGTATTGGAAGAACTGTCTAATATTTAATGGGACATTGTTGGACTTTGTGAAGTTAGAAAAAAAGGTGAGATTATTGATTTAACAAATGAATGACCTTTACTATAAAAGTGCAAATATTGGAAGCATAAGTGAAATTGGATTCATTCAAAATAAAAAGTGGAAAAGCAGCATTGTTGAGGTTGATTATATATTAGCAGAGTCATAGGATTAATTCAACTTAATGGAAAATATTAAATGCAGATAATTCAAATTATGCCTTCAACAAATATGCATTGTGATAAAAAAGTAGAGGATTTTTATATGAATGTACAAAATATTTTTGATTACATCGAAAGATGAAAGTGCTGTGATTAAACGTGGTTATAGTAATAGAAATAAGAGAGGACAGATTTGTGTAGTTTGTAGGGGAAAAAACGAAAACTATAAATACTTGAGAAAAATTCTAAACAGAAATGAATCTGGAAATATCTAAATGATGATGCAATAATATTGGATTATATTTTGACTAACAAAAAATATGTATTTCAAGATTGTAATACTCTTAGGAAATTCACTAGAGGAAGTGATCATTGATTAGTGAGGTGTATAAGATATATGTTAATGCAAAACTAGAGACAAAAATTATTAAGAAAAACATTATTCATAAGTGACATTCTTAATCTTCAGAAACATTTCAATGAATTTAAATTGTACTTGCAAATGATTTTAAAAATAAACAGATTTTGAAGATGGTTCAGATTTTAAGGAAATCAATAGAAAGATAACTTATATTATTCAGAACTGCACCAAAGATTGCTGATATAAAAAAGCAATTTCCAGTAAATCTTCTGAGATGAGACAATGTATGAAGAAAACAAAAACTGTATAAATATCTAAAAATTGGTTGGAGTGTTATCTTACAATTCAATACTCAAGAATCTAAGTGTCCAGGTTCAAATGCTAGTACTGTCATTGGTCAGGCCAGCAACACTTAAAGAAGAGAGGAGAATAATACCTCTCAAATAATTGTGCATATACTAACCTGTTTGATGTGCTATTACTAACAGTTGAATGTATTTGGAATATGTAAATAAAGCTAAATTTTTCTAAGACATTCAATACTCACATTAGATGATGGAACTAGTTTAATATAAAAATACAACTAGAACACTGTCATCACAAACCTTTAGGAAAACGCTAAGTATTCAGTATGGATCCGATACTATATCAAACTTTAGACATTATGAAAAATTATGTCTAAAGCTGGCCTAAGTAGAAAATCATTTAACTTTCTTATTAATTAGAGAAGATATTAATTAGTATTAAAGTTTATCGGCTTAACGTTTTCGAGGATCCATGCCTCATATTCATAGCCTTCATAAAATGTATAATAAAATATGCAAATACAAATAAGCTAGTATTACGTAGCCCATTTCTTCGAGATCTCGAAGCAAGTATCCTTTCTATTAATGGCATGGATGTTTCCATTGATGTACATCAATGGAAACATCCATGCCATTAATAGAAAGGATACTACATCAATGGAAACATACATGCCATTAATAGAAAGGATACTTGCTTCGAGATCTCGAAGAAATGGGCTACGTAATACTAGCTTATTTGAATATTTGTATTTGCATATTTTATTATACATTTTATGAAGGCTATGAATATGAGGCATGGATCCTCGAAAATGTTAAGCCGATAAACTTTAATACTAATTAATATCTTCTCTAATTAACAATTATATATTTTACATATAGTGAGAAGTAAAGCTATATTTAACTTTCTTATATAAATCTGAAGGGATAATTCCTAAAGGTTTGCAACTAAAACCCTCCAATTCACTCTCAGAGAGCGGAGAAAATTATTCAGAGAGAAAGTGACGCTCTGTTAAGAGAAAGAATAAATGCTCAAAGGTTTTCTAAGTATCAAACAATGCATTCCATTAATAATGTAGAATGTTTTCTAAAAAATAAACTTACTGGTGAAGACTTCATGAAAGTTTCTCAAGCAGTGAGAAAATCATATTCTACATTACATGGAAAAATAAAAGAATGCCAAAAGAAGAAACTTGCTAACCTACATGGGCATATCAAAAATCATAATGTACCAAGCAATGTGCCAACTTCATCTGTTAAAAAATCTGTTCTAAACATCTAACGATACTGAAATTTCTGTTTTTGAAAGAGGATTAAACTTTGCCATAACATTGTCTAATATCCCTTTATTAGATATAATGGAGCAACGAGGAAGTCACTCAAAAATTACCTTTAGAAGCAACAGCAGAATTATGCTGGAGAATAAAAAGAACACTTGACAACAACAAAAATTGAAGTTAAACATATCCTATGGTGAGAGGAAAGTAATTAAATCTCTCAAAGTAGATAAATCTATAATAATTATTTTCCCTGCTGACAAAGGCAATGCAACAGTTGTTGTGGATACAACTGATTATGACATCAAAATACAAGAACTTCTCACAGCAGGCTAATATAGAAAAGTGGCAAAAAATCTGATACTGAGTATGGAAACAAAGTTACAAGCATTACTCAGAAAGCTTTGCAGGGACTTCACTGATTCTGAAAAAAGTAAAATAACATCATATTTCAGCAAAATTGCTCATCTTTATGATCTAACTAAAATTCATAAGGATCATATTCCATTAAGACCTATTGTTAGTTCTAGAGATTCTCCTTGCCAAAACTTGGCAATATTTCTTCTCAAAGTTCTAAATCTTTTGGCATACAAGAAACCAGTCCTTTGTCAGGGATTCTAGACACTTTGTAGAATTAATCAAGAACATGAAAATTTAAAGAACTGACTTACTGGTAAGCTTTGATGTGGAAAGTTTATTCACAAATGTACCATGTGGATTGTAAGGAAAAGATTAAATTGTGATAATAGTTTACAAAGCAGAACAGCTCATCCTATTGATAGTATAATGGAACTATTAAAATTCTGCATAAAAACAACATACTTTCAATATAACACAATTTTTCCAACAAAGTCAAGGAATGGCTATAGGCTGGGTTTCATTTTGTAATTTATGGCTTGCATTTGTAATTGTAACTTTGCTAGTAAACTTAACTTGTTTCACTGATATTTTTTTATATTAGTTAACTATAGTATATACAAGCACTTTAAAATGCTGTTTGAAGAAGCTGTTAATAGCAAACAATCAAAATGAATTAATCCAGGCTGTGCTTTTCGAGGTGTTATCCTTCATATTAAAATTACAATTTGTTATTGGAAAGGGATCTGGATATATTGTCTAGTAGTGCCTTCTCATAAAGTTATGTATGGAACTATTACAATATAAAGTATAAAAAGAGTTTAAAAATTATATTCTGCTTTCCATATACACCTGGGTCTCGTTTTATGCGGTAGATACATTCCACAGAAAACCCGCATTAAAAAAAATGCACAAAAATAGATTTAATTTACCTTGAAAAATGGGGGATAGGTGCTGTAATTTTCAGAATTCGCATAAAAACAAAGCAACAAGGAAAAATTACTTTAAAATTTGCATTAAAAAAAATAAAGTATGACTAATAAAAAATTTCAAATATTTGAAAAAAATTAATACAAGACAAACTTTTTTTTTTACCACAGTATTTAATTTTACATTTTTCATACATATTTTAATCATTACCGCTAGCGTTCATTTGTAAACTGGTAAGAAATTAGATTTGATGTGATGTATTGTGGCTTTTCCGTAAACGAAGTCAATAATCTCTCAGCAATTATGCCCAGAGAAACCTGTTAGCCACTTTATTTTTATTCCTGATGTGATGTACAACTAGCACCACTTTCAGTCTTATGCTGTGTTAATGGTTTTCTGTTTCTATATTAAAAAAATGAGATCACAATCAAAACAAAATATTATACATTATCATTAGAAAGATTATTTTCAGTTTATAAAATCTTCGTTTTTTATTTTAAAAATCTAAAAAATTATTTATTTCTGTTATATATAACAAAATATGTTTTAAAAGTTTAAATTTTTTGAATATTTATTGCGATATTTTTATATGTAAGTATAAATGTATTATTATTATTTACCCATTAGTATAAATAAATTATTTACATAGAAGCTAAGTTCTAAATATAGTTTCAGGCCATATTCAGATTAGCAGCTAGTATAATGTTATATTTTTGAAAAAAAAAAAACATATTTCAAGTCAAAATAAGTTAATAATTTAAATTTTTTGATATCTAATAAATATAGTGAAATATGAAAGATATTAAGAAGAAATATGAATCGCATAACTTCAAAACCGCATTAAAATAATCCGCATAAAACGAGACCCAGGTGTATATATATTCTCTTTCTTTTTAGGTCATAAATTTATTAAGAGGAGAGGTTTAAAAACCCTATTTATAAATGTTATATTTGTTTATTTAGCTGTAACAATATAAATTATAAATCTTGAAATTTATTTATTCTATAAATTCTAAAGCATAAAAAAAAAACTCTTGGATCAACTGATTACTATTACTTCATTAGCATTGAAGTGAAGAGATATAACATTTCTATATAGATATTATACATTTTTTATCATTAAGAAATACAATTTATTGATTACTAGATATTGAAAAAAATGTTTATATTTACCTTTAATTACATTTTGCAGAAAGAATGAAATATTTTATAATTTATGGAAAGCATTATTTATATGCAATATACATATTAGAAGATTTTAAGATTTGTAGATATAAATAAAGATTTGATAATATTTTCTATATATTATTCTAGATAACTTTCAGCTATAATGTAATTAATAAATAAGTTGCTAAAAATTGGCATTGCAAACCCCAGAAAATATATTATTTAATATTTTTATTTTGTCTAATCAACCTAAAAAACAAAAGTGAAACTGCTTTCTAGCATTATTATTTTATATGTGTGAAATAAATTTGTTAAATATGTCAAATAAATAAAAATAATATTACTAGATGATAAGATTTCAGTTTATAATGTCAATTTTTAATTGGTTGTTTGCCTAATTTCATCATAGATGAACATTTTTTAGAATAATATCCAGAAAATCCATTAAAACTTTTTAATATTCTTCTAATGTATATAATTTTTTATGGTAGAAGTTTATTTATGGAAGTATTTAAGAAATTATGCAATATCCAATTTTCATACATATAAAATATTAATGTCTGATCTATCTTCTTTATTTAAAATTGAATGTAATCTAAAAACAGTTCTATCATTAGTTTTTATTTGGATCAGACAAATAAAAATATTATTACATTACATGGTTTTAGTTCGCAATACTAGTTTTTAATTTGTTGTTTGCCTAATTATATCACATCTGAAACTTATCTAAACTAATACAAATTCCCATTAAAGCTTTCAATATTTATGTATGAAATATTTAATATATATTAATAAATTCAGTGAGATGTTTTGACTTTAAAAAATGATTAATTAAATAATAAATACCGTCATGTTTATAATTACATATTTATATATGTTGTGTTTAAAATATCAAAAGTTAAATTAGTCCACATAATATATCAAATGTATCTAATTGCAAAATATTAGCTAAATTCAAATTAAAAATTTAAAGGAAAATGGTTTCTCTGCCAAAGCAGATTTCTCAAATGTAAAAAGGATACAAAATAATATATATTTATAGAAAAGTTTGAATTGTGTTATTTTATATCATTTTTTACTTGAGAAATCATTATTGGCTAGGAAACCATTCCATAATGAATTTTTAATTTGATTAATTATAGTTGGCCAGTACACTAATGTTAAGTGGACAGAGCATTAATGATGATCAGCATGTTTCAGTATCCCAACATTATTTTTAATTGTTATATTCTTACGGATTAGTACTTGAGTTTGTGCAGCCAAATTATTGTTTAAATAATCTGCCCAAGCTGGTAAGGGCTAAATAATTAGCCTGATCTATAGTAAACCCATTTCAAATCCAGTCATAAGATTGACTGTTGATTTATTTTTAATGTTGATCATTCATGATGATGAATGATTATTGCTTTTGTGTAGTGCTGGTGGACTTATAGTTAGGTCTGTCTTGATCTCTCATGCTTCTCACTTATTGATTATATTCATTTGTATTTAATTTTATTTTTAAATTTTGACTTGGAATTGATGATGATGATGATTTTCCATTACTCCAGGTTCACCCAATTTTCCATACTCTTACATATGCAATAGTTTACAGGGCCATTGCATGGGTAAGAAGTACCTTTGTGTAAGTTAAATTTTAGCACCTCCAGTTCCCAAAACAAAATGAATTCTATACATTTTGTTTAAAAAAAACAGAAGCAGTATAACATTAAAAAATATAATTATTTACTTTTATATTTTTATTTGCTTATTAACTATCCTGATTTTCCACATGATAAATAATGTTTATCTTTAAGTAAGTCAACTCTAACTATGTTAATTAGTTTGTTACTTTTATTTACATTCATAATGTTTTCTATTAACAAAATTAACTTTTCAAATATTCATTCAATAATAGAATATTTTGCACTAATTCATGATTTAACTTTTTATATGGTTATTTCAGTATATTAACTTAGTCATATTATACTCATTATACATTATCATGTACATGCTATTCAATTCATTATCTAGGAGTTAAAAGTTTACATTACATTTATTTAAGGAAAGAAATGAGACTATCTTTTTTAAAAAAATAAGTTTTTTACTAGTTCAATTTCCTTGAATTTGGACCTTCATGTATTTGGATAATATTATGGATCAATTACCAGTTTTTAGCTAGTAACATTTTCCACAACAATCCAAATTCAAGGAAAAGCACATTAGTAAACTGTAAAAAAAAATATTGGTATTAAAATAAAAAAATCTATATTAAAAAAAAAAAGATAATATGAAGATTAAAAAAATGTTTGAAGCAGCCATGAAATCAATCTAAAGACTCTTGTTTAACAGTCTGACATTCAACTGTTATGTTATACTGAGTATACTACACTAATATTTATAAAATATGATAAATTTTATTACCTACTAAGCTATTGTTGTCTAACGTATTGTTGAACTATATCATCATCATCATCATTATCAATCCACTGCAGGATGAAGGTCTCTCCAAGTTTAATCCATCTTCTCCGATCTTTAGCTTCTCTTCTCCACAACACCCCTGCACATTTTCTTATTTCATCCATCCATCTCACATGTGGTCTCTTTCTGGGTCTTTTACAATCTCTTGGAATCCAGTTGAAAATTTCAATTGTCCATCTATTATCATCTCTTCTAGCAATATGTCCAGCCCAACTCCATTTCAATCTTTTCAATAAGGTCAGTAACACCTGTTTGTTGTCTTACTCATACATTGCGTTTTCGATCTCTTCTTGTTACTCCCAACATACATCTCTCCATACTCCTTTGAGTGGTCTGAAGTCTCTGTATTGCTCTTCTATTAAGTGTCCAAGTCTCAGATCCATAAATAAGAACTGGTAAAACACATTTGTTAAAAACCATCCTTTTCAAACACATAGGCATATTTCCTTTTAGTATCAAGTTATTTCTACCAAAAGCACTCCAACCAAGTTTAATTCTATGATTAATTTCCTCCATTATGTTTCCATCTGTATTAATAATCTGACCAAGGTATTTGTAACTGTTAACTTCTTCTAATTCTTCATAATCAATCTTTTTCATATTTTGAGCAAATCGATTAAACATTACTTTAGTCTTTTTAACATTTATCTTTAGTCCTACTTTCATCTGCTAACTCCTGCAACATTTCCTGCAGCTCTGAAGCATTATTTGCAAAAACAACTACATCATCTGCGAAATCTAAATGACTTAAATGTTGAACTATATACATTTTATTAAATATTGCATTAACATGGCACCAATTTGTTTGATTTAGAACAATGGTCAAGTTACATATGTAGTAGCAATTGTCACAAGACTAAGTAAAAAAGTAATCCTTTTAAATGTAAATAAAAACTACTTAGAATCAGAATGTGTTTCTAACAATGGAGTGATTTGAGAATCTACATATGGATTTTATTAATTATCATGGTGACATGGCAACCCCATTGAGTGAAACATCTTTGTACCTTGCACATGATTGCTGCCATTGATTCTTAGAAATTAAAATTTCTTTTTAAAATTGTGGGAAAACCAAAAGGATGACATTAAAAAAAAAAAAAACAAGTTTTTTTTAAAAAAGGCATATGGTATGTTAAAATCAAACAAAATTTAGATTTTTTTATTAATAGGTTCATTTAATTTTTTTTTCTACTCACATTGGCCATACTCCTTAACAAAATGGATTCAAGATTCCTCTTTGATTTATAATTTCAAGACCTTCATCCCCAAAATAAAAACAATCTAAGTATTCCATTTCAATTTCTTTATTATTTAAATTTTTATTATTTGATAAATGTATAATTTATTAATGTGTTTGTATTAGTGTGTATGTGTAGTATATAATTTATACTTGTATTCAAATATAATGAAAATACTGATTTATGTAGAATGTAATTTTGGAGCTCTGATCCAAGTTTGAGGCAACTTTATTTTATAGACATAATGATTCTCAAAAGGTTTAATAATTTATTAATATATTTATATTTGTTTTAGTGTGTTTGTATTTGCATGTCTGTGTTTGTATAACAAGTAATGATTTATATATATAAAATTATGGTGCAAAGTAAATTTTAAGACTTATTACAAAAAGGTTGCAGTTGATAAATCAATCAGAAAATTTACTAGGCATAGCACCATGTGAAAATATAAACTCTTAAAACCAATAAAGAAAGGTTTCAAGTAGTGTGACAGCCACAATGATTATATATACCACATGGAATTACATGCAAGAAAAGAATCAAATCCTGATTCTTGCCTATGCCTTGGTACTCATGCTATGGAGTCAGGATTTTTGACACATCTTGCATCATATTATTTTCAAGTCTATAGCTAGCAAATGAGTTATATGCAAATAAATTATATCTCTGTAGGACAATAAATATAACAAGATAGCATCACTGGTATGCACAAAAAATACAAACATCATTAGGGTACACAAAAAATATAAAGAGATGAAACTCATTTTATCATTGATACAATTTCTAGTTTTGGATAGACAAGAAGCCAATTTCTATGATGACAAATGCATATCCATCTTCTGAAAATGGTTTATTTGGTATCTTATATTAGGATGAATCTTTTTCTTATAGATATCTTGAGATTTTTTAACTTTTAGGGTAGAAGATAAAAATAAAGAATTCTTATGCAATTATTTTTATAGATTCCGAAGCTGTGGATTATCTCAGGTAAGAAGTATTATATATGGTTTGGATGAAAATTTTGTGAGGAATACAAAGAAATTATCAATGAAGATGTAATTTTAAACTCGGTAATGATAAATTAGAAATTATGAACAAACAATAATAATTATCTCAGATGTTGAAATTTTTCCCTTACTTTTTTAATGGTAATCACTATTTGTCTTAGTCTTATTGTTTTCCTTAGTTTTTCTATCAATATATAGCATTTTATTTTAACATTATTAAAACTGAAGTTATTGTGAAAATTATGTCTCAAGTCAGTTTTTTTTTTAAATTCAGTATGGCACCAAATACCCTGATATAGTTAAATATATATATGAATAATATTGTCATGAGTTTATAAATGTTTTAATCAAAATTAAAAAAATAATAAAAAGTGTAAACAGAAATATATATGTCTTTTATTATTATTTTTATCTTGAATAAAAGTATTGTACACTTTATGTTGTGCATGTATAATTAATTACATTATTAATATATATTTATATAAATAAATTATTGTATATACATATAAACATGTATTACGTAAATTTATGTGACATTATTTTCAAAGTCAAAACATCTCAATAAATTTATTAGTATTTATTATCTTAAATGTTTCATATATAGTTAACTGTTGCTTTATCATTATACACATATATTAATTTTTTTTGTAAAGAATTTCTAAGATTTCTAGATATTATTTATAAAAAAAATTAAAGGGAAAGATGGATAGTTAAAATATGCTTATAAGCCATATATATTTAAGTTTGTGTGTGAAGGAAAAGCTAGACTTGAGTTTATTAATGCTTTATATTTCAGATTAATATAATTATTTAAGTCTAGGCAGTTCAATATTTATTTGCATTTGAAATCATTTAAAAGATATACATATATGCATGCATTTATATGAATAACATTTAAAAATTTGTGATAATAAAGAATAATATTGCTATATTATTTATCTTAGTAAGCAGATATCAAGATCAAGTTATATGTTACATTATGTATATATTGATTTTTTGTTTGATTTTATTCATTAAAAAGGCATATATTCATAGTGAATTATCATTTTTTTAAACTCAAGTCTAACCATGATTTCCTAGAATAGGAGTTCCTCAGAGATCATTTAATTTTGTATTAATATTAGTGTGTAGTTGAATAACTGCATTCCTCTATATCTATGAAGTCAATAGAATGTCCATAATCTTGATTAGCTAACAAGGATACATTATATATATATATATTGTAATGGAATGAAGATAAAGGACGTGTACTAATAAAATGAGGCAAGGTTGACGAGGACTTGCAAGATTTTAAAATGTCCCAGACTGGCCCCCAAAATGTAACGGAAAGATAAAAATAATAATAATAATAAAAATCTGTGGTGCATGACCATTTATTATTGTATAGAAGTGTTCTTGAATTCAAATCATCTACCTTCCATTACCGCAAACAAAGAGAACATATAGACATAAACAAATTTATATCCATACCTGATCGAACGTGAGACAATACGGATATTGCCATAAGGTTATTTTTCCTGATCAAATGTCTCTCGACTGCTGTAATTATTAAAGAATTACAGCGCTTGATTAAATTATAAATTTAATGGGATCAGTAATACTGTACAACTATCCTCACGTGTTACTTAGTACTCAAATGGAGTAATAGCTATAACCAACCCCCCCTCCGGGTATATTAAACTATTTGGAATGGCGAAGAAATGAGACGATACAGATAAAATAATTAATGAAACATTTACTAAAATAATAAAATAACAAAAAAAGAAATTACATGAAATATTTACACAAATAATAGAAGTATTGAATTCATTCAAATATATATACATGTTATTATCCATAGCAAACTTGCTTGGTAATTAAGAATTATTGTTAACTAAATATTTTATTACTTCATATAGTCTTAGCTCTTAATCTTATTTTAATATTTATTTTACGTGAGCTGTGAGAGAGTAACATTTTGAACTTGTATAATCTGAAACTAAAGCGTTTTCTCATTATTCTCTAGTCTATATATGAGGAATGTATAAGTATGTGCATGTTGTCAATTTCTATTTTTAAAGGATAGATGATGCCCAAAAATATTCTTTTTAGAGATGTTGGTATAGTTGAAGTACTTTGCTATATACAGATGTGGCCCATATCTACTGCTATTTGATTTTTTTTTTTCTACTGCATTAAATTTTCCCATATATAATATAAAGTTGCATGCTCACACATTCTGTATTCCATTAAATGTTATATCAACATATCGATTTTTGTAAATAAATATAGGCAGCTTCATTAATTTATGTGCTGCCGTTTCATTACACACTTGGTGATCAATATGAGATTCTAAAGTTTATATCTCGGAGTGAAACAAAAACTAGAATATTTTTTTTATTATGAATATCAGTTAAAATTTGAAAGCTAAATGGAAAAAAATTGTAGTTGATCACGTAGCAATTATGTATATGTAATGAAGCAGTTAGCTTCAAAGTAACAGTTTGAATGAAAGAGAAAATAATATTAAAAATATACATTAAACAAAATAGATATTAAAGCTATTCAATTTACCTAATTAAAGCTGTTCAATTTACCTACATCAAGATAATTAATAAATCTTATTATATGGCTTGGACACAACTTTTATCTTAGCCATGAATGATAAAATTAGTTATATGAGGAGTGAAGGCATAATACCAATGTTGAATAAATGTACACACACACTCAAGTTAATAAATTTATTCATTTGATTACAAAAAAATATAAAAATAAATTATTCTAGTTATTTTTAAAAAAATGTATAAAATGTTTAATCTATGAAATTTGTCATGTACCCTATATATATAAAATCATAAGAGACAATATTTATATAACAGAAATAGAAATATCACATGATCACCATTTCTTCTTTTTTAGAAATAGAAATAAACGATATAGTTCACTAAAAATCCCAGACATAAATCTGTTAACATGAGAAAATAATAAAGTTGCATTTTATGAAATAGTTAATGTGGACTTATTTATCACAGGGAAAATAGAAATTGAATTTCTCCTCATAAGTAACAATATTTTATTATGAACATTTTTCTCAACTCTCTTAGAAGATTCTAATATATATGATTTATAAGTAAGT
Organism: Epiperipatus broadwayi; assembly: GCA_028023455.1. Classification (NCBI taxonomy): domain Eukaryota; kingdom Metazoa; phylum Onychophora; class Udeonychophora; order Euonychophora; family Peripatidae; genus Epiperipatus; species Epiperipatus broadwayi. Next base: position 5,029,764 of record JAQFVV010000029.1, read on the forward strand.
GTGGATAAAATAAAAGTTTTAATCTCAGAGACACAACATCTATAGTAAAAAAACTATTTTACAATTATTTATTTAAGAGTAACCTTACTATGACCCAATTAATAAAATAACAAAATGCAATGTGTATATGTTAAATAAAAACCAGAAAAAAGAATATGAATCATAAGTGATTTTATGTATCATGTTAAATTGGGATTAGTTTAAATCCTACATATATGTGTTTGGTATCATTCTTTTATAATTTTACCCAACTCTAATGTAATGCTGTTGTAATTTCAAAAAACATCCTATATATATATATTGTATGAAAAGTGTTAAAATAAATATTTTTCCATAAGCTCTTCCAAAAAGATTGTTGGAGCAGAGTAAGTTCCAGGGAATTGGAAACCAAAGGTAACAGAGAAGCCATGCTCCCCTAGTTTTATTTATAATAATTTTTATCAAACAGAAGAGTCAAATGCAGTATATAAAATAAGACTTATTAGTGGTACAAGTAATATAATAAAAACTCATTTTTTATTTTGAATATTTGCAGATAGAATAGTTTTAAAGAAAGCAAAGAGAATGGAGAAAAAAATTTTTATTTCTCAACAGCTGAATTTCTAAAGAAATGAGAAAAGATCATAATCAATGCAATAAGTATTATATCAGAAACAAAATTACTTAAAGCATCACTCTTAAATGAAAAAGGGCCTGAAAAAAGAAATCTTTGAATCAGTTGAAAATTAAGTAAAGGTCACGCAATTAGTAATAAAGTAATGCAAATGGTAACATTATGTTTGTTCATTATTAATAAAAAAAAAAAATTAAATTGCATTTCACCTTGGTTTAATAGTAATAAATAAATTAAAAAAACAAAAATCCTAAAATAATATCTAAAAGTCTTAAATTAAAATAAATATACCCTTGTTGATATATCTTTTTTTTATATATAAACAAATATAAACTTATTCGATTAATTAAAAATATTATTTGTATTTATTAAAGTAATCATGGATAAATTTAGGGATAATACAATTATAGGTATCTTTTTTTAAATATGAATTTTAAGGTATAGTAATAAGCATACATGATTCAAAATAAAATATTCTACATGGCAGATAGATATTTTTTTCTTTTTAGAAGGGATAAATACATGTCATTGCATTATGATATAGTTATTAAAGAATGCATAGATAAAAGTTTAAATATTATATTAGAGGTTGGAGATGTAAATATGCTATGAATGAGCTAAGAAGATATATTATTCAATTCATATGATAATCTTAATACATACTAACCACAATAAATTATAAATGAGCATATTTGTAAATTATAAATAAGCATATTCATATTTATTTTAATTTTAAACAGAAAGTGAATATAAAGAAATATTTATGATAGGACAATATAAAAAATTTTAAGAGACAACTTGGAAGATACTTAATTTGGAAATATTCTCCCAATATTTTTACTCGAATTCAAAACGTGATATTACTTAAACCAAGATTACTTATAACAAATAAACATGTATGATGAATTGGAAAGTATGATTGAAGTATTGTGATATTATAAAAAATAAAATTCCCACGTACGAATGAATGTGGTCAGTGAAACAAATTTTATTTCTGATTCATAAAAACATAATTTTAAAGATTTATTATTTCATTTATTTTCTTTTGAAAATATAGTTAATTTCTAATATTAAAAATATATATTTAATAGAAATTTTTTGATGATTGAATATAATTTTGAGGATATTGTCTACATCAGGTATTTATTGTTGTTTAGTTATTTTGTAACTAATTGATAAACAATTTTATATTTATGTACATTTCTGTAATAAATCTATATTGTTATTATTCTTTTCTCTGTTTGCTCTCCTTCATCATTTTTTTTATGTTATTTTGGATTTAATAAATAATTATAAATTCCAGCTGTTTGACTTCTTCAATATAAATAATTACGAAGCAAAAATAGTTTTCATTTTTATCAATTATTTTAACCCTACATTTATGTTGAAAAAGTCAAATGACTCTGATGAAGACTATAGCTTTCAGCCAAAACAGATAGAAGAAATTAAAAATTGCTTGACAAAATGCAGAAAAATCCCCAAAAACCTAGAAAAATAATTGTCATTAGTTTTAATGTTTGTATTATATATTGAAGCAGTCAATCTTAGCTTAAGATTATGCTTCATGTTTCTACCTACTAACCTGTGTTTAAATCCCTATTTCCCATCCTGCTCCTTTTGTTGGATATATATTTCATGTATATATTTGAGATGCGCGCCTAAATTATAAAATTTAATGTTTCAATAATATGTTTTAAAAAATATGGTTTTAATTTCTCCTTATATGTAAAAACAAAAAATACTTAATTGTAATTATTAATTAGAGAAAATATAACTTACTATTAAAAATTTATCGGCTGAACGTTTTCGAGGAACCATGCCTCATACTCATAGCCTTCATGAAAAGTGTAATAAATATATGCAAATGTAAATATTCAAATAAGCTACTGTTACGTAGCCCATTTTTTCGAGATCTCGAAGCATGTTCAACATAATATTCAGAACTCCACCCAATTCCAATAGGTTGATCAATAACTCTAAAGACCACATTGATCGATCGCTCACCCCACACGTGGTGTACTCTATTTCCTGCCCTCAAGCCGGATGCCACGCTACATATTATGGGGAAACGAAAGCCACAATTAATACCAGATTGGCTCAACATCGTTACACATTCAACAGAGCTCAAACGAACAGCAACACATCCTCCGTATTTTTCGAACATAGTAAACAATCTGGGCACAACTTCATACCTGCCAACCCCATTATTTTATGTTCAGAGCCAAATGATTACAGGAGAAAAATAAAGGAGGCATTCTATATTAATAGAGACATCCATGCCATTAACAGAAAGGACACATGCTTCGAGATCTCGAAAAAATGGGCTACGTAACAGTAGCTTATTTGAATATTTACATTTGCATATATTTATTACACTTTTCATGAAGGCTATGAGTATGAGGCATGGTTCCTCGAAAACGTTCAGCCGATAAATTTTTAATAGTAAGTTATATTTTCTCTAATTAATAATTACAATTAAGTATTTTTTGTTTTTATGTTTTAAAATTATTATTAATTCTTTTTATTAATTATTAGTTTTTTTTTATTAAAGTATTATAGATGCGGCTCAAATATATACATAGGAGCAAAACTTACTAACAAAACATTGATGTTTTTAAATATTTATTATATGTCATTTTTAGCTTCTTCTTTTAAATTGCTTGTTTTTCTATTAAACTATATATTTTTTATAAAATCCAATATGGAAAAATGCAAGTTTTGTTAATTGTCTAAAAATAATTAGGGGTTGGAAGCACTATTGTTTTAATCTGGGGAAGGTATTTTTTTAATTAAAGTTTTACTTAAAATAAATGGGATTAAGTAGATTAAAGATTTACTTGTGTTAAAAACATGTTGTCAAATTTATTTATGATCTGGAAATAGATTTGAATTTATTTTTGGACGTTATCTTACAATTGCATCTTCAAAAACAACTGATTAAAGAAAGAGTATAAAATGACTGAATTTTGAATCACAAGGGAGATTAGCTACTTTTAGAGAGAGGTATTATAAACATATTTCGTTTTGCTTGAAACTTAAAAATGATGTAGCAGTAAATCCACCACTCTTCTCGACCCTATGGGTCAGGGTCATCATCTGCCACTACTGTAATATCCTGCTGCCATGAAATGAAGAAAGGTCTAAAAAGAACTTTAGAATGCTAATAGAAGTTTCCTGCCACCGAAGTACTTGCATTTCAATCGCCGTGCACGTGCCATACTTTAATATGGATTCTTAAAATTGCAAGGTAAATTTCCAAGCCGCCACCGAAGTCTATTTAGCCTAAATAATCTATCAAGATCTCTTCTCATGTATTCTTGAACTTTGCCTTTTTATATATATCTGGAAATGCAATTTTGCTCTCAAATAATTTATTTATATCTAATCCTATCTCATGTGCTCTTAACTTTTTAATTTTGGTGCGGTCATTTATTTATAGATATTTATTACTTGATTACATATATATGCCTTTTTTTTTATTAATTTGCTAATCTCAAACAAACTGGCGATTTTTAATTTATAAAAATCTTTTCTGTCATTTTTTTTTTAAGTAAACCTTCACGAAGCACATTATTAACGTCCATGTAAAACAATGCATTATTAATTAATATACTCGCCAGATTGTTTTTCGAGTCAACATTTTATTTATTACAAAAATATATTTGTTTAATTCTGGATTTTCTACCCTGTGTAAATCCAGAACTTAAGAATTAATGCTTTGAAATCTTTTAAAATGTTTTGTTTTATTCAATTCTGAAAGAGTGACCCATTAATTATTTTCTATAACTGCCAGTCTTCTTATATTTTCCATACTCTTAAAATTTCAAATCTTGTATTTAAATATTTCAGTTATTGTAAAATCAATGAAGATGAGATTTATTTATTTTAACTAGCAGAAGGGATGGGGGAAAATCTTAATGTTTCTTTTACTAAATCAAATCTTTACGTATATTTTATTAATTTGAAATCTAAATCTTAATGTTTCTTTTGCTATATAAAATCTTCAAGTATATTTTAATTAAATGAAATATTCTCTCTCTATATATATTATAATTGCATGGCGTATTATAGTATTCAAACAAGGGTCATTTATTTTAAAGCTGTAAAATTTATTCAATGTTGTTAGTGACATTCATTCGTGCTGCGTTTCTGTAATTTAGCCTATCTTCGTATATATATATTACGTGTTTCTAGTCTTCTAATCTGGGGGTTACGACAGGTTCGAACCCATAGATTTCTTCTCGTTCCATAGATAGTTGAGCTATCTGGAACCACATTTATTCCGTATCAAATGCCTTTGGCGGTGATCCCGTAGGTTTGGCACACGCTATGCATATACACTTCATAGATAAAAGGCCTCTCGCATCGGTTATACCAGCAAAAGTCTGGGCCATGGCATGCTTATCCATTTTTCTCTAAGCACTACCCAAGAAGGGGGTGTGAGATTTCGTTTTTCATCCAGAAGCATGACCTTTTCCTTTTAGATATTTTTAGGCTATTATGTCAGCACCGCAAACTTCTTCGTATTATTATTATTATTTCTTTTGCTTCATGACCCAGTTTTAATGCTCTAATATTAAAATTAAGCTTTGCTTAAGATATATATAAATGCCAATTACTTATATTTATTAATTAAGTTTATTTCAATCATATACAATCTCACCATCATGATTTATATATCTATATTTAAGAGTATCTATATGCCTTGGGGAAAATAAAGCGTTCGTCTTACTATTGTTAAAATAATTTTTCATTCAAAATTTTGTCATAGATTCAAATATAATCAAATGTTTTCAAATGTATTTTGTTTATTTTCACGATCTCAATGGCGTGAAAATAGTTTATATCATACGTATAATGAATTTCGGAACGCTCCTAGAAAAATATATGTTAGTCACCATGTTTCTGAGCCGTCAATCAAAGTGTTAATGGCAGTATTATCATAATTCTTTCTAATATTTGATTGGCATTTTAATATTAGACCCACCAAAGATGTGTGTTTATTTGTAATATATTATTTAGCTAATAAAGAGCATATGAGAACTAATAGCGTGAATGACACTATGTAATCGCTTGCTCATTCACGCACACACTAATGTCTATAATTTATTTATAAATGTATAATAATTGGTCAATATATTAAAGTATATTTTATTGTCTAACTTATTTGAGTAGTTCGAATTCCTTTTCCTCTACTTCCACATATTACAGCCATGCTTATCTATTATTTTAATGTAGTCATCGTTAATAGAAGTCTCATTGTCTTCTCCGCTCTCCTAGTCGGCTGGAATTAAAATTAATTCTCATGTGCCATCACTATTATGTTATTCATTAGGTGTTTGATTTGGGGCTTAGAGAGTGGGTTCGAATCCAGGCTGGTTCCTGACCTAAATCTTGGGTTTGACTGGGTTTGAAGTACATTTTGTGAGTTTCAGTTCATGTTAGATGGATAAACATGTTTTGACTGACACAATATACACATACATGCAGCTTGAAATAGAAATTGTCTTGACCCATCCAGATGGAATAATATAGTCATATAAAACTCATCAAGAACATACAAATGAAATATATTAATAAAACTGGAAAAAAAAAGATTCACGTTAAACAGTCAATTCCAAATTTAACCACACACATTTAATGTATAGATATACAGTATAGGATGTAGTAATAAAAACCTCTATGTATTTCCATTTAACCTTTTATCTGACTCCATAATTCTACAGAACTGTAGGACATTGAGAATTTCATGCCAAACAATCTAGATATGAACGACAGTCTTGAGATCAAATAAGCTAAAAAAATATCTGGATTCTGGTTATATCTTGCGAAAAATGCTTAGAAAAACAATATGAATAACAAAATTTCATTCACAATTCGACCCATTATTAATTCATGGGGGAAAAAAAAGATAAATCATACATTGAATGCAGGATGATTTTTGGACTCGGACAATTGACTTTGATATGAAACAATTACCTAATACGCATTTCTATGGGGATAACTTACTTTTTCTTGACATATCAGTGAGCAATATTTTAACCAATCATTTTACTTTATCAATCAATTTTTTTTTTTTACTTTTTGGCTTTTGTTATTGTCTATGTTGATTAAATAATATTTATTTTGATTAAGAAAATATCTAAAGTAAATTATTGATCAAGAGTTCATAGAAAGTTCAAGTACAGTAAGTGTTAGAACTGGAGTCATTCCCGAGGACTTTATATTCCAGATTCTGACACTCTATCACTGCATTAAACCATGCAGGCCAAAAATAAGTGAATAGCTTTATTGCTTGAGAGTTAGTGCCAGAATTGGGACCCAAGGACCTTAAACTCCAGAATCTGTCCCTCTACCACCGAACTAAACTACGCATGGTTGCATTTGCTCTGAAGAAGGGAACTAGTTGTAATTTTCTTATATTTTAGCAATGTTTATAAGCTAATAGTTTGCACTGCTTTTTTATTTCAGTGGAATCGTTCAATTTCATTATTTTTTAAAATGTTCCATTCTAATTATAGAAATAACACTATTTAGAATGGATCCTATTATTATACTAGGAAAATTTATGACAAATTATTTCTTCCAATATATTTTATTAATTTGAAAATACAAACAAAAAGAAACAACAACATTTTTTAATTATTATATTCTAATATCAAAATTACTATCTTCTTATGAAAAACTTTTAATTATTATTTTGTAAGAAAATTATTATTTGTTCATTGATTTTCTAATTACTCTTGATAAAAATCCCATACAATCTTTTGTTTAGAATTAAAAAGAAAATTAGCATCAAACTATAAAATAATAATCAAAATTTTCTGATTTAAGATATAATCATATGTAAGATATTACTTTTTGGTTAATAAATCTGTCACCAGGTTATTATTTATTTTATATCCATATATTAAAATAATTAAAACACAAATCACTTTGGATCAAAAAATAATTTTATTTCATATAAATTATCTTATATAAAAAAGATATCTTTAAAAAAAATGTTGTAGAAAAAGTATTATAATAGAATATATAAAATTATGAAGTGTAAAGTTTATCGATTTAAAAATGGAATAGATAATAAAAATACAATAGAACAAATTTGTAGATATAAATATGTTGGGACAAAGTATAAATTTCAATTTTATATACAAATTTAATAACTAAAATATTATAGAAAAAGATATTTGTTAAATATAAATTCATTAATGATTCATTTATACATACATAAATATGTGTTCCAAGAAATAAAAACTATTTCATAGAAACACAAAAACAATTTACAATTTTCCATTTATACTATCTATATTACTGGGAACATTGAATTCAGATTTGTAAAGCTGTTCAATAACATCAGAGCAAACATCACTCAATTCTTTGGCTACTTCTTCAATAACATCATCCAATATTTTATCTGTAACTCTAAATTAAAAAAAAAAATTACATATGGATAAAAAAAATAAAAATATAATGACATAAAATAGTTCATTTTTTAAAAAAGCTTTTGCTTAATCTATACTTATCTTTATTCTTATAAAAATGCTAATTCTGTAATCTAAAGTCCAACAACCCATAATTTCTAATACAATACAGCACACACAAGAATTTTAAGATCAATTTATTTTCCAAATTAGTATTATAACTGTACTTTTAATTCATTTGTATTAACACAACTACCTTGGAGATTGGCTTAGCTCAAAATGCATATAATCATTTTAATAGTAACTAACAATTCACTGGAATCATCTTTATTATATAATCATATTCCAAACAAATGACACATTTTCAAACTGTGAAATTCTATTTGCAATGTTCATCCAAAGTATAAATGCTGTAACTATAATAAATATACAATTGAAATATTCTAACCATAGCAAAAGACAAAAATTTTTATGAGAAAAAAATTGATCCTGTTTTTTCTCATTTTCTTATACAGAGAGAGTTGTAATATACATTAAGTTTTAAAAATTTATTTAAAATAATTTTCTCCAATATTATTATCAAATCTGAAAAAATAAGATTGGTAAATTTTGTTTAAAACAATAACTTTCCATATATCCGCATAATAATATATAAAAAATGTTCAATACCATATTGGTTTAGAGGGAATGCTCAGAACTAAGTTTATTTTGAAAATTGAATTATATTTATATAAGCTAATTATCTAAAGAAATATTCAATTATTTAAAAGGATATTTATTTATTTCTTCATTTTAATATATAGTTAAGTCGATAAATATTTTACTTTAGACTTTGGGGATATATTTATTATGAAAAATGTGACTTGAAAAAAATTAGTATCTACTTAATTTTTTAAATACAGAATTAAGATGAATAATTTTAAAATATAGTGTTTAGGATAAATAATTTTTTAAAACAAAAGTTGTTAAAACAGGCAAAACTCATTATATATATTGCCACACACAGCAAGCTAGAGTAATCAATGGATGCTAGGTGCAGTGCTCTCAGATCCAAGGCTCCTCACTGACGAAGGCCATAAGCCAGAAACTAGTCTGGGGATATGGATAAGTAGGCACTAGATGGGGATTTTATGCGCAAGCCTTCTGGAATCCATTGATTACTCTAGCTTGCTGTGTGTGGCAATATATATAGTGAGTTTTGCTTGTTTTAACAACAGTTTTACACAAGCATAAGAGGTGGTGGTCATGTGATGTTTATTGGCTTAAAAACAATAGTTGATAAAAAATAAATAAAAAAGAGAATTTTAAAAAAAAATTCAATTTATGTGTAAAAAGATTGCATCTAAGTGTGGCAAAACTAAGTTAAGAAAACATTAATGATTTTTGATGAGTGAGAAAGGCTACCACTGAAAATTTGTAAATGTAATTAAGAATGATATCAAGGAGTTGTATGTATAATATGTTATTTTAACAAAGGAAATGAAAAAATGGTATACCAAAGTAGATAGATATAGAGAAATCAACTAGAGATTGTTAAAGAAAATGTTAGCCCTGTATGATTTTGGCAGTGATAAAATGGTGGACTCTGGAGTTCAAGATCCATTAATCATGGCTCTAGCTCTATATTTTCTGGTACTCAAACTTGATTTAAATCCCTGAGAAATAAATAACTAATTTTTTTTTTTGTTGTTGTAAGGAAAATATTTAAACACATGAAAAAATGAGGCTTACATAAGATATAATTATAAAGGTGTAAGGGAAGAAAATGATGGAGATAGTTACACAAAGATCATGTTACATTTGAGAAGGATAATTGCATTTTATTATTCATGTATAAAAGTGCATTAATGATTGATATTTTGATTCTATTTTAGATCTTCATAAAAGATTACTAAGCAATTAAAATGTTAGAAGTTAATAAAATTGTATATATTGCAAAAATTGTGTGTGAAAAGTGAACATTTTACTTTATGTAGACTTAAAATCTTTCGATGTGAAGTGTAACCAAATTAAGAAAATAACAAAACAAGCAATGCAAGAACAAATTTTTGATCGCTATTAAGAACATCTGATTGGCTGTTAGATAGTAATAAGCGCGAGAGATTTGCAGTCTCTCAATTTAATTTCAAATATTGTTTGCGCTTTATAAAAATAAATATTATTTACTAGAATATAATCAAATTTAGGTGAGGATCTTTATATAAATGCTGGGGAGAAAAAATAGTTGTGAAACCATATTGTTAGGTTATAGTGGATTATTGTTTCTAAAAAGAACACTTAAATATATACGGATATAAGGAAATATGCCATATAGGCAGTGGAAATATTTCTGTTATGAATTGATCAGAATAATCTGAAAGTCCATCATAAATAAGAATGGATGAATATAAAGATTTAATTAAAAATAATCAAATGATTTATTGTTCAGAAGTTCACAAAAAGTTCTAGCATCGGAAGTGACAAAATTGAGCCATGAACTCACGTTCCCGAATCTCCCCTCTACCACTGCACCAAATTACAAAGGGCAACATTTAATTGATAGCTATAAGTGATTACGGATGTGCAGGATCTTTTTATTAAAAATATAATGCTTTTTAATAAAATTGATATTCATTTACAAAAATGGAAAGATGAAGTTATTAGGAAGTATAATTAACAAAAAATTTTGTTTAAAAAAAAAAAAAAAGAGGAGTAATAATAGATTGTACAAAATTAGGCAAAGGATATTTTATTTATTTTATACAATTGCAAAGGAGAGAAAGTTAAAAAAAATGTTTTTTTCAGAAATATGCAAAAAAAATGATAGATTGTAAATTACGAAAGCAGGAACTTAACAACTAAATATAAATATATTATGACACAGAAAGGGAAAAAACGACATAAATGGTAAAGGAGTAGGGTAAAGTTGTTGAAATTAAATGGATAAATATGCAAGGTAGAACATAAAAAAAAGTGATCTGAATTAAGACAATAATTAAGACTTCAAGAGAATAAGAAAATTTTAGGAAAATTTAAATTGTTAAATGGGAACATGTGTATTAAAGCAAAATTAGAAAGTTAGGAAAGAGTGATGCCAATAGAATATGCAACTAAATTAAAATTGAAATGAAAGAGCAAGATTTGCGGATTACTTAAGTTTTCAAGGAAATGAGAAAGTAATGATTATAAGAGTTACGAATGGACATATTGCTGAAATTGATAACCACAATAATAAAAATGGTTAATTGTTAAAATCTTTTTCTTAGATATCTAGTTTAGAAATAACTTGAGTTATATAATAAATAATTTAAATAATGTCCACTGGATGGAATTGCTATAGAATAAGTTGTCATGTGATTGTAAAAGAGGAAATATCTTGATATGATTCCTATAAGGAACGAAAGCCTGGTTGATGTTTTATATACAATTTTTATTTAATGTTAAATTGTCTATTTCACTTTTGTGTAAAATTGATTATTATTTTACAATAAATTAAGTATTAAGATTGCAATCAGTAATGTATAGAGACATAAAAGTTATTGAGAAAAATGAACGAGCATGTAATAGTGATGGTTATAAACATAGTAGAGAACAATGTTAAACACAGTAAATGTAGTTAAGTATAAACATAATATAAATTATAAAAAAACTATAAATTCAGTAAATATCAATTGGCTTTGTAAGAAAATATAAAAGGTTTTACTGAAATGATTATAACAACTGATATTATAAGTAAAAAAAAGTCGTAAATACAGTTTTGCAGAAGAATGCCAACAGATTAAATATTAAAAAAACTTAATAATGACTAAAAGTAGAAAGGAGATGCAGAGAATATAAATATCCTATAAAACTGAAGAAAAGTGAAAGTGGAATTAAGTGGAAAAATTATTTAATATACTAAACTTTGAATGTAATTAGAGGTGATTTGAACACAGACTTCCAAGCTCTCTTCAACTATCCACTCCATCTTATATAATCGACACACATGACCACATACATGTGAAAAATAAAAATAATCTCCAACATATGCATTTTGTGCTAAATCAGCACTTATCAGTTGGTCCAAATCATCATCTCCTATACATATATATATAATCAGTGCTTAGTTTATATTAAGATAGCAAATCTTCAAACTTTAATAGAGAGGTTTCAATCCTCTCCAACTTCCAACTCTTCAGCCATCTGTATTATTAAAAATCTGATGATGGAATGCTTAAAGCTGATGCCAATATAAATTGAGCACTGATTATATATATGTATGATAGATGATGATCTCGCTAACTGTTGAGTGCAGGTTCAGCACAAAATATATATATTGGAGATCATTCATGTGTACTGGTTATATAAGATCAGCTGAAGAGAGCTTGAAAGTCTGTATTCCCCCTCCGATAACAAAAATTATTTAAATAATATAAATATGTTAATTACATATCAACCAGTGAAGCTTCCTTTAAATTAAAATTCTTTATAGCTAAGCACTTTCAGGGAAATATTTAAACCCCATAATCATAGCTATTTAATTGATGATACATTGTAAATAACGCTTTTTTAATCGCATGTAAATATTCACATAAAATATTCAAATATGCAAATCACTAAATTGGAAAATTATATGAAGAGAATGAGATTAAATAATAAATTATTAGTGGATACAAATAAAATTGAAAAAGAAAGGATATAATGAAAAGAGAATTTAGCTATATATAAAAAATATAGATCATTTTAAATAACTAAATAATAATTATGGGAACAAATTATATGATGAAAAATAAGATAGCAATTTTAAAAACAAGTAATAAAAGGAAATAATAAATTTAGAGAATGAATTGATTGAAGCAATAAAAAAATTGAAAAAATGAAGGATTTGGATGTTTATGAATCTGGAAACTAGGACTAAAATAATTACATTGAAATGTTTTAATACAGGAAACAGAAGTTTCAGATAATTGGAAAATAAGAGTGAGATGATTATTTAAAGATAAAGATTATAAAAGATTAATTAATTATAAATCAATTACATTAATTTCTATCATTATAGAGGATTTACTTACGTGAAAGTTGAAAAAATAAATAAATTAATGGAAGAAAATAACATAAGTGAAATTCAAGAAGTGTTTAGACCTGATTGGTATATAGCTGATAATTTATAATTACACAATTTATAGAAATGAATAAGAAAGTAGGTAAACATTTATATATTGCTTTTGAGATAGAAAAGGCTTACAATAAGAATAAATAAGAATATACCGGGACTAGACTTGTAAAATAAGGAATGGATGAAGGATTAATGATTCTGATTAGAAAATTATATTAAAGTAATTATTGCTCTTATCATTTAAAACATATAGAATATTACAAATAGTTAAGGCTAGATGTTTCCTATATTATAATTTAAAAAAAAATGGAGTTGGCAATAGGAGTAAGTTTGGGTGCTGAAATACTTTTAATGGATGGTAAAAGGTTATATGTTTTACTGGATCTTTTTTTTTGATAATGATATATGCTAATAAATAGAAAATAGGGAAGATATGGAAATGCTTTTGTAGATATGTTAAAAAAAAAGTCTTACATTTAGTGAAGAAAAGTAAAAAATAATAGTAATAAATGCTACAAAAAGAAATTTTTTATAGAAGGGATAAACTGTTATAATTATTTAGGAATAATTTTGAATAACCAAAAAGATTAATGTTCTCATGTTCTTAAGGATGTTGAACTCTTGATTTATTTTTATCTTATCTTTAAATGCTACAAAATTTGGAATTCAAACCAACCTGCTTATCCAATTATATAGCTTTTACTCTAAACCAGCAAAGATACATATTTTTGTGATTATGTTATAAGTTAACAGTAACCATTTTTGATTTTTTTTTGAGGAAAAAAAAATACACATGAAGACAAAGCATCAAACAACTCCTCTAATTTTTTTTCAATATCTGCATTTATGGAATATTCATTCTGGATCAGTCTATTTCCAGATCATCTATATAAACATGTTATCAGTAGATACTCGATTGCCAAGAGATGCTTGACTAATAGACTTTACAATAATGTAAACAGACAACTTCAGTCAATACAGATTTTAAAGCATAAGTTAGGGGAGCTAAATAAATGAAAAACTTGAAATAAGTCATTTTCCAAGGACTATGCCAAAACAGAACATCATATTAAAATAAAAACATTATATATTTATAACATACAATGAAGTTTATTCTAAATGAGATACCAAACATTTATGTTGTTAGTTTCAACCACACACACACACACACATATATATCAAAAACATAATAAGGAATGCGTTATTAATCAAACTAATATTAGTTAACAAAACTATGCTCTTAAGACAATCTTCTTCACAAATTAAGTTTATCAAATTTAGCAATATGACAATTAACTTCTCAGCAGCACATATAATCACTATTATATATTTTTCAGATAGGGACATATCTATGATGCTATGCATTAAAAAGATGATTTGCTTGAGTTTACTAAAAATTAATTAATGCAATGTTTGTTAGTTTATAACTTAGGATATTAAAATCTCCATGATATCATTTGTTTGCAATGTGCTGGATGTGACTATTTTTGGAAATATTCACAGATATTTACAAATTATTTAATGCAATATCTGAGATATATTTTGAATGTAAATTAGAAGATAAATAACTAAAAAAACACAATGTAGGAAAGTCCTAATCAGAATTCACATTAGCTACAGAGTAACAATATTTTAATTTAAGGAAAAAAGGAAGAAATGATAATTATTGTTGATAATATATATATATATATATCCACACACATTATTTCATTGATATTAAAATACATTTTGAAGAATGAATTAGGTCAGCATATTGAAGATAAAAAAAAAGTTACTGATTGAAGGAGAAACATTTATTAGTAAATCTGTGTAAATTGGTCACAATGAGATAGATCATTACAAACAGTGATTCAAGCAGGAAAATTAGATTATTTAATGAAAAATATGTTTCACAAGATGATTGTTATGACATTTGCTTTATTTGCAAGGCAGAATAAGATAAGGGCAATTAACAAAATCATTTGTTAAATACCTTTTCTTTAAAAAAAAAAAAATCCATAAGTATCTATGAGTTTTCTGAATAAGCCAAGTCCAATACAATGTCAACTTATAAAGTTCTTTTACATAATTATTAACATATTACATACAAAACTTGAGTTTGAGTTAGCACTAGTTGATATCTCTGAATTTTTTCATAAAGAGATGATGATAAGGAAATTATTTTTTATTATTTAAAATCATACTATCAAAAAAGTTCTCCAATACCTTTCTATTATTTTTTAGTCTGATTTGAAGTTTAAAAAATGTTTATTGACAACATCTATATATGTAAACATAGTTTTCAGGTTCATCCCATGTGTACAATTCAATGATCCAATGCAGGATGAAGGTCTCTCCAAGTTCCAATTCATATTTTCCAAGCTTTAGCCTTTCTTCTCTACATCATCCTGGCACATTTCTTTTAATAATGTGTCCAGCCCTATTCCAGTTCAGTTTCTTAATTTTTTCAATGATTTCTTTTCTATCTCTTCTTGCTACTACTAATATATATCTCTCCATACTTTGCAAGTGATCTGAAGTCTCTGTATTGCTCTTCTATTAAGTGTTCAAGTCTCAAATCCATAAATAAGAACTGGTAAAACATATTTATTAAAAACCTTCCTTTTGAAACAGATAGGCATATTTCCTTTTAATATTAAGTTGCACTCCAATCAAGTTTAATACTATGATTATTTTTATCCATTATGTTTCCATCTTTAGTAATAATCTGACAAGATTTTCTTCTTTTGAAAAAATCCATTGAACATTATTTTACTAGTCTTTTTAATATTTACATCTAATCCTACTTTTTCACTTTCATCTGATAACTTTTGCAACATTTCTTGAAGCTCTAAAGAATTATTTGCAAAAACAACTACATAATTTTCAAAAAAATAATCATTTACTTTTATTCTTTAGCTTCCCATTTTAATCTACAAAATACTTCTTGCAAAACTGCTGTAAAAAGTTTTGAAGATATGGAGTCATCCTGTCATACACCCATAATCAATGTTAATCTTTTTAGTATCATTATATAATCTATTTGTTGCTGTTGCATTTTTTATAAATGTTCTCCAGAATATAACAATATCCAATGCTTTAATCACTGAAGAAATGCTTACAGAATCAAATGCCTTTTCATAATCTACAAATCCAAAACATAATGGCAATTCATATTCATTGGTCCTTTCTATAACTTCTTTCAATATATGGATATGATATACTGTACCAAAACTATTTTTAAATTCAGCTTGTTCTTTTATTTGGTTAAAATCCAAAGTTCACTAGAGATGAGTTGTAATTATTTTGGTAAAATTTTTTGTATAGAACTAATGAAAGACTGATATTTGTTATGACTATTTATTATTAATGTAATGATATTAACAATTTGACTGGATCTTAGCTACCATTGTCTGAATAATAAAAGTGACTCAGAAACTACTGTAATAAAAAAATCAATTAATTTTCTATTATCGGCATCTCTAACAGCTGCAATGGTAGGTATGATCTAGAAAAAATGCCAGTGCTATATGGTCTAATGTGCGCAAGCAATAAAACCATTAATTTTTTTCTTTTATATATATATAATAAAAACAACATTTGTTTGAATTCAAAAACTGTATAGACAACTGAATTATGTGTAAATGTTTGTTTTAACATACACATCTGTATTTGCAAACATAAATATACAAAATTCTTACGTTTGAACTAATGACCATGGATCAAAATCTTCAGAAGCAAGGTGAGAGATTTGTTTCAAACGCTGTTCATACTGTAATTTATAAAGATCAATATCTCTTCTTTGTTCATAAGGAATACTTAAAGATACTTTTTCTGCTCCAGAAGAATCTGATAATTTTATGTCAACTTTTGTGGACAATTGAGCTTCTGGTAACACCTTTTCCGATTGCTGAACTCTTAAATAATGTTAAAAAAGTAAAACATATTTTTGTAAATGCAAATTGAATTTCATACATAACTTATAAATATATACAAGCAAATAAATTCAGAATCATATGAAGAAAATAGTAAAAAAAATGCCAAAAATAAAAACTTTTATTTTCAGAAATAATTTTATAAGACCATACTTATTCTCTTCAAGTAAATTACATGTTTCAATAATGTGTTACATATACCCAAATATCAAATGTACCACAGATAAATATATAGTTAGTAGAATTATTTAAATTCATTCCTCCTTTACTAATAACATTAAGATTTGCAAAAAATATAAAAATATACATTAATTCTATGATACTGAATTTATAAAATATATTGTATACTAATATAAAATTGAAAATCACATGTATAAAACAAAAATTATATTAAAAAAATTACCACAGAATTATAAATATTATATGAAAAGTTACATGGGTAACAACAAAAAACATCCTATTCTTAACAATTGCTGTCAAACTGAGTTCATTGTTTTATACTCTTTATTAAAAATTAATCTAGAAAGTCATGATACAAATGATGATGGTTATTACTTGATAACAGTACCTTTAGCTTAAAGATTTTCTAAAAGACTATTTAACATATATAAACACTTTACAATCAACTTTTGATTATATAGGTGAAAGAAATATGATTAAATGATATTTTTGATATCATGAAATCATATTCTTGTATGAATAACTTATTAATTAGTTTATTCTGTACTATTAATTTTTTTATATGTTTTAAAATAATCAAAATAACAATAACTTTAATAAGAAACATGTTAAAACAAATCAAAGAAACAAATTAAAAAAAAAAAATAAAAAATTCTCAATTTCAATGATTTCTAATCAATAGGGTTATGGTCCTTTAATTTTTTCAGATATCACAAATGCAGGCAAAATTCAATAATATACTAAAAGGGATAATTTACAAGAAAGGTACATTATAAGAATATGCAGTATTAAAAAAAAAAAAAATCATACCCTGAAAAAAAATGATGAAATTTAACTTTACGTTTTTTAGCTACATCTTTTGATTCCATTTTATTCTTAGTAAAAATTATTGACGAAGGACTGTCTACTTTCGAATAAGCTGCTGGAGCTAAATAAGTAGAAAAAAAAATTAATATAAGTTAATATTTTTTATGGTAATCATAACAGCAATAATATATATATTATTATTACTTAGAGCTCTTCCAAAATTGGGAGTGTATGTTATCTTACTCCATCTTCTTCGAATTTCATTTTGAGTATCCTAAAAATATATATGATTATTATAATAAAAGATTTGAAACTTATATGACATAAAAAATCACAAGATTACCATTGTTTATGCTTACACAAGCTGTTTACATAGAGGCAAAAACTCTCCATACAGCAGCGCCATTCAGTGCAAGCCAGAGTAATCACTGGATGTAAGAACGTTTGTGCATAAAATCCCTACTCACCCAATATCTCCAGACTAGTTTCTAGCTTGTGGCTTTCATCAGTGAGGACCTTGGATCTGAGAGCACTGCACCGATACCTTAGGATCTAATGCAACCTTCCAGCAGCCACTTTTTACCTTATTAGCTAACTAAAGCTTTGAGTCTAAAATGAAAACATAATAATGTTTTCAGTTCAAGCTACAGTTAGCTAATAAGGTTAAAAGTAGCTGCTGGAGGATTGCATTAGATCCTAAGATTTAGGTGCAGAGCTCTCAGATCCAAGGTTCCTCACTGATGAAAGCCACAACTAGAAACTAGTCTGGAAATATTGGATGAGTAGGCACTATCTAGGGATTTTATGCATACACCTTCCTACATCTATTGATTACTCTAGCTTGCACTGAGTGGCACTACTGTATGGAGAGTTTTGCCTCTGTCTATGACATAAAAAATTGAAGCATCCTCTAATATTTTAAATTCATTGGGAAATAAAATATTAGATATTAAATAATATACCAAGATTAACATTGTAAATTAATTAAAAATACTATGTCCACAAAATCAGTTTTAGAAAAATGCCTTTTATTAAGTCATTAACATCATTAAAATAACAAATCAGAATTAGCTAATATATTATTCTAATAGGTCAATTTTATTTGTTTTATTTGAAAATATGAAATACGTAATGCACTTGCTTAGAATATATTGTGTATGTGCTTTTTATCTAAATAAAACGTATTATTGATTGTGTATTTCATCAGCCACTTTCAAATAAAGTAAATAATAGTTTTATATACATTATAATTCATAGTAGCTTTCAGAAACCATGTAAAATTTTAAAATATACAAATACAAACAATTTCAGCAAAATAACATTTGTCTTCGACTGGGTAAAAATGTTATTTTCTGATCATTGCAAAGGTATAAAAAGTTGTAAAAAATAAATTAAGAATTGTATAAAGATATACAACATGTGAAATCACAGAACAAAATAGAAGAAATTGAAGATTGCAGTTTTTGTCCAGTCAAAATAAAAATAAAGTGTGAGAATTAACCTTGATGTGGAAAGGAATTTGCATAAAAAAATTCTCCCATTTAGATGACAATATAGCTGTTTCATTATGTTTACTAATAAATATAATTTGTTTTCTTCAAAAATTCTACAATATCTTTAAATATTCTTTTGAATAATGATTATTGCATCTGGATAGGATTTTCATT
This sequence comes from Epiperipatus broadwayi, assembly GCA_028023455.1. NCBI lineage: Eukaryota > Metazoa > Onychophora > Udeonychophora > Euonychophora > Peripatidae > Epiperipatus > Epiperipatus broadwayi. The sequence continues at coordinate 5,049,440 of JAQFVV010000029.1, forward strand.
TTGGAAAAATCTATATGATGGCTAGTATCTAAGATATGGAGAGCAAGTGCTGAAAATGGTGAGATATGTTTTATAACATAAGTAATTAAAATATTTTAATACTTATTCCCAAAAGTTACTATGAACTTGAATCCATCATTTGCACATGAAAATCTGCACTTCAACATAAAAATATATACACATTGGTATCATTTTATATATAATTACCTGTTAAAAATATACTATGTGTAAATTTTAAGTTATAATAATGGTAAATGATAACAATAAGAATATATAAAACTATTACAAAACGAAAGACATTTATTGTAGGCAATAAAATACTATTTAAAAAAATTTACAAAAAATTGAGTTGAAGCAATAGTATTAAATCATTCATCTGCACAAATTATTGAAGTATTAATGACTGATAGAATAAAAGTGAAAGAACACATTAATCACTAACATTTGAAAACACATAATGACTTAACATAAATAATCAAAACAAAGAAAACCAAGGAAATGACAAAAAAGAAATAATGAAATGCATAAAAATGTCATGAAAAACAAGTAAAGTAGCAGAAAAAGATACAGCTGTAAGTCCAGTAGATGTTGCTTTCAAAAAACATGTTTGTAAAAGCAAAGAAAACACAAGACTCCAGAACACTTAAAAGATTATGTAAGCTTATTTTCTCTAAAGTAAGAGGGAGGGGGATTGCTATGTATATATATGTAAGATTTCTTCTGAATAGTAATTCAGCAGAAGATTTTATTGTTACACAGTCAGGGTTGAATGTTGCTGTAGCAACATATTAACCACAATTTTTTGAAAATTAATTGTTTTAATTTTATTTAAACCATTAAGCATCACATGATCACATTTCCTATACTAGCACATTAATTGTTGATAAACAGAGCAAAACTCTCCATACAGTATTGCCACCTGTGCCAAACAGAGTAATCAATGGATGCCAGAAGGCTTGTGCATAAAATCCCTATCTAATGCCTACTCATCCAATATCCCCAGACTAGTTTCTGGCTTGTGGCCTTCGTCAGTGAGGAGCTTTGGATCTGAGAGCACTGCATCTAGATCTTAGGATCTAATGCAACCCTATAGCAACCACCTTTTATCTCTACTTAACTACAAAACTATGAGAATGAAATTGAAAACACAAAAAATATTTTCAATCTAAGCTCAATAGCTTATATAGTCATATGGGTCTGAACTCAGTTCAGCGCCCATACATTTTGGTGTCTTTGGCTCTTTTACAACCATAGCCACCACTATCCTATTAGGCAGGATTGGTGTTAAACCATTAAGCATCACATGATCACATTTCCTATACTAGCACATTAATTGTTGATAAACAGAGCAAAACTCTCCATACAGTATTGCCACCTGTGCTAAACAGAGTAATCAATGGATGCCAGAAGGCATCCATTGATTATTGTGGCTATGGTTGTAAAAGAGCCAAAGACACCAAAATGTATGGGTGCTGAACTGAGTTCAGACCCATATGACTATATAAGCTATTGAGATTAGATTGAAAATATTTTTTGTGTTTTCAATTTCATTCTCATAGTTTTGTAGTTAAGTAGAGATAAAAGGTGGTTGCTAGAGGGTTGCATTAGATCCTAAGATCTAGATGCAGTGCTCTCAGATCCAAAGTTCCTCACTGACGAAGGCCACAAGCCAGAAACTAGTCTGGGGATATTGGATGAGTAGGCATTAGATAGGGATTTTATGCACAAGCCTTCTGGCATCCATTGATTACTCTGGCACAGGCGGCAATACTGTATGGAGAGTTTTGCTCTGTTTAATTTTATTTAGTATTCTTTTTAAAATACCAACTGCATTTTCCATCAAACCATTCGATTCTGGATGGTAAGATGGCATAAGAATATATTAAACCTCTCATTCAATTAAATATTTAACTAAATTTGCTAGAAGTAAAAATCCAAGCCATTATTGGATACGATGGTTTCTAATAAATCAAGATATGAGAAAATTTCTCATAATTTCTTTATTGTTTCTTCCAAGCTCATATTTTCTACAATGCTCTATTCTACCCTATGGGAATATCTGTCTATAATAACTATTAAAAATATGACCTTTAAAAGATCGGGCATAGTCAATATGTATTTGCTGCCATGCTTAAGTTGCTATAGGCTATTTTATAAAATTTTTCTCAGGTAGTTTAGCTGTAGATTAGCATAGTTTACATATTTTAATAGTTTTCCATTTCATTATTAATATTTGGCTACCAGATGTAACTTATTGTTAATGCTTTAGTTGTGATAATTCCTGGATGGTTGTTATGAAGTAAATTTAAAATCTCTCTTTCAGCCATTGGTATTACAACTTAATCAGTGTTTAATATGTAACCCTTGCATATTGTGAGATTTTTATTTTGGCAGTTTTGCATGCCAAACCCTGCTTATTCATCTAATTAATTCTTTATACCTGCTATAATTTTAATCTAGTTCGTAACTCTTATTGTTAAGCACATTTGAATGAAGAGTATTGATATAGTTTATTTCAATTTCTGGTATATAAGATTTTAATTTCTCGAGTATTCATGATAACACATTAGCATTGTTGAATTAGTTTTCCCTTCATATGCCTTAAATCATTTTGTATGGATTACACTTTCTTAAAAATAGTCAGTTTACTTTCTTTGTTAATTATGCTAACTTTAATACTTAGTCCTAGGGTTGATTTTAGCCCAAACTATATATAATAATAGGGACTTAGATTTTCTATTAGTTTTTATGTTTATTGATATTTTTCTATGGATGTTCACTTCATTTCCAGCTTGCGCTTGTAAATAAGATTTTTTAATGCTGAACGTTATTTTAAAGTTTTCTATTAATTTATTCCAATCCTTACTGGACATTAATGATATACCTAAGCCACTGTTAATTTTTATAGAAATTATTTTTCCATAAATATGATCAGGAAGCATTATTTGCTTGACAAGATTTATTTTGGTATTTTAAATCTGAGATTTAACTGTAGTTCTTGGTCAAGCTATTTGTCGTGGACTTTTATTTGATCTTGGAGATTTTCGACAAGTATAGCAGTTTGTGCATTTTCATTTTTTCATATGCAATTATGCGTTATATGTCAACTTTTTCTACAGCATACATAAAATTTTTTATTCTTTTGTGACTTTGTTTTACTAAAATTATTTGTATCTTGTTCTTCAGTTTTTTTGGATAGCAATTTTATTTCAGTCATCTAAGCGGGCTGCTCTAATACTTAATAAACTATCCCTCTTTTAATTGTATCTTTATATGTCAGATCTTTCTCTGGGAACAACTATTGTCTCAATCATTCAACTGACATCAGCCATAACCACTGTATATGCAGTTCTTTGTTAGGTCTTTTAGTGCTATGTCGTATTTGCACAATTTTTTTTCCTGAGCTTGATTTGTATGTCTAAAATAAAATCAAGCTATATGTCTTGAAGATAAAGAGTTGAAATATTCATCCAACTTAGAAATTATTTCTTCATAAGAAAATTGTTCTGGTCTAACCATTCCACAAATGGTTAATGATTTCAATTACCCTTTGGACTGCAAAATGCAATAAGGTTACTACTTTAATTGTATATTCCTCTACTTTATTCATAAGAAAGTACTTTTCTACATGTTGTATGAAGAGAAGCTAGGTCTTCAATATCAAATTTGCTAATAAATAGGTTACACCATTTTAAATTTAATACTGCCAATTTTACTTTGATAAATTTCAATTTTTTTTTATGGCCATTACAGGAATCTCTCTTACCTATACCAATTTCTCAATTATAGGGTTTGAATGCTGCTTAGAACTGTGTCACATTGCTGTGCCACTTCTGCAATGACAGAAATGATTTTATGATATAAATATCCATATTTGGCAGATATGTCAATTGCAAAAAAGGCAAGTAATAAAATATTTATTATCTATCAGATTAAATAAAAAAGACAAAGAACTTGATTAGATTTTTCTTGAAAATTTGTTATAATATTTATTTAACATATATTTACAAGAAAAATCAGTTCTTTAAAGGATAAATAAAAAATAAATATAAGACTGCAATTCATTTATAATAATTATAAAGTGCAACAAAAGTCTTATCACAAAAAATAACTATTAAGCCACAATGATCACCTATTAATTATACCTTATTACTAATTATAAAAAATGAACTCATAGGCTAACGAATACATTTAGTATAAATTATTTGTTAATTCTAGCTATTTTCTGCCACAAGATTTTTCAAAATAATATTTTAGACTAGGGTGGTCTGTACAAAGTTTGGATTCACTTTTGAATGTCAGGAGATGAATCTCTCCTCAGGAGTGACTTTATTGTTTGCTATTAAATGACTATTTTACTCTGCAAACAAGATCAATAATAATCATAAAAAAAATGTAATAATTATTTTTATATAACTAAGAAAAAAAAGCATTTTATATTTAATTACATCCCTCTATTTATTCTAGAATTTTGGCAGACAGGTACATAAAAATAAATAATTTTACTGTAATTTTCCATCACATTTAGATTTTAATAACATTAAATAATATTAATAAATTTTACATCTACAGTTTTTTTTACAAAATTTTACATTGCAATACAGAATTATATACGTACACATTTATTGCTTGTATAATACATATATATATATATCACAAAGAAATCAAGTCACATGTCACATGACCTAATTTAACCAGCTTGTATTACAAATATTATATATAGAGCTCGCAAATAAGCTCTTTACATATGGCTATATAATTAGACAGCTGGATTGGAAGACATGAATGTCTGAAAATTTCAGATTTTCTATGTAATAGTTAACCATTAAATAAAGTGCTGGGCTTGTCCTGGTATTTTTAATCTAATGTTAGAATATCCTAGCACCTCACTGAGGAAGCCAGTAGTAGAAACCGGTCTGGGGTTGGGGATATTCTGCAAAACTTGTTAAAACCTTATTTGCAAGTTCTATATATAACATATATATATATATATACAACACACATACAGCACATATTTATTGCTTGTATACTATATAAATTAAACAAAAGGACTTTCAATTACATTGCAATCATTATCAATTGAAGTCATGTAGATAAAAAAAAAGGGCAAATATCATGTATTTTTCCAAGAATTGTGTATATTAATATTAGAGAGTGTCTATTTATTATACAATCTTTAAATTGGTTTATAAAAGTGTAGTCTCTTTAATTTTCCTCTTTTTATGATATTTTAAATATTTTTGTGTGATCAGGATTAAAGATAAATTAAAAATTGCATGTGGACAAAGAAAACAGACAGTATTAGACTGATTATTTATAAAATATTTTACATGATTGTATAGTAATTGGTGTTCTTTTAATATTTTTTCTAAAGTACTTTTGATTCCCCAATGTATGATTTTTTGCATCCATATATAATTTGATATGTAATATTATTTTTTGGCATTTTAGAAATTGTATTTTTAGAATTATTAATCAATTGGTTTATATTTGGAGAAACATAAAATGAAATATTGTATTTATCACTAAATATTTTTTTAATGAATTTAGATTGAATATTATTTAAAAATGGCATAGATATCCATTTTTTAAATATTATTTTTAATTATATTAATGTGGTAAAATTGCTACTCATGTTAAGTTTCAATAACAGTTAAATATTAAAACTTCAATTAAGAATTTATTGATGACTGACATTTTAAGGAGTGTTCTACAAATATAAGCAGTAGGTCTATTCTTGAATTTGCTAAAAAAAAAAATTTTAATTGATATTTGTACTGACTTGATTAAAAGAAAACAAACGGCCATCTATGAGTAATAAAATGAAAGTGGAAATTCATAAGAAATATAGATTTAAAGACAGAAATTCAATGACTAACAAAAATATTTAAAAATAATTAATGGAATTAAAATAGTGGAGAAAACATGATCATTTGCTGATCAGGGTCATTTTGAAACTGTTTTGAAACAATCAATGAAAAAAAATAAAATTTTAATAAATCAATTTATGATTTTTTACATGATAATGGCATATTTTGAAGAAATTAAAAAAATATTTTGATCAATTTTTGAATAATGCTATTCCTGGTATTGACTTAATTTAAATATGGTTTAAAAATCTAATTTGATGCGGTTAAAGCTGCTCTTTATAATCTTAAAAATATTAAAGATTACAGGTCCTGATGAAATCCTGGAAAAGTTTTAAAATACAGTGATTACAGAGAAACTTCAAAACTATTGAAAATTTTAAGGAAAATATGGCCACATGAAGTTGTTTCATCTGATTTTAAGGATAATTTTAATATTTCAGATTATAAAAATATAGAGAATGGAAAATATTGCAATAATTATTGTAAATTATCATTAATCAATATGGTAAAGGATTTTAGGGGATTAAGGAGAATTACAAAAGATATTGTTTTTATTGCTAGGCAAATGCAAAAAAAGTATTATGAACAAAGATAAGATTATATATTATTTTTATCATTTGGTCAAGCATTTAACTCAATGTTCGAAAATAAAAATGGGTAATCCATGTAAATTTAGACATAATGAGAGGAAGCATTATCATTGAGAATGAAAAATTTCAAATCTTTAAAATGAAACAGTTTATAGATAAATTAAAGCAGACAAAAATATGTAAATATAGATTTAATCATTAATTTTTCACTTGGACCAACTAAAGTAAAAATCGTGTCATCTTTTTGATTTCTAGACTTACAATAAACTTATGATAGTACTGCTCTTGTTAATTCTAAGAATGATTGATAAAGTATTTGATTTAATAATTAAAATATTCAAAATTCAGTCAATTTACTAATTAATGATAGAAAAAAAAAAAACTTTGTTACTAATTAGTACCTGAGCCTGTTTTTCTACTTAAAACATCATCAAAGTATTTAATCTAACTCAGTTCAAACTAAATATCTAGATGATGTTTTTAGGAAGACAAGCAGGCTCAGGTGTTAATTAATACAGATGCCAATATACTGCTGTTACATTTAGGCAAGTTAAAGATAGGGTATTTCATCATATTAACATAATTACTTCAATTAAATTAGTAGAGTATAGAGCTATTCAGAGATTCTTATTCTTATATAAAAGAAATGAAACTATTATATTTAAGGATATTCTGAAAATATAATGATAAGATTATAAGACCTATGGAGATGTTCTTCTGCAAACCTGGATGTAAAGATAGTACATTTTACATATTTCTTTAATTGGATATGTGAAATGAATAAAGGGTAAAGATATTTGTTTTAAAAAGGTAAAAATGAATAAATTGCCATGGTAAAGGATTATGTAAATTATCTCATTTACAATAAAAAAAAAAAGTACAATATCAATAGGTTTTATTGGGAAGTTTAATTAACAATAAAATATAATAAAGAACAACAATTAAGGATGTAAAAGGTTTTTTTTTTTTTTCTGATTTCAAATAAACAGAGAAAAATAATCATCATAAAACAAAACTTTTTCTTTTTTATCTCCCTTGTTTTTGTTTCTGGTGTTGTTTGACTATATTCACTCAGGAATGCTACTAATAATTTATGATTTTGTGAGAATATATAATAAAATACTTATAGAAAATAGAAAAATGTTCAGCAAAATTTAATTAACTTGTGCTACTTATAATTTAGTATTAGTTCAGTATATGCACTTTTAGTATTATGTATTATAATCAAAGCATATATGAAAGTATGTTTTCCAGTAATCTTCTTAGAAAGATGAACAATATACCATGTATTTAATACTTCACACATCAAAACTGTTTATTAGGAATGTGACAATTAAACAAAAAAAAAAAAAAATGAAAGAAGCATGAAACATTACCCATTCAAAAATTTTAACATATATGCGTGATTTCTCTGAAGTGATTGCTATTAGTTAATAATGATCTACAATCTATATACTATGATAATAAATGCATGGTACTGAAAATATACTTAATTAAATTACAAATCAGTGCAATTTAGTTATGCACTACTGGACATTTTTCTGTCTTGTCAAAGTATTTTATTATATATGTATCATTTGGGCTAAATCAAAAAATAATTTTTGGATATTATCATATATCTGTAAATATATGTATATATATTACAAGTATATACTTCAATAAAAAAACAAAATTACCTCCATTTCTTGAATACGCTGAATAAGATTTTTTAAATCCAATGATGATTTTGGTAAAATATAAAGAGGTGTAGAATTGGATGGAGAATCTGTTCTACACCTATTAATTAATGCTGGGCTTTGTTTTTTGGAAGACTGAAAAAAAAAAAGTAAATAAAATGCATATACTTTAAAAATTCATTTAAATTTTATTTCACAATACAGTATAGACAATATATCTATATTATTTGTAAAAAAAAAAAAAAAAAACATTCTTTGTAATGTAATTTTTAATGAAATTCCAATTTTAAAGTTTTATATATATGGTAAGTTAAGTATTTGTGGAAGACTGATTGAAGTAATTATACAATAGAACACTATGATCCAATTGATAATTTGATCCTTGTTCTGAATAGTCTGCCACCTGATGAACACAATTTATTTTAACACATCTTAAATTTTAATGAAACAAGAACTAGGTTTGATTACAATTTCTATTAAACTAAATTTATTTCAATTTATAATCTTTAAAAAAAAACAACAAAACCTACTGCTAGAAAACTGATTTTTACAAAAGAAAACAACAAAAACTAGTAATAAAAATACCATCTGAATAGTTTGTTATTAATCAATGATAATGTTTAAACAAATAATATTTATGCAATATAAGAAGAATAATAGCAGAGCCGTTATGTCTTCCAAGACTTAAAAGAGTTTATATTCAAGTCAAATAAACTTGCAAAATTTTTTTAAGATACAAATGGAAAAAAATGTTAAATTCATATAGTCTGGAACTTAGCAAACTTGGTGTGTAATATCTTCTTTCTCTCTATTCCTCTTTGAAAACTGGAGAAGTATTTTCCATTTTTAATTATTTTCAGGCTATTTTACTTTTATATACAAATACAATTATGATGAATGTATTCATAAACAATATATTAAAAAAAAACCCATGAAATAACATTTATGTGGAACTGCATATATACCATAAATATCTACTATTTTTCTTAAACATTTTTTAACAACAATAATATATATATATAAATGACAAAACACACTTCATTGTGTAAAAAAAAAAAAAAAATTATAAAATATTAACAGCTGAGCACCTTTTTAGATTCATGGCAATCAACTACTCAAATTTTAAAAAAAACTCACTATTTGACAACCAAAATCTAATGTATTGAACTCTGATTCATATAATGAAGGACATGTTTTATTATTCACAGATTACATATAAAGTTTAATATAAATGTAGAGATAAAAATATATATATCTTGTATTAAAAAAATAAGACATTTAACTTAAAAAGTCTGCTTCAGATTGCGATGTAGCTGAAAAAAAATAAATAAATAAAATAAAATTTATTTAAAAATAAATTTGCTATTTATAGAATTTAGTTATATGTATATTAAAATCCAATTGATTTTAGTGTTGAAATGCCTTTTTGTATTCACTTATCAGATAAGGGAAAAATGAAAGATACTTTTGCTAAAAACAAAAATAGTGATATTAGTGGCTAATAAATTGAACTCAGTAAAATGATGTGTAGAATTAACCAAGTTGGATAACTGGTGATAAAAATAAAAAAAAAAATACTGAAAATTGTAATGATTAAAATAGCTTTTAATAAAGGTAGTGGGGTATTCAATGTACTGTTAAAATTAGATCTAAAAAAAAAAGACTTGTTGAATGGATATTTCATTTGGAGTATTAGAAAAAATAAGAAGAAAAAAAATTAGAAGCTTTAAAAGATAAATTGGAAAGATCAGAAGTACAGAAATATTAAAGAGAATGAAGGAAAGGCTATTCTTTGAGGTAATTATGGAAAGAAAAACTGGATTAGGCATAATCTTAGAAGCAGAGAAAATAATAAAGATATGTTGGAAGAAAATGTAGACAGTGTGAGAAAATGAGCAGAAAAAAAAAGATTGACTGATGATTTTAAAAAGAAAAAAAATCATGGCTATTTGAAAAATTGAGTAAAATATAAAAAGGTTTATAGAATGTCACCTAGTTTGTTAATATAAAGCCTGCCTTTTGGCAGATAAATAATAATGATGCTTAATTTTTATTAAATATAAAATAATTTTTTTTTGGTTATATATAGTTAAGTATTCTACTTTAATAAATGATTAATGATAATAGGAGTTGGGTTTATCAAAAATGTACGAAGTCGAGGTTATGAGTGGAGTAAGTTTGGTAGTTGTAAATAAAGATGTGACAATTTGCCATAGATAAATACTCTTCATGTAATAAAGATATATACGAGAGCTGGTGACATGGGCCAACTCTGGTTCAGCATGAAATGCATCTTGGGAGTCATTTATCTTTTATTGTATCTTTATTTATATGAAGAATAAAAAAGAAAGAGGAAGTATGGAGATTATTAAAATTACTGCTATATTAAATGACACTATATTAAATAATAACAATGGATGATAAAATTATAAGGCTTAAAAGTTTTCTAGTTTCTATTATTACTTTTATATTGACAAAAAATAGCTATCAACTTAATACATTTTTTTTTTTTTTGCCAAACTTGTGCACTGTAAAATGAAATCATACATATAGTTAGCTTTCATGAAGTTTCATGGAATTTATTGCAAATATTTTAATTATTCATTTGTGATTATGCTAATTTGTAATGAATGAAAATATGTTCAATAAAGAATGCACAATAAACCCATAAAATAGGATCATTAAGTTCACACTGGAAATAAATTAAAAATGTGATACGTAAACATAAGCCCATGAGTTTAGGGGCCCTATCTCAATTATATTATTCCAAATCTTACTTTGATAATTCAATAAAAACAATTTTTTACATATAAAAAATAACATTATTCATTCTATGATGTGAAAGATTTTTTAATCATTAAACTATTTACAATATTGTTTTTTTAAAGAGACAGAAAACTTAAATGATCTTAATCTATGATATTAATTTACATTTTACTCTATAGATGAAGTCTTGTTATATCTTAAAAGAATCATAATATACTATGTCATACATACTGTCAGGATAGTAAACAATTATAATTCTAATCTGACCAGAACTTGAGTACTACAGACTAAATGTATTTAAAGCACTTACAGTACTTAGCAAAGTACCTCAAATATTTCTGTTTAAAAATATTTCATGATGTAAAATAAATAATGAACACATTTCATTATATATAGAGAATTCTGATTTGTATTGAATTATGAAGAATGAAGTTTGGATCTATCACATCTACACTCCATATTTTATATTAACCTTTCAGAAATTGATTGGAATATAAAATGATTGATATTAATTTAATATATTAATTCATATTTCCATGTCTACAAATGATATGATCTTCTATCTTAGGTACTATATTATTAAGGTGAGCAGATGTGATTTTTCGGGATTTGGCCCTTTGTATGTCCCGATTTTCAAATACTCATAATTATTTTTATCTTTCATAAATAATTCATTGCAAAAATGATAGTTTCTTGGCCTTCTCTGTCCATTTTAATCGCTATAGTAATATAAAACCTCAGAAAAATTCCAACACCAAAACAAAGATCAATATTATGTTATATGGCCCGATTCTCAAGCTAGACACATACTTGCATCCAACCTTGCCTTGGAGCATGCATAGTTGGATTTTTGTAGGCTAAAATTTGAACTGTGCTTGCATCTGCTTTGATTGACAGTGTAGTTTTACGAGTTCTTTGTTGATATTAATTTTTTTTTAATGATAAAATTAATGGAAATACCCTAAAAAATAGACAACATGTCAAAGAGGAAGTGTACTTACAATGATGAATATACACAGGAATAGAGTTTTATATAAAAAAGTATATAATACCATAAAAATGATTGGGCATTATGTCCCAATTTTTGATCGAACCAGTCTGGTCACCCTATATATTATGTATAAAATGATGCAAGAGACTATTGAGATAACAAATAATCACTAATAGATGGTATTGAGCATTATTGTAATTATGTATGAATCAAAAAGTTTTCATGTTGACATTTCATTAACATGCTATTTTCTTTATATGTAGTGATTGATTTAAAAAAAAAAAAAAAAAGGATTTCATTATAAATTTACATTAAAAATTAATAAAATCCATTATGCAGTTCTTTCATATAAATTATAAAAAATAATAAAAATTATATACAACAGCTATATATATATATATTAATAATAATTATACATAAAAACCTTTTTCAGCACATGGCTTTGAAAAGGTCATGAAATCATGTGCCGAAAAAGGCTTATTAAGTATAATTATTATTAATAAATTTATATAACTGTTGTATATGATTTTTATTAATTATTATAATTTTACATTAAAATTCAATACATTTCAAAATAACCAATAAAAAAAAAAAGAGAGAGAGAGAGAGAAAAGTGATAAAATTATAATGTAGTGGCTAGAATAACATCACAATTCATAAAAGAGTGAGGATTCCAAATATTGGATGACTATTATCTTTTTTTTTTTTTTGTTTAACAAAAAAAAAAAATAAAATATAAAAAAGTTCTTTTGTCTAGGAAAGATTTTATCTATATTGTCTTTTATAATATTGTGATAAGATCTGTAATTATTTTCTTGTAAATATTACCAAAAATTTATTCACCTTATCATAAATATCCTATCAATTCATAACTGCCACATTATCTTTATCAGCAAAGAGAATTATAAATTTATTATCTTAATAACTGAAAACTCAATTTTCATTAAATTTTCTTTTTTGGAAGCATAGCTTTCCTTAAGAGAATGAATCTGATTTTGATTCTAATTAATAAAAATAGATAATAGCCTCTGAGAATATAAGTTGGTGTAATAGCATAATTAAAATCTTTAGATAAAACTTTATTTTTGATAACATTTTGAGGACTACTTAACAAATTGTATACAGTTTTTAAAATTATTATATACAGTCCTGGTAAAAATCAAAAGCTAATATTTTATTATCATATAATTTAAAAGCCATCTTTAACTTGTTAAAATATGCTTACTTAAAACTGCAAATATAGTTTTAATTATTCTATTACCCCAACTCATTTTTTCCCAAGAAAAATGTATATATTTTTAAAAGATTTTGAAAATTATATTTGATTTAGTTAGAACATAAATCAACTTCCTTTTTATCAAAACCAAGTCATCTGGAAAAAAAAAATAAAGACAAGTTTTCAATTATTAGGTTATTTTAAAACACAATAAATATATTATGATTCTTAATCCACCCAAAGACAGTGTGAAATATTCCTACAACAACTAACTCATTAATAGAACTTCTGTTGCTGAAAGTATTAAATATTATTAGAAAGATCTTTAAGGTCTCAATTATACAACTTTTCTAAAGTGCTTAAATATGACTTGTATTAAAATGATAGCACCAGATGATCACCCACAAATGCTAAATATAGAAACTATTTTTTAACTTCTTACAAGTAAAGTAAAATCTTGCAATAAAGATTTAAATCATTTTATTTCTGTTATTAAAGATATTAAATTTAATAAAAACAATCAATTTTGATGGTTTTTTCTTCCCATTAATATATCATTTAATAAAATTATGGATGGTTAGCAATAAAAAACTTTCCCTCATTTTGTAATTTTACTAGTAAAATCCTAGCCTAAAAACGATTTACTCGCTGACGAAGAAGCTTCCAAATAAACAAAACAAATTTCGCTTAAAACTATTAAATGGGCCAAGCGCTTTCGAGATTTGCTCTCATATTCATGGCCGACGAAAGTAATAAATCTTTACGTAGTGTTATTAAATAACAAATATGCAAATGTAAGTGCAAATCAGTTTGACCATTTTTTTGAAATGGAAAAACACGTGTCGCGTCTATTGATAGAATTGTTGTCGCAAACAATAAAGTACGCCTCTTTGATCTTTCTTTTACAGTCGTTGGTTTCAGGGCATACAATCCTGGGGTTGCCTGGTTCGAACACATGGCCAGTCTGCTTTTCATGTTCCAGAAATATTGAAAAGTTATCGCTGTTCTTTTTTGCTCTTCTATAGGTATACAAGTGTTGAGCAGCTCTGTTGTGAACAGTGGCCTTAGTTTCCCCATAGTATATGGCTTTGCATCCGGCCTGTGGACACGACATGCTGTAAATCACCTGAGGTGTTTGAGATGGGTCTGTTCTATCCTTTGAATTATTAATGAGTCTGTTAGAATTAGGGGGAGTACGAAAACCAACCCTATTTTATTGACAATAGTAACTATTATAAACATACAATGGGAATTGTGATAAACTCAATTTTCTTTCTCATTATCCACTTATTCTATTTGAATCAATTGCTTAAAATTATCGGCATGATTAAATTTCTTACACTAATTTCATTTTAGACATTGAAATTCATGAAAAACTTTCACCTTAGATGTTTAGAAGGGGGGGAAAAAGCCCTGATAGTTAATTCTGAATAATGAAAACTTAAACAAAATGTTATAATCACTCTTCTTAACTTTTTCAGTGATTTAGTTATTAATTTCTCTGTTAAATCAAGATAACATCTCATCTGAATTAAATAAATTAAATGTTTTCTTGAATCTAATGTACACAATAAAGATATTTGACTATGCAATTACCCATATATAAAATAAAAGAAGAATCACAACCTAAAGCCATCATATTTTATATAAAAGATATTATCACTTATATAAACAAAATATTCAACATGATTAAGAATAATGTGTCATTTGAATATCAAAAGTTCTAAAATTTTCTACTGCATTGGTCTCATTTCTTGTAATATAAATTTTGATAAAGTTAAAACTTTTTAAATATATTAATTTAAAAAGAGATTTATTAAAGAAATAAAAAAAAAAACACAAAGATTCGATTGTTTAAATAGTAAGATGAAATTTTGTATCTAATATTCAGTTCTTAGTCATTTACAAAAATATGATTTGCAACAATATATTAAAATTTTGCCCCATTTTACTAATTTGAAATTTAAGCAATCTTTTTTAATATTATAGAGTTATAACTGGATATTTTTTTTAGAATCGATTATTATAATTGTAAATAAATCTATCAAGATAATAGTAAAATGTTGGTCAAAAAATATGCATATCATAATAAAGATCTGAACCATATATTTACTAATCTCCTGCAACATAAATATATGTCTATATATATATATATATTCATAGTATAAAAATTTAAAGGTATTTTATATTCCATACTTTAGTTTGATTTGATAATTGCTGAAGCTTTTCACTAAGGTTCTGTCTTTGTTTATTTACATCTTCTAACCTAAAAATAAATATACATTTGTAATGCACTCCTTTATAGACAGTAAAAATACCAATATATTAGTTTGTAAAATTCAAATTCTAACAATAAGCAAATATATACATATAAATTTTTTGTATATAAAATTTACATAACTATATACATTCTAAAAAATATAAGCATCTAAATTATATGCATTTAAAACATACATATGCATATATTAAGCATAATGTATTAACGTTGTTTTAATTATATCATTTTTATAGAAATTTTCAGTCTTATATATGGCAATATTGGATGAAAAATCAACTAACCTATTGCAGAATGTATTTCAGAGAATCAAACTTGATGTCATCAGCTGCTCTGAAAACCAGTTAAGATTATGTCAAACACAGCAACTTAATTTCTAACTCACAAATTGACATTCTTAAGTCTGAATGTGAATTTTCAATAATTTAATTAAAATTTCCTTTATATCATTTTAATATTAATCAATATGCAAAGCTTATAATCTGACTCATTTTTAAATAATTTTATTTTAAATAAACATTTAAATATATAAATATTAATTAATGAAAACTATTTAAATATATAATGTATTAACATTAGTTTAATTATACCATCAATAGAAATTTATAATTTTATATATGACATTTAATGAAAAACTTAAATATCAAATTTAGCATTGTGAGTCTATTTAAATAAAAAATTGAATAGCTATCTTTGATGAGATTTCAAATTGTCTCCTGAATAGCTGAATGATATCAGATTTAATTGACAAAATCATGTTTTCTACAAGTGATTAGTTAAATTTCATAACAATTGCTACATATAAGATCATAGATGGTTTAATCATGAATTTCTATAAATTTTATAGAAAGCATAATTGAAATAACATTAAGGATTGAATTCAGACTGTAAATAGAGTCCACACTTTCAGATATAAAGGTTTACTATTAATGATCTATAAGAAGAGAATAATCAGTCAACAGTTTTTGATCTAAAAATACTTCTTTCCACCATGTACATATATTCGCTAATCAAAGATTACATACTATTTTTGATATAAGCAATGTTTTCTGTCTTGTCTTTGTTCTCCTTCTCCCATTATTCTTTCTTCTTTGTTATACATTATTGTCTTTAGACAATTAGTTTGAAAAAGGGCAATTTTTTAGCATAAAATAATACAATATAAGTCTCCCGCAATTAGATTTGGGAGAAGAGATTCATTTTGGCTTGCTGACAACTTGAAAACACCATTAAAAATTACTCATTCTTTTGCAATATGAAATGGTCCATCTAAAAATATACTTCTCAGAAAATCTGATTAAATTACTGTTCACAATGAATTATTCATTTACTGTAGTAAAATTATTTGGGTACTGGTCTATTAGCCGGGATCGGCCACTTGATGGCTTTGTTGCTATGAAAAAACACAGAAATATAATGAAAAGTAAAAGATAGTTAAAAGTCATTTTTTTAAAAAAATAAGTACATAGAATGTTGTAACTTTCAATGTAGATTTTTCAAAATATGAATGAATTAAAATATAACTACTTTTAAGGAAATTCATTTTACAGAAGAAAAAATTTAATTGAATTGGTAGATGTGTGAAGGATGACTTGGTATCTTCCATTCATGGAATTCCCACTGTAATGATTTAAAAATTAATTCTGCAATGATGTTATGCTCAATGCTGATGCTGTAAATAGATTTAGAAAATTTAGCAAAAGAAAGCTATTATTTAATATTAAACACCAATAAAATGCTTTTTTTGCTTTGCGACTTTAATGCAAGTATTGGAGAAATAATTAATTAGAAATCAAAGTTACTGAAAACACCATAATGATATCAGCTTTGTGAACTTAAATGGAAAATACTGACAATACAAAGATTAGCTATCATGGACATTTAGTATAAAAAAACAACAACTATACATCCACATTCAAAACAATGTAAATCAATATTACAGGAACATTTAGATGTGCAGATTCTTGGACAATTCATTGACTAGTACACATTCATCATCATCATTATTTAAAACCATTATTGATCCATTGCAGGATGAAGGTCTCTCCAAGTTCAATCCTTCTTATCCAATTTCTAGCCTCTCTTCTCCACATCACACCAGCACACTTCCTTATTTCATCCATCCATCTCACATGTGGTCTCTTTCTAGGTCTTTTACAATCTCTTGGAATTCAGTTTAAGATTTCAACTGTCCATCTATTATCATCTCTTCTAGCAATATGTCCAGCCCAACTCCACTTCAGTCTCTTAATTCTTTCAACGATGTCAATAGCACCTGTTTGTTCTCTCACCCATGTATTTCATTTTCAATCTCTTCTCGTTATTCCTAACATGCATCTCTCCATACTTCGTCTGAATGGTCTCTGTATTGCTCTTCTGTTAAGTGTCCAAGTCTCAGATCCATAAGTAAGAACTGGTAAAACACATTTATTAAAAACTTTCCTTTTCAACCAAAGGCATATTTCTTTTTAATATTAAGTTATTTCTACCAAAAGCACTCCAACCAAGTTTAATTCTATGATTAATTTCATCCATTATGTTTCCATCTGTAGTAATAATTTGACCAAGATATTTGTAGTTGTTAACTTTTTCTAACTCATCATTATCAATCTTTATTTCTATCTTTTGAGAAAATCCATTGAACATTACTTTAGTCTTTTAAACATTTACTTTTAATCCTACTTTTTTACTTTCATCTGATAACTCTTGCAACATTTCCTGAAGCTCTAAAGCATTATTTGCAAAAACAACTACATCATCTGCAAAATTAGATGACTTAAATAATCTCAATTTACTTTTACTCCTTTAACTTTCCCATCTTAATCCACAAAATAGCTTCTTACAACACTGTTGTAAAAAGTTTTGGAGATATGGAGTCACCCTGTCATACACCCTTCTCAATGTTAATCTTCCTAATATCATTATGTAATCTAATTATTGCTGTTGCATTTTTATAAATATTCTTCAGAATATGACAATATCCTGGGTCTATACCTTGATGATCCAATGCTTTAATCACTGAAGAAATGCTTATAGAATCAAATGCCTTTTCATAATCTACAAATCCAAAGCATAATGGCAACTCATATTCATTGGTCCTTTCTATAACTTCTCTCAATACTTGGATATGATCTACTGTACTAAAACCACTTTTAAATCCAGCTTGTTCTTTTGGTTGGTTAAAATCCAAAGTTCACTGTAGACAAGTTGTAATTATTTTGGTAAAAATTTTGTATAGAACTGATAAAAGACTGATAGGTCTGTAATTTCTAATATCTTCTTTATCACCTTTTTAAAATATTAATATTGCATTCTTCCAATCATCTGGTACATCTTTATCATTTAGACATTTGGTATATAACTTTGCCAAAAAATTTTCTATTTCTTCACCTGCTTCTTTTAAGATATCGATTATATATTCCATCATTACCTGGAGCTTTTTCCTTCTTCATAAATTTAATTGCATGTCTCACTTCTTCATTTAAAATCCTAAGCAATTCAGAAGATATAGTAGTTGTAGGAGGTACTTTTCCTTGTTCTTTATTGCTATATAATTCTTGATAGAACTCTTCTACACATTTCATGATGTCATCTCTCTTTTTAGTAATAGTTCCATCTTTTTTTCTTATTGCAGAAATAAGTTTCCTACCAATACCAAGATGTTTTTTTCACTCTTGAGACTTTTATTCTCTTCTATAGCTTTCTTTGCTAATTCACAATTATACATTCTTATACCATTATCAACTCTCTTTCACAAATTTTACAACATTCGAGATATTCAATCTCTCTTAATGCATCATTTTTATATATCTTCATATTCCTTCTTTTCTTCATAAATTGTCTTGTCTCAGCCATCTTTATTATAGTTTTTAAAAGTATATTAGTTATGATTGAATTCATTCAAATTTGAATCATGTTCAAAATCTGTTCATATTTGAAAATGATTTGCAAGTTCTAATTTAAATTCATTGGAATATTTCTGAAGATTAGGAATATCAACTGTGAATATTGTTTTTCTTAATAATTTTTCTCTCTCTAGTTTTACATTAACATGTAATGTATCTTACATCTTATTAATCAATGACCACTTCTTACGTTGAATTTATTAAAAACATTACGATTTTGAAATACATATTTTTCTGTTAGTCAAAATATAATCCAATTCTGCTATACCTTCATTTGGATGTTTCCATGTCCATTTGCTTTTAACATTTTTCTCAAAAAAAATTCATAATATAAAGTTTTTCTTTTTCTGCAAACTCCACAAGTCTATGTCCTCTCTCATTTCTATCACCATAACCAAATTTACCTACAGCACTTTCATCTTTTATTTGTTTACCAATTCTAGCATTAAAGTCTCCCATGACAATTTTAAAATGTTGTTTGGTGTGATCAAAAGCTTTTTGTACATCCATATAAAAATCCTCTACTTCTTCATCACAATGAGAACTTGTTGGGGCATAAACCTGAATTATCTGCATTTGATATCTGCTATTAAGTTGAATAACTAATCTTGCCACTCTGTCCGATACACCATCAATCTCCACAATGTTGTTCTTCCACTTTTTATTTATAATGAATCCTACTCCACTTGTACTTCCAATGTTTGTTCCTTTGTAGTACAGTACATGTCCACTTTTTAAATCAATTGTCTCTTCACCTTTTCTTCTAACTTCACAAAGTCCCAATAATGTCCCATTTAATATTAGACAGTTCTTCTTCCAATTCTTGCAATCTTCCTTCACTTGAAAGTGATCTGCAGTTGTAAGTACCTAAATAAAAGGTCAT
This sequence comes from Epiperipatus broadwayi, assembly GCA_028023455.1. Taxonomy (NCBI): domain Eukaryota; kingdom Metazoa; phylum Onychophora; class Udeonychophora; order Euonychophora; family Peripatidae; genus Epiperipatus; species Epiperipatus broadwayi. Next base: position 5,069,612 of record JAQFVV010000029.1, read on the forward strand.
CATCAAATGGCAGCCTGGGTCTGCAATCAGGAGATTCTTAGCGTCCCCTGCCTTCGGCCACCAACTGCTGCCTTAGTTGGTGACTTTACAGTCTCCTGGGAATAAAGGCCATGATTTATTTTTGTCTGTCATGATTCTAAATATCTATTAGAAGAGAAAAAAATTCATTCACACACATTCATTCTGCCTTTAAGAAAACTCAATTGATATTTCAGTTAAGAGCTATCAGGCAACTGAGAAGGCAGACCATGGTGTTTCTTGATCTTAAACTCAGAAATTAAAAAGCCAATAAACTCTCCATGCTGGCTAATGCATGTTAGTGAGCAGCCCATCCATGTTCATATACTATATAAATAATCATATAGTAATAACAGCTGCAACGACAAGAATGTATAGAGTGGACATTACGAATTTTGCCCTGCTCAGTTCCTTTAAGGCCTCCAAGAGAAATCAATGGGCCTCCTTTCAATTAACAGCAAATTCCTTTCTGCAGCCTAGAACACATTAAGAAGTATTATTTAAAAAAAAACAAAACAAAGATAGATTCTATATCAAATGTAAAATTAATGTTCATCTTTTAGCTCTACACATGCTATGTTTCATAGCTGTTAAAAATTGTAATTTCTATTTGGATTTTCAAGGTAGTCAAATTTTCTTGAAGTCTATTGATAATACAAATAGATTTAATTAATTTTTCTGTTAATGTCTTTATTTTCAATAATGTAATTAAAAGAAATATAGGACATTTTCTACTTGGCTGAATAATAAAGTGAATGTAAAGATTCATTATAATATACAACTTATCTTCCTTATTGCATTGTGAAAAGTAATAAAGAACATAGATGATATTAATATACAACTTAAATGGAAAGACATACTGACTGAAAGATTTAAGAATGACTGATGGATTAAAATTGCAAAGCAGACAGTCATTTGTTGATCAACTTACTCTAGAGATATTTTGAAGCATTAAATGTAACATATGGATGTGAAAAAATATATTTATTAAATCAATTGATGAAATCTTTACATGATAATATTTTGAATGAAATATTTTGATCAATTTCTAAATAAGAATACAAAATTACAATATATATCCACATTATTGACTCTATTAGATTTAAAACAAATATATCTAACTTGATCTGGCTAATTCAATTCTTTATAATTGTAAAATTGGAACAAGTGCATATTCTAATGGTATCCCTGGAAAAGTTTTAAAGTAAGGTGGTTATATATTTGCTTCAAAATTATAAATTTTTTTTAGAATATATGGACCCATGAAATTGTTTCATTCATCTTAAGAACACTTCTATTGTTTCAATTTATAAAAATAAAAGAGATAGACAAGACTCAAGTAATTATTATAGAATATGGCAAAAGATTCTATTGAATAAGTTGCTTCAATCATTAAAAAAATAAAGATTACTAGAGACTCTATGATTTTAAAGAATTAAGGAGAGCTAAAATTGCAAAAAAAGCTTACAGACATTTGCTAATTATGGGCTATCTATATATATATTTTTTTGGAAAGGTTGAAATAACACATGGAGTAAAAAATAATCATGGCCAGCTTTTATATGATAATGAATGAAGATATTATTAAAATAATACTCAGAAAGCCAACTTTTTCTTTAAAATGATTTATTGATTATTTTTGAATCGATCATGAATATTTCCTAAATAATTTCAGATCACAATATTTCAAGGATATACAAAAATATTTTTAATACAATTGTATTAAATAGTATACTACAATATTTACTGTATCAACACCTGTTATCTCACAAAAAAATAAATAAAAATACACATTTATAAACAAAAAAATTTTAATATTTTCATTCACATTTAAATTGTTTGGCAGCACTATCCATGTTCTTAATCAATTTAATATCACTTAGATATATACTTTTTGGGTCTTGGGATTATCAGTCTTTATCATCTTACTATTTGTAAAAAGTATATTTATATACGTCATTTTAATAATATAAAAATACCTATATAATTAAACCATTTAAGTGTAATATTTTTTTTTTTCAATTTACAATATTAAAAAATTCTTACTGACATTTGCATAGCTTAATGTTTAAATTTCTAACTGATAAGGGTGAAGGAGAGGAATGAAAAAAATTATGATATATTAAGCTGAAACAAACAAAAAGAACTGATTTGGGCACTTTTTAACATTTCAAATAGTAGTTATTGTAGTTAATTTAGATTTCTTTTCTTTTTTTAAAAAACAAAACAAAACAGTTGATTCAATAATGCCGTAAATCATAAACAAAAACTTTCACCCCAAAAAGAACAAAAAGTCTTTAAAAACATTTCTGTTTTAAGTTTAAATACAAAAGCATTCTTCGCATTGCTCTTTTGTTAAGCACCCAAATTGCAAATCTATAAATAAGAACTGGTAAATGCATCTACTAAAAACTTTTCAAACATACTGACATATTTCCATTTAATTGTCTTATTTCTACCAAAAGCATTCTGTTCAAGTTTTAATTCTATGACTAATTTAATCAATTATGTTTTCATCTGTATTAATAATCTGACCCAAATATTTGTAGTTGTTAATTTCTAATTCATGAATATCAAATTTTATTTTCTTCTGAGAAAATCGAGTGAACATGACTTTTAATCTTTTACTTATTTTCAAATAATAACTTTTGCAACATTTCCTGCAGCTTTGAAGCATTATTTGCAAAAAGAATCACATTATTTGTAAAATCTAAATAACTTAAATAATGTATATTTACTTTTACTCCCTCAACTTCCCATTTTAATTCACAAAATACTTCTTGTATTTTAAAAAGTTTTGAAATATGAAATTACAATATGATTTATCAATGCTAATCTTCTAAGTGCCACTATGTAATCTAATCACTACTGATGCATAATGAATCAAAATTTTAAACATTATGGAAATTCTAAGTATAATAGCAACTGATGTTCATTGGTCCTTTTATAATTTTTCTCAATACTTGGATCCGATGCATTATGTTAAAACCATTTTCGAATCCAGTCTGTTGGCTGGTTTAATTCCAAATTGGCTTCTGATGAATTATAATTATCTTAGTAAAGATTTTGCATAGAAATGATAGAAAACTGATAGATCTATAATTTCTAATATATTCTTTATCGTCTTTCTTAAATATCAATATTACTACAATTTTTTCAATAAATTGCTATACCTTACCATTTTAGATATTTGGTATATAGTTTTGTCAATTATTACTTTTTCATCTCCTTCCTTCAAGATATCAATAACAATTCACCATTTCTAGATCTTCTCCATTTTCTATACATTCAATTGCATGTCTCATATCCTGTCTGACATCCTCATTTAAAATGTTTGACAACAAGATACAGTAATTGTAATTATATAATTTTTTTGTTTTATTACTATATAATGCCTTGTATAATTCTTCCACACATTTCATTATGTTGTGCCACTTTTAAATAATAGTTTAAGCTTTTCTTCTTATTGAACCAAATATTGTTTTATATTTTTGAAACTTTTATTTTCTTCTATATTTTTTCTTTCTAATATTTTCTTACATCATTATTAAATTGTTCATACCAGTTTACAAAACTCCAGATATTCAATTTTTCTTAATGAAACATTTAAAATCATTGTCATGTTCCTTCTTTTCTGTATGAACCGCCCTGTCTCATTTGAAATTTACTGTTAAGTGCCTTCATTTTTGTATGATATCTTTGTATTGAGCTTAGTTAAGTTTGGACTATGTTCAAAATCTGTTAATATTCTAAAAGGACTAGCAAGTTCCAATTTAAATTTAATGAGTGAATCTAAAGGTTAGGACTAGCAATTGTTAATAATATATTTTCAAATTCCTTTTATCTCTCTAATTTCAAATAATATGTATCTTATAACTCACTAATTGATGATTATTTCCTGTTTTGAATCTATTAAGAACATTGCACCCTTAAATGATCTATTTTCTGTTAGTCAAAATATAATACAGTTCTGTTATAATTTCACTTACATATTTCCATGTCCATGTAGCCTTTTTAGTAATACAGCATCTATTGATCCACACCGCCCGATGGCGCTGTTTCTATGCTAAAGCACCTAAATATGCTGTTTACAAGGCCGCTCATAGATTCTTACGGCCTGTAAAGTGTTCAAACACTAAGAGGTTGAAGTGCACCCTTACTCCAACATCTCTAGCATGTTGAACATTATTAGCGACAAGTATGACACTCTCTATAGACATTACTCTTGACTATTGTACAGCGTATGATATGAAGGTTTCTGTACTTGTTATGAAGAAAAGTATATTAGAATGGATTTTTTTTTTTTTTGCTTCAATGTATTGTAATTGATGTGAGTTCATAAAAATTGTAATGAATTGTCAAACACCCCTACTTTCATTGTCAGGGGTCAGAATTCACTAAATGAGGAGTGTAAATCATGATTCGGCAAAGTTCACGATCAAGTCGTGTACTTTCCAAGATCAAAACAGTTCAATGGCAGACGACCGTTCGGTGTTGTAGTTTTGAGATTTACCTGCTACAGAAGCAGATGTGCTGGCCTTCCTTCAACCCCAAAAAAGAAAATATTTCCAGAAAAAAAACTGTCTTTTGTGGTGGTTTAATGAAATTAAGGCATTGTCAAACATCTGAAATGGAATGTCAATCGCGTCAATGGCGATGAAGGTGTTCCATTCACTCATGGGACGGGCTTTGAGAGCTGCCTGGAAATCGCTTTTTCCCAAGTGGTATGGCTAATTGATTCTTGAAGACGGGATCAGCTTACAGTGAAGCGTATTAGAGGTGTCAAAACGCCGTAAGGAATATGATGACAGATCTTAGAAAGGTCCGTCAAAAAAGCCTTGTTTCTCGATAAACAAAACAAGAAAAAATGTTTCTTCAAAAACAATAAAAAAGACATGGTTATCAAAAAAAAAGAGACCAGACAAAAAGAAATGTTTTTTTTTTTTTAAAAAAAAGTCGTAATATTTTAAAACGCCAAAAAAAAAAATAAAAAAATAAAAACCATTTTTTTATTTTTAAGAAATATACATCAAACTGGTTACAAAAAAAAAAAAACAATAACAAACAAATAAAAATCAAACAAATCCAAAAATTAAAAGCATAAATCTACAAAATTTGAAAAACAGCCCGGTAACGTTATATCTATTCGTTTTTCACTAACAACAGTGCTATCGGATGGTGTGGATTAACAGATGCTGTATTACCGCATTTTTTTCAAAAAAAAAAAAAAGAATTCTAATATACAATTTAATCTTTCTCTGCAAATTCCTGTTTTGAATCTATTAAGAACATTGCACACTTAAATGATCTATTTTCTGTTAGTCAAAATATAATACAGTTCTGTTATACTTTCACTTACATATTTCCATGTCCATGTAGCCTTTTTAGTAATACAGCATTTATTGATCCACACAGCCCAATGGCGCTGTTTCTACGCTAAAGCACCTAAATATGCTGTTTACAAGGCTGCTCATAGATTTTTACGGCCTGTAAAGTGTTCAAACAGTAAGATGTTGAAGTGCACCCTTACCCCAACATCTCTAGCATGTTGAACATTATTAGCGACGAGTATATGACACTCTCTATAGACATTACTCTTGACTATTGTACAGCATATGATATGAAGGTTTCTGTACTTGTAATGACGAAAAGTATATTAGAACGGATTTTTTCTTTTTTTGCTTCAATGTATTGTGATTGATGTGAGTTCGTAAAAATTGTAACGAAAAACACCCCCACTTTCGTTGTCAGGGGTCAGAATTCACTAAATGAGGAGTGTAAATCATGATTCGGCAAAGTTCACGATCAATTCCCGTATTTTCCGAGACTTTCGAGATCAAAACAGTTCAATGGCAGACGACCATTCGGCGTTGTAGTTTTGACATTTACCTGCTACAGAAGCAGATGTGCTGGCCTTCCTTCAACCCCAAAAAAGAAAATATTTTACACAGCCAGAAAAAAAAAACTGTCTTTTGTGGTGGTTTAATGAAATTAAGGCGTTGTCAAACATCTGAAATGGAATGTCAATCGCGTCAATGGTGATGAAGGTGTTCCATTCACTCATGGGACGGGCTTTGAGAGCTGCCTGGGAATCACTTTTTCCCAAGCGGTACGGCTAATTGATTCTTGAAGACGGGATCAGCTTACAATGAAGCATATTAGAGCCGAGTTGGAAAAGTGTCAAAACGCTGTAAGGAATATGATGACAGGTCTTAGATAGGTCTGTCGAGAAAGCCTTGTTTCTCAATAAACAAAACAAAAAAAAAGTTTCTTCAAAAACAATAAAAAGGACTTGGTTATCAAAAAAAAAAAGAGACCAGACAAAAAGAAATGTTGTTTTTTTTTTTAAAAAAAAAAAAAAAGTCGTAATATTTTAAAAAGCCAAAAAAAATAATAAAAAAATAAAAAATCATTTTTTTATTTTTAAGAAATATACATCAAACCGGTTACAAAAAAAAAAAAAAACAATAACAAACAACAACAAAAAAATAAAAATCAAACAAATCCAAAAATTAAAAGCATAAATCTACAAAATTTGAAAAAGCCCGGTAACGTTATATCTATTCGTTTTTCACTAGCAATAGCGCCATCGGACCGTGTGGAACAACAGATGCTGTATTACCGCATTTTTCTCAAAAAAAAAAAAAAATTCTAATATACAATTTAATCTTTCTCTGCAAATTCCACAAATCTGTGTCCTCTCTTATTTCTGTCATCATAACCAAATTTACTCACAGCATTTTCATTTTTCAAATATTTTCTAATTCTAGCATTAAAGTCTCCCATAACAATTTAAAAATGTTATTTGGTGTGATCAAAAATATTTTTTATATCTACATAAAAATATTATACTTCATTATAATGAGAACTTGATGAGACATAAATCTGAATTATCTGCATTTGATATCTTCCATTAAGTCGAATAATTAATCTTGTCACATTGTCTAATACACCATCAATCTTCATAATAATTTTCAACCACTTTTTATTTATAATAAATCCCACTCCACTTGTGTTTCCAATATTTATATCTTTATATTAAACTATATGTCCACTTTTTAACTCATTTGTCTAATCACTTTTTTCTTCTAACTTCACAAATTCCAACAATGTCCCATTTAATATTAGACTGGTCTTTTTTCAATTAGTGCAATCTTCCTTCAGTTGAAAGTGATCTGCAGTTGCACATATCTAAATAAAAGATTATCATCAAATGGAAATTTGAGTCTGCAATAAGATATTTTTAAAACCCACCACCTCCAGCTACAGCAGAGGATTTTACAGGTTATAATTTGGTTTTGTATGTTATATTTGTAAATATTAAAAAAAACAGAACAAAAACAAATCATTCATGCACATATTCACCTGCTTTCAAGAAAAATCAACTGATAATTTACTATCAAGTGAATGAAAAAAACAGATCACAGTGTTTCTTGATCTTAAACTGAGAAATAAAGAGCCAATAAATTCACTATGCTAACTCACTAATTAAGGATAATAAACTCTTAAGGCATACATATATGTGTTTCAATACTAATTGATCTCTTATGAAATATCTTTTAGAAATGAATTCATTTTAATTTTATAATCGGTCATACTGATGAGTAATATATATATATAAATACACAGTCCACACATTAACAGAAAATTAATGAAATATTATTACCTATAGATTCCTTCTAATTTAGTGGTTGTTAATGATGAATTTGCTTCTTCATCCAATTGTGATGGAGCTGATTCATTACATAAAATTGTTCTCTGATTTGAAATTTGCCTTGTACTTGGTTTAGTTCCATCACTTATAGAATAAATATACCTATTCTGCTCGCCTTTAGAACTTTTAAATGAAACTTTTTTATCATAAGGAAGTTTAGAAGTATTAGGTATTGTTGTTTTTGAAACAAGTGCAGGTTTACTTTTATTTAGCTCATTGGAATCTTTTTCTGGAACAACATTCTTTCTAGATATTGATTTTTGATAAGATGAAAATGTCGGCATACTGTAGGAAGAACAGATGGAACAATTTGATCTTTGTGATCTACCATACTGCAATGAATAAAAAAAAATAATATTTATATTTAGCTTTTAACATCTAATATACTATAAATTAATATAAAAATATATTGTTCTTTAAATTTACTGTATATTTGCAGTTGATATATATATAGACATCACTAAATATTTCTAATTTAAAATGTATACCCATTATGTATATATCGTATTTACTATGTCTACATAATTATATGTATATTGAAACTATATGTTTTATTTTTTAAAATGTATATTTGATAAACAAACATTTAATTCATTTACTCCTGTTATTTTTTTTTTTTTAAGTTATAATTTTTGAAAATATTAAACTAATTTCCTGAAATTAGCAATAAGTAAAAAGTTTTGCTTAAAAAATAATTTTTTTAATAAAACAAAAATTCTCTTGGATGCAAATATGACTTTATTTTAATCAGGATGAACTTGAAATATTTTTTAAGGAACAAAAGTCAATTTGATATAAATAACTTAAATAGTAATTAAGAATACTTTTTATTTTAGCTTTCAATTAATATATATATAATGTAACGGTATAGACTCAAGGGATGAACCTGGGATGATGGCACTCATCATCATCTCCAAATAAACAAAATAAAATTAAATATAAAAGGAATGATGAGGAATGAATATGAGGAGCATGAGAGATCAACACACTATTAACTAAGTAAGTGTACAGTTCATCAGCATTCCACAAAAGTAATAATCATTTATCATCATGAATGATCAACAATAAAATAAAATTAACAAGTCAATCTTGTGAATGGCTTTATTTACACAATAATTTGGATGCACAAATTTAAGTGCTAATCCATCAGAATATATAACAATAATGCTGAAATGCTAAAACATGCTGATCATCATCAATGCTCTGGCCATTTAATATTTTTATGTACTGGCCAACTATAAACTTAATTTCTAGTAAATACTAAACTAAATAAAATATAGTGCATGGACTTTAAAGAATATCCCTTTGCACCAATCCAGGATCATTATCAACTGGATAACCATAAACATTAAATATAAACCTCTTTTTATGCACGAATCTAACTCTATAACTATTACTGTGAGCAAGAAATATAATCGTAATATATAATTTTTTAAAATTATTTGGATTGAGTAAATACACTGGAATAACTTTAACAATGAAATATAAATTTATTAATATCTATTAAAATGAAATTAGTCTGCTGAGTATGCCATACATATCAATTAAGCCTTCTGATTTTGATTAATACAATTGGCTATCACAGTATGATTTACAAAACCTCATAATGGATTTACATAAAACACAAATATATCACTACACAGACATGTGGTGTCATAATTTATGAACATATTTGAATTATCATAAAATTATAAAAGTTCATTTTTATAATACTTTTATAATTATAATGACTGATTGTGACATTCATCTACATAAGCACACAGATGTGCTGTAATATATGGGAATTATCACATAATGATTTAAAAAAAAGTTATCACATTTTAATGATATATAAATAATGACTCGTGCTATTATTAACAGTAGAATGTATTTGAAATATCTAAATAAAGTTAAATTTTTCTAAAGATATTTAATACACATATTAGATGATGGAAATAGTCCAATATAAAAATACTGGAACACCATCATCACAAACCTTCAGGAAAAACATTTCACATATATATATGCACATGGAAATGTATGCACACACTGGATTTTATAACATAATAAATATATTTTCTTAATATACAATTAATTCAATGTCAAAAAACATAAAATCCACACATATATAAGCATACAGACTTGTGGTATAATTTATGAACATGTTTGAATTGTCAGATAATAATAAAAATATGATTACTTTTAATATATGTCTACCTAACACACATCTATAAACATACATATGTACCATAACATATGGGATTTGTTATATAATAAAAAATAAATTATCACATTTTAATGATACACAAGTAATGACTGTTTTAACATATATATGTGTGTACCCATGGAAATGTGTGCATACACTGACTATATATATTTTAATTTGTCAAAAATACGACTTATTACAATTATATTTTTCACATAAATGCACACATATGATGTGCACTTACATAAAAATATAGATGATATAAATTAAAGCTTTTAAAAATTTTTTTTCTTTTTTCAAAAAAAATTAATATTGATTCTTTGACAGTCTTTCATAAAAGTTTTCATTATCTTTTTTAACAAATTACTTTTGATTAATTATAAATGTCTTTTAAAAACAACACTACAGCAAGTTCTTTTATTTCATAATCAAGAAATATTTTTGGAGTTTTCTTTTTTTAAAATAAAATACACTGGAAATGCATCTTATTTTCTTTTTAAATAATGTTATTTACTTAAAAAAATTTTTTTGTAATTTAAAAATACAACTATCATATTTACTAAAGAAATTATTTAAAGTAACTCACCAGCCATATATATATATATATATGATGCAGCACCTTTATCTGTGATTCTCTGCTTATAGATAAAACTATACATATAAACCAATTCTTCAGCAAGCTAATAGATTCACTTGGTAAGCTGGTCTCTTTTAAACAGTAGACTGACTTATGGTCATTTTCAGGAAAGGTATAATCTAGGTAAATGTTGACATGCAGTGATCTCCCTTGTCTCTATGCTAATACAAACATATATATGGGCTATGGAGAACACAGAAAGCAAGTTCTTTATTTCCACATGAATCCAAACTCTATCATAGTAAACTAGTAGGTTGCACTCTCTTGCCTTCAATTATCACCTCATAGTAGTAATCTTGTTGTCATAATTTGTACAAACTTTAAAAAACTCTTCTCTAATCTTTTCCCCCAACCTTTTATAGTCAGAATAGGGGGGAAATGCAGTAATTAAAAATAAGTTTTCCCTTTTTTGATTAAAAAACATTGACTCTTTTCACTTAACTTTAGTTCTTTGAAAAACAATTTAGTAGCATTTTTATGAAAATACATTATACAAGCTTTAATTAAAAAAATTTGCTAATCAAAATAGATAGTGGAATTTTATAATTAACAGTATATCTACAGTAACATAAAAACATGTTTGTTTTAATTTCAAAATCAGAATAAAGTATTAATTAGACCTTTTTAAATGTTTAATTTATATACATTTTTTAATTCAAATTATCTAATCTTTAACTATTATTCCAATGTAATATAAAAAATAACTATAAATTTTTTTTGTCTGTTTACTTCTACTTTTCCTTTCAACTTTATAGATATATGTGCACACACAATACTGTGTTGTTGTATGCCATGAGACCCATAACTGTTCCAATATATATTGCATATGAACATAGAATTATGGTATTACTGACTTTTTGTTCCTTCTCATAATTTGTTGTCTTCATTTTTATGTCAATGACAAAGGAATTAATAGTTTAGTAATAAAAACAATACTTGTAATGAAGTTCAAAATGTGATTATTCTTAATGATATCTTGGAAGTTCATAAATTTCTGAGAGACATTTCTTCTCAGAGGAAAAACTTGACTACCTTCTTTGCTATTTTTTTAAAAGAAAATATAAAAAAAAATCACAAGGGGATACAAAACAATGTTAAAAGGGAGAAAAAGATAAAATGTTGCATTTAAAAAAATAAGAATTTAAATTATAATTAAAAAATTGGAAAACAAAAAAAATTACTTGATAAAGTAAATTTAGAAATCAGCTAATAAAAAGCAGGAATATTGCTACTAACAATGACATCTTGATATCAATTTGAGAGTAAGGTTTTAAAGTTTATTTGGTAAAAGCCTGAAATCCGGGCAAAGCCGCTTGGGGCACTGTTTACGTGTCAAAACACATAAAAATGCCATTTCAGTGGCCGCTGCCGGCCTTACAGGCTAATACAACATTTACATATTGTATTAACCCATCGCTAGGCCGCTTTACATGAAATTGCACAAAAATATTATGGCCTGTTTTGTGCTTCGAAACTATTTACGCGTATTCGTTCTATTCATAGCTGATTACCGATCGCTTGAGGGTGTTTAAATATCAAGGCGGTAGCATTTTTTCAAATCTCCATACTAGAGTAATGTCATTTCTATTTAAATAATGTTGTTAATTATTAATAATTGTCATACAGTCCCACCCTTCCCTAAAAAAATGTTAATATGTAAAAAATTGGCAAAGGGTACGTTACAACACGCTTCCACAAAAGCTCACATGCTAAGTCATGTTTTGCGTGGAAACTAGATGAGACCGATAACATGTCTGAGGAGTACATGCAATTTGTACACTTTTCACAAATGCTGAGTACAGAAAGGTGAGGGAGACTGTGTCCTTTTTTCAGGCACATAATGTCCTCACAAATACCAGATTGTTTGATTATTACAGCAAGAAAATAATAAATCGGTTCAAAAAGTTCAAACTTTGTGTACTTTTTTTTTTTTTTGGGGATTTCATTAGAAATTGACAAGTATACGGATGATGTTTTTCTTTTTTCAGCGGGGTTAAAAGAAATGACTCCTTTTTGTTAATACTATCAAAGTAGGAACCCCAACCCCCCCACCCCCAAAGCAGTTTATCGTAGAAGGCAAAAAAAAAAATAATTCAAAAGAAATAGAAATAAAAGTCAAAAGGGTTGAGAAAAAAAAGTTGTTGAATATCGACAGAAACTACGGACTTTTTGTTCCAATTACTTTTCCGAGTATCGGAGTTTGAAAACGATTTTTTTATTCCCAAAAAAAAACCACTAAACTTAACTTTTGATTTAATAAGAAAATAAAAACAATTTTGTCAACCAAAAAAAAAAAAAAGGGTCGAAAAAATTGAAAACAATTGGCAAATAATTGCATTCTATTTCAAACAAGGTCGGGGTTTTAAATAAATGACTCTTTCGGTGTACTTTTTGTTAATAATAACAGTACGGTAAGACCCCCAAAAAGTAAGCTGTTTTTATTGTAGAAGCCAAAAAAAAGAAAAGGCTAATTCAAACGAAACAAAAGTCAAAAGTGAAACAAAAAAAAGGTTATTTTTTTTTTAAAACAACAACAACAAAAAAAAGGTCTTGACTTTTTGCTACAATTCTTGATGCGAGGGTGGGTGTTTCAAAACAATTTAGTCAAGCAAAAAAAAAAAAAAAAAGAAAAGGTAGAATAAAGTCTAAACAAGTCGCAAATAATTGTATTCTATTTTTTCGGCGGCGTGATTAAAACAAATTTTTGGACGTCGTGAAACGGTACAAAGTTTTAAAATCATCAAAATAAAAGGTACACAAAATTAAATTAGCAAAATTTATTGGAATAAAGAAAAATGTGAGGTTACAAAAAAAAAAAAACAACAATGAAAATTAATATAACAATTTGTTAAATAATAAAGAAATCATGTTATAAATAAAATCAAAATTCGTTTAATCGCTAAAAAAAAAAATCAAAAAGTTGCGGCCCGGTAATGTTATATTTCATTGATTTTGTCTAGCATCAACGCTCCAAGCGGCTTTGCCCGGATTTCAGGCTTTTACCAATGCAATAAAACAAATACTATCTGTAATTTCAAGCTAGTTTGCTTTATTAACTGTAAACAAGTACCATAAAAATCAATGTCATCATCTGTCTGATTTTTCAGACTTCCCAATAAAACTTCCTTATTAAGACAATGAAATTAATCTACCTCACAAATAATCAGACTCTTCTTCTTTACTATCAATACCTTTAAAAACTATAGGTTTTTTATATAAATTCTACTTGGTAATGTTAACATATAGGTCATCATTTTAGCTTCTTAATTAAAAAATGTTTTGGAATAAAATTGTCATTAAATTCACAAAAGCTTACTACGGATTCATTTCTGCTTTCAAATTACCTAATGACATTTTCTTTTCTTTCATTTCTAATTTTGACATTCCAATCAACAATTACTTAAAGTATATTTTCTCCTGCAAATTTCATCAATTTCTAATTAAGTCTTATCATAAAAATTGTAGTTTTCTTTCTCTTACTTGATTAGTTGCTTTATAGTAATGCTGAATAGTATCCACAAAACTGAATTAAGATTAAACAATCATTCACCTTTGTAATATTCTTTCTGATCTAGCTAAATTAGCAGAAGTATACTTTCCTAATCTTCTAGTTTTACTCTGCAAATTCCTAAAATATCAATTTAATTGCTTCCATTTAGGCTATATCAAGCTTTCCTTGACCCATATTCCATTTTTCTGTTTCTAGTGATTTTGTAGCTTTGGAATTTCCTTTCACACACAGTGATATCAGCAACTAGACAATCAAATGGCTTTAATCATATAGGTGAATACAAAGAAATAATCATGGTTCAAACTATAATATATTGATTGTACTCTCCAGCTCCATATTCTTATATATTTTCTATTTGTAAAATTTTTAATAATATATGAAAGAGTAGTTTATGATATCATTCCCTTTGAAGATTTAAATGTGTCTTATTTGCATAACATTTATTAAATGCATTTAATATAATTCTCTACTGACTGTGCCTAATATAGATATTAATATATATATATATATAAAATTAATGAAATGAGAGAATATAAAACAAAATAAAAATAAGATAAAGATAAAAAAATAAAACAAAAGTGAAACACCTTACATATAATTGTTTAGGAAAGAGAAAATTTCAATAGCTGAAAGATCTCATTGAATATAAGAGTTAACCCAGCTTGAAGTATTAATGCTACAAAAAATCAACAATTATTTGGTTGGTATCTAATTTACAGAAATATTGATAAACGGTCAGTAAGAAAAAAGTTCTTATAATATTTTTAATAAGAAATAAGTTATTATTAATTTTATTCCAGAAAATAATTTTTCTCTAGTTAAAACCAATGCCAGCAAAACAAAATGCTTAGAATAAGACATAGTGTATTCCTGAAGACTCGTGATGATGGTATTTTAGTTCATATTTATATAATGGACTATTTCCACCATCTAATATTAAGTATTAAATGTCTTTAAAAAAATTTAACACAATGTTTCAAGAGGTATTATTTTCATCTCTGCCTCAGGTATATTGCTGGTCTGACAAGTGACAGTACTAGCATGGCAGGATGACTCGGTTAGAGTGTTACTTTAAAATTCAATATTCAAGAATCTTAGATGGACTGTCTAGGTTCGATTCCCATGCTAGTATTATCTCTGGTCAAGCCAGCAACACCTGAAGAAGAGAGGAGAGTAATACATCTTAAAATGTTGTGCATATACTAATCCATGTGCTAAAATTTAAATAAAGTTAAATCTTTCTAAAGACATTCAATACTTAATATTAGATAATGAAAATAGTCCATTAGATAAATACAAATAAGACATAGTGTAGTAAACTTAAATGAACCTAGAGCTTATATAATTCTGATAAAGTAACACTTTGAAAATGATTAATCCTTTACAATAATTCAATATAATAGAACTTATTTAGTTTGAATATGAATAACTTAAAACATTGCTTAATTCAGTAAATTTATTAATCATTGTAAAGCTACAACAAAAATACTTTGATTCATATTTTTTCAAAATATTTATTCCTACAATATTTTTGGCTCAAAAATTATAAAAACACAAAAATTTATAATTTTCTATATTATGAATATAAAAGTTTTAATTGATATTTCAAAAAATCAATACAGAAAATATTTGTTTATTCTATCAACTAGACTGTAAATATATTTGAAACATAAATTTATATTCTGATGGTTGGAAAAAAAGTGTTTCAAATCTATGTTAGTTCATATTATAGTAACCTGAAGCAAGTTGAAAGTTCACAGCAGCGTAAAAATTTTAAAAAGTGAAATTCTTTTCATAAATTGGGAGAAAGTACTCATAAATGCTATCATATAATGAGAAGAAAAAGCAAAGTATAAGTTCTCATCAGAGCAAATAATGATAGAACAGAAAAAGCCTCTCTGTTTAATGCTTGAAAATACAGAACATATTTTTAATCTGACAAAAAGTTTATCATAATATAGACCAAGGGTCAGAAAATTGTAGCTTGCAAGTCAAATATGACTCTTTAATCCTAATCTTGTGGCTCTTCTTATCACGATAAATATAAACACATTTTTTATTTCCTCTTTTTGATGACTTTAGGAGAAGAAAAATGCACATTACAACTTTGTTTCTTGAATTCCGCCTTATTATAGAATAGTAGTAACTGTATATGATGAATATTTAAATATTAGAAATTTGGAATAAATCAAACTGTCATCATTTATTTATTTTAAAATAATTTTTATTTCACTAGGATGTATATTGATTTTATTACTAAAATAAATGTTCAAATATATCCATAGCCATTTAGAAATTTTTTTATTTTTCATGAATATATTTTAGCAGCTTTTTAATTGGGGGGATAAACAAAGTGGCTCTTTGTATTGAAAAGTTTAAACGAGTAATTACTGAAATTAATTGATGATGAGCAAAATAGTGTTAGGATAGGACTAAATTTATTATGAGCTTCTTATGCTATATATCATTTCTCTGCATTAATTATAACAATGAAGATGTGTGTGTTCATGCATTTAGGTTTAAACATATAAAAAATTCTGACTCTAATTTGTTATTTCTTTTATATGTAGTATATAATATATATGTAGAATATATAGAATCCTCCTCATTGAGTAAATTGTTAAGAGACAGGTATACTAAACTGAGTATTTTTGGTTAATATCTTAAACAAAGCAATGTAATCAGCAATGAATTACCTGGAAATAAATTCCAAGGAAGACTTTCATATGGTAAACAAATGTAAGCTTGAACAATTATATTTGGAAAATTTTCTGCTTTTCACAAACACAAAAGTGCTTAAAAAAATTGCCCAATCAAATAGTAGAAGTAGTTGATATAAAAAAATAGTGGCTGTAATAAATTTCAATTTATTTCTAAATATAGATATATGGAATGTGCAAAATTGCTAGATGTGACTTTTCAAGAACTGAATGTAGGATAGTATTTGTAATTAGTTATTACAGTTCAAGATTGATATATCTGCTTTTAATGAAACTCATCTTCCATTAAAAAAAAGGTTAATTGAACAAATAGATGGCATAATTTGTTTTAGAAGTGAAGTTCGGTGAGAAGAAAAAGGTTATATAATTTTGGATTTACAATGAAATTACAAGATGTATAAATAAAAAGGAAATGATACTAACCCTATGCTCATTTAATCAGTGCTTATGATTCTATCTTAAAAAGTTTTGAGAAAGTTTTATTTCTTGTTGGACAAAATTATTGCATCAATAGACTGAAATGATCTTCCTAAAGATTTCAATACAAATTAATAGAAAACAATGCTAGTGACTCTGTTATTGAATGATCTATTGTTTTAAATTTTGGCACACTATATGAATTGACTATGATGAACATTTTTTTTAGAAAAAAATCATTACAAAAAAAAAAATAGACACATCAACAGTTAAAATAACAATAAATTATGAATTATAATTAGGAATCAAAAAGTACGAAAAAAAAATCAATATTACACAAGCAATTATACAAATTATTAGGCAGCTCATAGATTAGTCTACTCCTATATTAAATTAATAATAGCATTAAAAATAGGTCCTATCCCAACTTCACTATTAAAAAAAGGGGTATTTGCTCTTGGGAATGAACTAATAAGTTTCAATTATTTAAACACAAAAATGAAATTTAGATTTTTAAACTGGTCATGTTACTAAAGCATATTAAAGTCTATTATTGGATTAATTAAAAAAAAAAAATCTTAACTTTTTTTTTTTTTTGATAATAACTGCTTTATTAATAATTTGATTAAAAGAAAATATGATACTCCCTGCTTAACAAAACAAAAATATTAATATAAAGCTTCATAAACAATGTAAAAATTTAAAGAGAGAAGTTTAACAGCTGATAATAAAACATAAAAATAATTGGCAGAATAAATATTACAAAGAAAATGCAGTCATTTGCTAATCATGTTCACTTTTATCTTTTTTTAATTTGATATTTGAAAGGAACATATAGATCTGAAAAACAATTTCATAATTCTATTATAACTGTTTATGATACTAATTTTAATGATATTTTGATCAGATGAAAAGACTATCTTGATAATTTTTTGAATAATTATAAAAGAATTCAGATGGTTGCATATAATCATATGACCGATTTGGATTTGATTAGAAATATTTTAGAATGATGAGGTTAAAATAGTTCTTTGTAATCTTAAAAGTAAAAAAAACTGAGATTATTACATAATAGTGATAATTTGCTTCAAAACTACCAAAATTGTTCCAGAAATATATAGACCCATGAAACTCTGCCAGCAGATCTTATTTGTTTAACTAAAAATATAAATACCTTGTGAAGCAATTTGTTAATTTTCTCATGTGGCAATTAAGTGAAATATTTAAAGTACTATAATTGAAAGGTTGTAATCACCCAATTAATTATATAGTTAGACATGCATTTAATTCACAAAGTTAAAATAATAAATTGAGTTTGTACGGCTCTGATTTCTTTGTTTAACCATATGAAAATAGACTGATTTATATAAGACTGATTTGTTGATTATTGATATTTTGAAATGTCTAAGATCTTAATATCGAAATACAATAGTTATGTTGTGGGAGATTAATGACATTCTAAGTAGATACAGAGAATTGTTTGATCAAAATACATATTTCCTACAGAATAATTTGTCAGTTTTATTAATTGATGTGAAGATCAATCGGGGAATATTTGCAGAGCTGTGATTAGTCATCAACCAAATGCCAAATAAGTATGTAAAAAATAAACAAATCACTATTGCAACACTATATATATTTCATTTCATAAATGGGAACTTTTCAAATGCCCTTGAAGATATTGCAATAGTACCATTTACTAATATAAAAATAAGGTGATGTATCATAATAAATAGCTAATCACCTATATCAATGCAAAAAAAAAAAAAAATAATTGGCAACTTCTTTGACACATTTTTTCCATCTTCTAACTAGAATTTAGCAATTCCTGAAGAT
The DNA here is from genome assembly GCA_028023455.1 of Epiperipatus broadwayi. Classification (NCBI taxonomy): domain Eukaryota; kingdom Metazoa; phylum Onychophora; class Udeonychophora; order Euonychophora; family Peripatidae; genus Epiperipatus; species Epiperipatus broadwayi. The sequence goes on from JAQFVV010000029.1 coordinate 5,088,650, forward strand.
ATAACCTTAGACTCACTGAATACAATTATGGAACCAAATACATACAGTATTGAGATAGTTATTGTTTTCTGTCTTTGCAATGATTTGCATGATTAGCTATTTATTTATTAGTCATATGCCTGATCGTGATTTGATTGATGTGTGATTTAGGTATATCTTGGATACAATACATATACATGAGCATGTGTTAAATAAATTACAAATAATAATCATATATATAGTAATTAGCTTCATGAGATTAAAACTTGACGTACTATTTAGAAGTTATATGCAGTTTTCAAAAGTTTTGTTTTTTTCTCATTTTTAATTAGAATCATGTATTTCTAATTTAAATATGACACGTAATTTATGCAATCTATAAAAATTTGATGATTTCTCAAGGGGTGCTATTTGAGATGGATTTATTTTTTCCATCAAGCATTGCCACTTGAAGAATCAAAAAATTTCTGTACATTGCATAAATTAAATTATCATTATTTAAATATATAGTAATACAGAATAAAAAATGTGAAGAAATAAAGAAATAAAAGATTAATGATGAGGTTTATGTTGGCTATAAACACAAATATGTCTTGTATATCACACTGGTCCCTTAGTTGATGTATTTGACATCTTGTAATGTTGTTTATAACTTCTTTTACAGCAAACATCTTGCTAACTATAACTTTTCATTCTATTCTATTCTCAATCATATATTCCCATTGTTGAGTTAATTTTTTAAATGTAAATAGACTCTCCCACATAAACAATGTTCAATTTCATTAAAATATATATATTTTTTATAATCATATCATACGAGCGGAAAAACATACCAAATGGTCTAATGATCTTGCTATCATATTTCCAGAATGTCATGAAACATCCTTAAATGAATTTTCCTTATAATAAATTTTGAAACAGATCCATATAAAATTAATTTAGTTAAAACACTTATATCACATCATGAAATAGATTTTTTTTTTTTTAACTTGATAGAGCAGCATCACATTGGAGTCTGTGTCATTTTAACATCCAAGTCTGTTTTTTTATCACTGGCTGATAAAGTACTTGAACATTAATTACTAAACCAAATTCATTTCAAATTAAAAATACAACCATCAAATCTATTTTTCACTTTGATATATACTTCACAAAGTTGCCGATATAATATTTCAAAGATCATTGTTATAAAAATTGAACTGCCCATCTTGAACAAAGAGAAATGAAAAAATAAAAAAACTCTATTGTTGTTTACTGAAATAAAAATTGATCATGATCATACTAGAATAAGATTTATTAGAATCAATATTTTGATCCAATATATAAAATATTTCATAAGAACTTTGTTAAATAGACAAATTACTCCAACTGAAACAAATTTGGATCCAAGTAAAGAATTGGTGAAATATATAAAAAAGCAACAGCTGAGTTTATCTTGTAACTATAAATGACATCCTATATATAAAAATCTTATTAGAACAAAAAGTCAAGGAATTAAATTTTATCACGATAATCATGATACAATAATAGCATTTTCAGATGTGGATTATACAAGAGATAGAGAAATGAAAAGAATACAAAAAATTTATTATCATATTTGTAATTGGATAATATTTATGATGTTAATGTATCATTATTTTCTCATCAGCAAAAGCTGACTGTATAGCTGCAATTCACAGATGCAAAGAAATTAGTACTATTTGTAAGACCTTGCGGTTAGTGTAAAATTGTAGGCAATATTAAGTCAATAATTGGAATGCAATATAATTAATCAGAACTACAAATGAGAATAAGCACAGTAAGCAAACTGATATAAAAAATAAGTTTTGTTCTACACACAATATTTATGAATTTATTGAATAGCGATATTTGAATCACTTAATGCTTGTAAGATGACATAAAAATTTAATTTCTGTCACTGAAACAAATTTAATTTACATAGTATAACTGTTTAAGATCTCAGAATTTATTCCAACATATAATGGCAGTAACTTTGATGAAACTATATAGTATTTTTTGAAAATAGTAAAAAAATAAAAACAAAAAAATACAGTGAAGCCCACTATATATGCATATCACTATATCACACTACTTCAATTATACATTATCCAAATATATATATTTAAATAAAAAAATAAACAAAAAAACAACAATATTAAAATTCATAAATTTTACAATGCAGCAGCAGCCATTTTTCTGTCTCAAAGTACTACATGCGATCATATTTTTTAATAATGTTTCCCCAGTCTATGTTGAAAGTATATATATTTTATTTTTTTGCTTTTATTATGCTAAAAGTTTTATAAAATTTAAGAACATTCATAATGTCGATATGGACTTAAAAATATCAAAACATCAGCAGAGGATATAATTTGTTAATAACAAGACTATGATATTTCTATAAGAAAAAAAGTTAATGAAGAAAAAGGATATTCCCCAGAGCATATTAATTGAAATGAAAGTTGTAATTTCAGCATTCATTTTATTTAAAATAACTCAAAAAAATTTAAATAATATTTGAAAAAATACTGTACTGTATCTTTGAGTAAATGTAAATGAAAAACACATGAACAGTAAATATATATTTAAATGTGTCTCTCAATTTATAATTAATAATTTAGTCTTATTATTTTTGTTTATATTATAATATTAATTTATATATGTGCATTATATATATGTGTGTATATTGAAAAATACTGTATATTTGCAGTTCAATGCACAATATTAGCAAACAGCTATTATATGCAATACATATGAGGAGGCTTGGAATGAAATATGGAATATTAGCTCTGCTATAGTTTTTATACAAAAAAAAAATGTGATTGACCTTAATTTAATAAAAATATTATTCAAGTTTCTATATTTTTGGCATATTGGATTGTGGATATTACTTTTAATATAAATGTAGTATGAGTAGTTTATTATTCATTTGTCAAATTGATAAATGCGAATAATACCACAAAATTGATTGACAGTTGTCCACAATATACATATTTTAAGGATCAGTGGATCTGTGGGTATGAAAAAAAATATTTAGTTACAAAAATGATAGTGTGAATTTAAAAGATTTTCTTTGCTTTTTATATAATGAGTAGTAAATTGCTAAATGGTTAAAATAAGAACTAAGAAAAAAAGGAAATCAAAATTCTAAAAGTAAATATAACTAAATATTTTATATTTGGACATGCATTTACTAATTAGATGGACACACATCAGAAGCTTGGGTCCTTATACAAATAAACACATTCAAATAATAGATTATAGTCATAAGTATTAATTTCTTTTTAACTTTTAATGACTTTAAGAAATAAATAATTTATAAGATTAGTATGGAGAATGGTGTGCATAAACATTCAAATTAAAAATTTATTTACATTTTAAATAAATTAGTTTGTTTAACAATGATGTTTTCAATGCCTATTGGTAAAAACAAGTTTAAAGTTGTTCTTAGAGAAATTGGTGCATTTATATTTATCTTCAAAAAATCTTTTTAAGTTTTTTTTTTTTTACAGTTTTTTTAAAATTTAGTATCTAAATAATTCCCATTACAATAGAATAAAATTTCCTGCTGTATCATGTGCTCTTTTAAAACTCATGTGACTCTAATCAAAGATTATATAAAAGGCTAATTTCCCTGAATTAAAAAAAACTTCCGCTTTTTCCAGTTATTTGAAATAACGTAAGATATACAGCATATTGGATTAAAAAGTACCTATTGAATCTTAGAGCCTGAAAGTCAGGCATGGATTCAGATTCCACATTAAACAACTATATTATATAACTTACAAAATAAAAAAGAAAATTGTCTTGGAATTCATCGCCATCTTATATTTTCTGTCTTCCATTTGATAGTATTATTAGATTAAAACTAAATTTATGTATTTTCTTCTGAACTGTTTGACATCCATTATGCATTTGTAAATTTCAGTAAATTTCAAAGGTAATTTAGAACCTATTTAAACTCATAGTAAATTATCATTTTAAATCCTTAACATAGACAGTTCTTTTTTAAAATTCCAATTACTTAATAGAGAATTTAGAAATAACATTCTATTTTAGAGATCATTTGCACTAACAATATTAATAAAGAGAAAGATAATATTCTTGATATACATTTGCTTACCTAGTTATAAATATCTGGTCTTTTTATTAATTTTTACATGATCTATTTTTTTAATGATTTATCATCATCAATAAAAAAACAATGACTTGCAAATATTAATAAAATATAGTATACATATGTTAATATACATATTTATTTATTCAGTGATCAATATAAACTATTTATCTACTTGTGAAATCTCTATGAAATTGTCTATATAATTCTTAACCAAGTAAAACTACTACATATAAAATCATCAGAAACTGTGTAACACAAGCACATTTCAAATCCTTTGCTATATGAGAACAATCCATTTCTCAATAATTTTATGTATTAAAAAAAGTGTATTTTTTCTTTCTTTAATGCTAAATAAATAAAAAAATATAGAAGAAAGAAGAGGAAGGAGAAAGAGATTAAAAATGATATTATACATTACATATATATATCATGATGTCTTAAATTATAGTACAGTTTTGATTAATTAGCTTTTATTTGAAGAATTGTAATCTAAACAAGAAAACAATCTTTCAAAATTTGTGAACATGCATATACAATTTAGTTTAAAACAGTGGTAAATTTCTTGATTAAAAGAAATCCTTTTCTCAGAATACATTATAATTACTAGTAAAATTTTTCAAATATTTTTTAAAAAAAAAAATGCTGAAATAAATAATCTCAAAAACGTTAATGCCAAATTAAATTTTTTTGCTTTGATAATTATTTAAAATCTCATGTACTAATTGATAGGAATGTTTTTAACTATAATTAGTTAACCATAAGATTGAGCACATATTTATGATGTGATTTTATTTCTTAAATATTACATATCTGTGTTTTACCAAATAAACATTATTGTTGTTGCATAGATATATATATTTCCTCCCACACACAATTTATTTATAATAAAATTTCAGAAAATACTTGTAGGGAAAATTATAAATTTAAGGAAAGTGAATATTAGTTTATTTTTCTTTCAAACATAATAAATATCTGAAAGATATTTTAATACATCATTTATTATATTTTGTCTTAGGATTCAAACTTGGTTCAAATCTTACTCATTTTAAGTAATAAAGGCATCAAAATTTAATTGAAAAGAAGTTTTGTAAATTGAACATTTTATTTAACATGTTATGTGCATAAATATCATTGCCTTTTTTTTTTTTAAATACAGAGTTTTGTTAATAAATATAATTAATGTTTACATCTATTTTGGTTTCTTTTTACTCATTTGATAAATCTGTCGATACTAATGGTCTTAGTTGCTTATTCTTAGTGATGATGAATCAAAAATATTGTAATATGATGATGTATAAATTTGAATCTAATTCTGACACACTCATTTATTATTTTTTCATGAGTATACTATATTATTAATTAGATACACTGAAGACATTCTTAGATAAATGTTAGGTATATTAAACTACTTTTGAAAGATTTCCTAACTAAAGAAAGAACTGAGTATCTTTAAATTAAAAAGTTTTATTTATACCTTTATGAACAGACTTTAAAAGAGATTAATGGCTGATAAAAAAAAATCTCTTTGAACTTCAATAGATAGTGCAATATTTTTTTTTAAATGTCTCATGAATTTTATTTCTCTCTAGACTTACCATTTGTATACATATAAGATCTATTATTACAATTAATTTGGCTGACCAATATGTATCTATAAATAATAAAAAAACTAAAACATAAAAATATTTTACCTTGAATTTGTTTGGAATTAGTACTCCTTTGGATTTTCTTTTTGTAAATTTTAAAGGTTTCATAGCCACAGTTTTATTACTTTGTTTATTTAAATTTAATATTGCTGAAAAAATATACAAGCATAAATAATTTTTTAAACTTAAGGACTTAGAAATAGTTACAATAAATTAGGATCAGATGATAGTTCACATAAAAAAATGCTGAAATAAATAAATGATCTCAAAAATGTTAATGCCAAATTAAATTTTTTTGCTTTGATTCTTTTGGGAGAGTAAGAATCTTGATTTGGAAATTTTCAGTATTCTTTTACATTAAGTCTCATCTAACACACATACACCCAAACTACCAGTTTTTATTAAGTAAATGAAATACCCTCAATGCAAAGCATAAAACAAAACTTTTTTTTAAGAGAAAAAAGAAGAGACTATCTTCTCTCTTTACCTCATTTTCTTATATAGAGGATTATATCTAAAAAAAAAAAAGTTTTGACTTGTGCTTCGAATTGAGAATATTTCATTTACTTAATAAACCAGTAGTATGAGTATATCTTATATACATATATATAATAAATGACAATCCATTGCTGCCAATTCAATAGTAATAAAAGTCAATATTCAAAGGACATTAAACAGAAAAATAAGAAATGTTTTTATTTACATTCCTGTTTGACAAAGTATCAGCAGCTACATATTAGCAAAACTGCCAATCACACAGCCATAATTATTTTACGTAATGTAATTTTAATAATTTGTTTTAAAATGCAATGATATTAAAAATTATGCTTGAATTCTAATGTCAACTAAATTATCATAATATCACAGATAAAAGAATTAGTGTAAAAATAATAATTTCACTTCCAATTTTATTTTTAGCCCAAAGTTTATTTCTCAACAAATAAATGATATAAATAAGAAATATTTCAAAAAATGCATAAATATATGCAAATAATCATAGTGCAACACTTTTAAGCAAATAGTGTGATCAGTTGATACTAATGCTATCAATAAATAATCATAATTAATCAATAAAACAATAACACATCATATACATAAGGATTTTCTACTTGAATTAATTTCATCAGTTTCATATTAGCAAAACTATCATTTAATGATAGATGATCATCTTTAGCACACAATATAAAACTATTAAATATTCTGGAATTTAAATAATTGCTTATTTTAAACATCTTTAATAGTGATTATAAAAAAAAAAAAGTATGCTTTTAGATGACAAAATTGTTGATTAAGAATTGCAGTTTCTATACACAAACTACCTAAGTAACTGGTAATTTTTTTCTTTAGATCCAAAGTTAACTGTACTAAAATAGCCTATGAAGCTCATTCATGTAAAAATTCAGAGCCTATTTGAGTCTATATACTATTTTTCTGTTTCAAATTAATACAGTTAGTGGATTAAAAGTAACAATATTAGTTATTATTATCATCAACATTATTTCTATCTCTCAAATGCTTATTTACATATGTCCAACAACAGATATTTTTATACTTCTCTAGAGCTATCTATTGTAAGCTTGAGAAATGGATACCAGATGGCATAGTGCTATAAAATTCTTATCTCCAGGCCAAACAATTTCTGGTTTTTGCCTTCATCAGTGAAGACTAGTATTCAAAGCTTGTTCTAATGCACTTAAGCATCTAGAAGCCACTTTTTACTTTTTTATACTATTCAAGATAAAAAAAATCCTAAAATTTCAAACCCAGGCTAAATAATTTAATAAACGACATAAATATTTAAGTGCATTAGTTTAAACTGCATTACTATTTCCTGATCAAATAGTTTCTGAATTTTATCTGATGAAGGTAAAACCCAGAAACCAATCAGTCTAAAAATAGAAATTTTATAGCATTATACCATCAGGATCAAGTTTATTCCAGTTGGCCCTAGAGTAATATGAAGATAACTGCTCTTAGATTCATATAAGTAGACATACGAGATATCATATAATTGTTGCTATTAATGGTCCTAAAGAATGGAAGAGTCTACAATTGTTATAGAATTGCTGATATATACTAGATAATTGAAAATGTTAGCCACTGATTCAGTTGACCAATAAGTTATGAAATGTTCTAATAATTAATTGTTCAATGTCTGATATAGTTCTAGAAGCTACAGTTAAAAGAGACTTTAGTTACAAAAACTGTTTTTTAGCACAAAATTTGACATCTGAATTTAACATGTATATTTAATATTTAGTGAGGTAAGCCAGATAGAATGAGGACTATAGACTTAGGATTAATTTAAAAAGCATCATATGCTCCTTAAACCATCACACTTAAAGGTTATTATAAAAAAGACTTTAAGATACTTATTAGCAAGTAAAAAACAAAAGATGGTGTTATGGAAAATATAAAAAAAACAGTGATTATAATTTCAGAAAAAGCAGTTAACTTTAATATTGAAGAAGACAAAAATTGGACAATATTTTTTTTTTTTTTTGGATAGTTCACCAATAACAAAGAATACAATAGTTATGAGATTCATCACAAATTGATACCAGAAAAAAAATTTATGAAGTACTAAAAAAATAATACATATATATACTTTTTAGTTATGATACTAGTAAAGTTTTTTAAGAATGTCATCAATACTATAAAAAAGATGAATAGGCTGAATTTAATCAGATTAGACCTGACTTTGCACTTGAATTAAAAATAAACAGGCTGAAATTATCTTTGGTCATTTTATGAGATAAACTAAATCAATATTCTTTTATATAGAATTAGAGTCCTCCAAAGATTGATGGCAAAAAAAATGACCATCAATAAAATAGATAGACATTATCATCATTAAACACATGATAAGTCATTTTGGAAAAATAGTTTTTATATGATTGCCAATAGTCATATAATTTATTTCCACTTCTTATTCTATTATGCATTGATTTATATATATAATACCATATAGACTTTAATTGAACACTTTACAATGTGATGTATAATACAAAATAAAATGTATTTTTCTTGCTAACAGTTTCAGCTACCAAGCAGTCATCATCAGAGCTACAACACTTAAATATATATATATATAATTATACAATTAATGCTTATCTATACATACATAAAAAAACATTATAAACAATATTACTGTATATTATAGATTTTAAAATACCAATATAATTTTTTTAATGATCCCCATAACTATATATTCTCATATTTTTAATTAATATTACTTATCTTATTCTTAATTTTAATTGATTTCTTTTACATAAACTGTTTTATATTTTTAATATATAATTTTCCACATTTTTATTATTTTAAACTTTTTAATAATTTATTTCTTTAATTTAAACTATTTCATTATAGTTTTAAAAGTTTAAAATTGTTTCAGTTAAGAGTTTTGTATAGAAATTGTTAAAAGTTTAAAAGAGGTAAAGTAAATTAAGAAAAATTAAACATTCTGAAAAAATCGAATTATACAAATATATTATGTTATTATTAATTAATGCATGTTTAAAACTATAATGAAATAGTTAAAATGTACTTAAATTATTAAAAATTTTAAAATAAATAAAAATGTGGAAAAATATATATTGAAAATATAAAACAATTTATGTAAAAGAAATCAGTTAAAATTAAAAATAAAATAAATGAGTAATATTAATTAAAATTATAAAAATATATAGTTATGGGGATCGTTAAAAAAATTGTATTGTTATTTTAAAATCCATGTTATAGGATGATATTGTTTATAATGTTTTTTTATATATAAGTATGTATACATAAATAAGCATTAATTGTATGGTCAGAATGATGACTTCTGGGCAGTTGAAACTGTAAGCAAGAAAAAATACATTCTATTTTATATTATACATTGCATTGTAAATTGTTCAATTAAGATGTATATGGTATATTATATTGTCAATAATTAACAGTGAATTTAAAAATATTATAATTATTCTCATGCTATACACACGCACACACACAGTTTACATACCACTTAAAGAACTTAAATCATCTGTAGTGTAATTTTTATCTTTTTTAAAAACATCCATTTTTACAGGAGAACTGTTTGACGAAACAGTAACATTAGTTGAAGAATCCCATTCTGCTTTAATTTTTTTCTTGGTATTCTCCTAAAAATGAAATGAGTACTTTAATTTTTAAAATGATAATGATGTAATAAACAATAATTTATAACTGAACAGAATGTTACAACTTAAACCATAAATAAAATTTCAATTACAATCAGAATAATAATATAATAAAGCAAGCAATTTGAATCTCTAAAAATAAAAAATAAGACTATTTAGCAAAACACTTATTTAATGAATATTTTGTTGCTGATTTGTTCAACATTCATGTAAAAACACAAATTAGAAGTTGTTAGAAAATACGTAAACATTTTAGTTATAAAGAAATGCACCCAATGAGCAAATAGAAGTCATTTCTACTACAGTACTTCTTTTCTTATATATATCTGAAAAATTCGTGCTTTCAAGCTTATAGAAACAGTTTACTTAAGTGCTGTTCAGTAGAGTTGGGATTTATATCTAGTTTCTAGTTCTCCTATTCTTTACTGATGAAAGCCAATTGGCTTGAAACCATGGTTTAAAGGTTGGGGACAATTTGAAAGAGATATTGAATTTTCGATTCTCTCTCAGCATTTTTTGTAAAACAAGCTTGAGTGGGCTATTGGTAGAGCTCCATCTGTGATCATAAAATGCAAGCTATAGGCAGGTTAAAAATTTTTTAACTTTTTGTTTATCATATATATATATTTATAGTATTATTTCCAAAAGCTTCCATGTAATAACAATATATAATAGCTAAACAGTTGTCGTTTCAGTACAATAACAAGTACTTTTTTTAGAGTTTCCTTTTTCTCAAATCATAAGAATGTGTGTGATGAGAAAATCTGAGGAAAGTACTTGTTATTTTATTGAAACGTCAGCTGTTTGGCTATTATATATTTTTATTACATGGAAGCTCCTGGAATCTCACCTCACACATTCTTATGATTTGAGAAAAAAGCTCTGAGGAAAGTACTTGTTACTGTACTGAAACGTCAGTTATTATATATTTTTATTACACAGAAACTCTTGGAAACAATACTATGAATCCATCATTTAACCTTGAGAATATATATATATTGTAACGGGCCATGCGTTTCCACAAGAGAGGGGGAGTGCTTCTCATTACAGTTGGACGTAGACTCTTCTAGTAGAATGCTGTCAATGGTGCAATGAAATATATAACCTATGATCGTATCTACTTCCAGTGGGCTAGTTCATCCACATCTCACCCCCCTTTCTGGCTCCATTATGCCTTAGTATCCAAACTCAGACAGAATTCTGCCGTATACTCTTTTCAGGGATCAATTTATACAAGTTAACAACTGCTGCACTTCTATATAGGTTACAATTGATTTAAATATCCATACAAGTATATTTCAGTATTATTATATAAGAGTGAGGTGTATGTGTATGCATATCCTAGGTTACCGATTGATCAGTGAATGCAAGATGATTTTAATAAACTAGAGACCAGTTTGATATGAATAAATTCTACAACATTTATTAAATAACAAATCAAGGTAAAAAAAAAAATTAAAACTTTTTAACAAAATAAAACAGTATAATTATATGCTTTAAGGATGGATTTCTACCATATCAATAATTGAATATATTTACGATTCCAAACCCTGACCCAATTGTAGAGATGCATGACATGGCACAAATTATTTACAAAGTCAAAAAAAAAAATATTATTATTAAAATGACCATAAAATCATAACTAATTTAAGATATTATGCTGGTATATTTGCAGAAGCATCGTCATCCAATGCAGATTAACGTGTTTGTCTTTCTTGGGAACCGCCTATCTATGTATAATTCTCTACTGTTGACAGAAAAGAACATTTGCACAAGATTAATCATTTACACTGAAAAACAAACATATAATGATTATTAGTTAAAATAAATAAATAACGTAAACTCTGCCCTGTAATAAGTGTATGCACTTAATATGGAATAATCTTAAAGATCTTACCTTATCTCATATTATGATGATCAATGTGAAGTTGCTACTGAGGGAAAGCCGATCTAAACTTTATTTAAAACATAAACAAAAAAAAAACTTATCTAACTTAATGATTCCCCCTCTTTCTGTTGCTTCCACTTATAATGGACTCTTCCAACTTATAAAGATTTACGCTTCCAAGTGTGGAAATAAAAATGTAAAACATTTTTTTTACAAACATATATATATATATAGTAAGAATACATAACAAAATCAAAACTTTCATTACATTATCTTAGTTAATGTTCATGAGTTCGGCAACAATGTCCTTTATGGGTATAGCCTATCTCTTTTCAGACTGTTCTCCTTAGATAAAATATTCATCATTTGTTGGAATCCTTACATAACACACTTAAAGTAATATTGCATCAATTCTCTCCAGTCGCTCTTTCTCTCAAACCATACAGACATTTGGTGTAGGACAATTGGTGTTCATTTAGGCATTACATGAGTAAACAAATGAAGTCATTGCGCTTCCAGGGTTGGAATAATGGCACCCAGTCCTATGGCACTAGTAATTTAGCCAGAATACATCGTACAATGATTTATAATAGAATTACATTTTCTCTATTTGTGGTTTGGCATTTAATGGTTTATATGCAAGAGAAATTACTTCATCATTTTGTTTAACTGCTGGCGATGTTTTATTCCATTTCTGTTCATGTTCGAATATCGTTGTGTCTCCAATATCAGTTTAAAAACAATTCACTTATTTTATTAAGCTGCACAAATTTATCAAACCTCTCTTAATTCAAATGTCAATTTTAATTTCATATGGTTTTACACTAATAAACTTATATGGATAAGCCAGAATATTCGAACGAGGAATCCATTTTCCTTTGCATTTGAAAATTCGATCTCACAATGTTGAATTTCTATGGTTAATGCATTATTTTTTTTTTAAAAAAAAAAGAAAATGAAAATAAACTGCGTTTGCTTTTATACTGAGCTTAGTGTCCAGTGTTTGGTATACTAAATCTTCCTTTCCTTCGATATTGCTGCAGTTGCCTATTGTTGCGTAAATTACCATAATAGTAGTTAACTTAAAGAATTACATAATAGAATTCTAATTTTATTTTCTATAGTTGGTTGCCTAGTGATTAGCTTGACATTGAGTCAACACTATGCTTACTTAGTCTCTGCCTCAATTCATGACATACAATACATAGATCATTAGTCTATTATTAGTATATATATATTTAAACGATTTCTTTAAAGTGTTTAATTCTATTTCCTTTCATTAAATGGGCTTTTACTCTTTTTATTAAGTAAGGACAATTAGTTTATTGGGGCATTTATTTACTTTGATATTCAACAAAATAAACATTCACCACATGTATATAGATATGCATAATAAGGATAGAATATATTCAAACACTTATTAGTTAAGCTTATGTTTTGAATGGCATGGTTTGGTGGTGTGGATTAATATATGCTGGTTTTGTGGGTTGTCAGCTAGCCTTATAATTTAAATACATATAGAGAAAGAAATAGGCATTAAGAATTTCTAAAGAAACTGGAGAATGATCTTAAAAAAAGGAAAAGCTACACATACTTGGAAAATTTAGCAAATGCTATGATAAATTAACTTAAAAATTTAATGTAACATTCTTTTAGTTTATTATTAAATATATATACATTAATAATACCAAAACACTTTTTTAAAAGTAGAATTTGTTTTCCAACATATTCAAGAAGGATGTATAAATATAATGCAGATTCCAGCTCAATACCAGCCAAAGAATTTATTGTTATTCATTATCATCATTATTTTTAATCATAATTGATCTGCTGCAGATTGAAGATCTTTCCAACTTTAACCCAATTTCCCTGATCTCTAGCCTCTCTTCTCATCTACCACTTCCATTTGAATAACTAAATTCTTTCAATGACATCAGTGATACCTACTTGTTCTCTCACCAAATATTTCATTTTCGATCCCTTCTTTAAATTCCCAAACATATATCTTTCTATATTTCATTGAGTGGTTTGAATACTCTGTATAGCTTTTACGTTAAGTGTCCAAGTCTCAGATCCATAAATAAAAATTGCTAAAACACATTTATTAAAAATCTATCTTTTCAAACACATAGGCATCTTTCCTTTTAATATTAAGTTATTTCTACCAAAAGTGCTTCAATATGATATTTTATATTTCATTTTCACATTGTAATAATTTTTTTGATAATAATAAATATCTATTACACACTTATGTTTTCACACATACACAGACTTAAAATATATTTTAATGGAAACTATTCTAAAATATAAAAACAATGCTAATGAAGCAACATTGTCTCATAAATAGCAATATTTCCCTGTTGGATGAGCCAAAAATGTAATGGATAATTAATAAAATAATAGATGAAAAGCACCTGACCTATAAATGCCCATCTATTTAAGCAATCTAGAAAATATAATGGATGGATGGATAGATAGATAGATAAATAAATAAATTAATCCATAAATTGGCTCTATGATAGTTTGGATTTACATCTACAATGGACTCATGAATTTATAAGGCACCAATGAGTCCCTATTAAGTACATCTGCTTAGCAAAGAAGATAAAGTTCAATAAATAATATTATAGTATGGGATATACACTTGGATATTTTAATTGTAAATAACTTGTGTAATAAAGTAGTGTTATAAAGATTACGCAATAGGTAAATCAAACTACTTAAGTTAATAATAATAATATAAATTTATTGAAGTAAACATTAGTTTACTGAGGTGGCTGAGACAAAGAACACAGTTCTAATTTTACCAACGACAAGCTAATATTATATATCTTTATAATTTACCCCTGTTAGATTGCACTTAATAGAAATGATTATGATTAAAATTATTAATGCATACAGTCATAAATTATTAATTCAAATTCTCACATACCCAAAAAATAAATATCATTTTTACAATTGCATTCTTCCAATCATTTGGTACATCTTTATCATTCAGATATTTGGAATATAATTTTGCAAAAATGTTTCTATTTCTTCAGTTACTTTTTTAAGTTATTCGTCATTATAGTTTTTCCCTTCTTTGTAGATTTAATTGCATAATCTCATTTCTTCATTTAAAATGCTAGGCAATTCAGAAGATATAGTAATTGTAAATATTGATTTTTTTTTGTGTTATTTAATACTACATAATTTTTGTACAACTTATCAACACATTTCATGATGTTATCACTCTTTTCAGTAATAGTTTCATTTTTTCTTTTTTATTTCTAAAACAACTTTCCTTCCAATAACAAGATGTTTTATACTTTTGAAACTTTAATTTTCTACTATAGCTTTTCTCACCAATTAACTGTTATTTTTTATATTATTGACTCTTTTTCATATTATTTAACAGAACTATCAGATATTCAGCTCTTTTTAATAGATCATTTAAAAATATTTCATACTCCTTCTTTTCTTTATACATTGTTTAGTCTCATAACAATTCATCAATAAAGTATTTCTTTTTTTCCATCAGCTATCTTTATTGCCATTCTTAGTAGAATATCAATTATATTCTTATTGATCTAAGTTAACTTTAAAATATCTTCAAACTGTTAATATTTTAAAATGATTTAGCAATTTCTAATTTAAATTCACTGGAGTATTTCTGAAGTTTAGAAATGTCAAATGTTAATATTGTTTTTTTTAAAAATAGTTTTATCTCTCTAGTTTTGCATAACATGTAAGAATCTTATATCTCAATAATTGATGAACATTTCTTATGTTGAATTTAAACATTATAATCATGAAATATATTTTCTATTAGTCAAAACATAATCCAATTCTGATGTATTTTCATTTAGATGTTTCCATGTCCATTTAGTATTTTTCTCAAAGAAACATTTGTAATAAACAATTTATCTTTTTCTACAAATATATGTCCTCTATCATTTCTGTCAACATAGCTAAATTTACCCAACAGCACCCTTGCCTTTTAATTGGATACCAGTTTTAGCATTAAAGTCTCCCATGACAATTTTAAAATATTGTTGAGTGAGTTAAAAAATATTTTGTATATTCTACCTAAAAATTTTCTACTTCTTAATCACAATGAAAACTCCTTGGGATGTAAAACATGAATTATTTGCATTTGATATCTTCCATTAAGTTGAATAATTAATTTTGAACTATGGTTTCATAATATTGTTTTTTCATTTTTGATTTATAAAAAAAAATCTAGTCCAAGTGCCCATTTTTCAAATCAATTATCTCATCTTTTTTTATAACTTCACAAAATTCAACAATATCCCATTTAATAGTAAACAATTCTTCTAATTTGTGTAACGAAGTAATGAAACCATCAAAACTAGAAGATTACTTGAATAGAATTTATCCTGACAAAAAAGAAAAAGATTTGTCATACTTTCAATCACTTAAAGATAAAATTCTGATAAAAACTATGATAGATAATATGTTTGTTTCATCATCGGAGCAAAATGATGATAGATTAGGGGCATCGTACAACATATCCCTACTCATCACAAAGTCTGGCGGCTGACTATAGGGGAGAAACTGATTCTACTGGCCATCGTGGAGATATTGAACACTGTACTCCATAAATCTGCACAAGATGTTATAAAAAGGATTCTTTTGAGCAATAACACAGTTCAAAGATGTATAGATGAAATGAGTCACGATGTGGAAAATTGTTTGTGTAATCTTTTGCCAAAAAGATATTTTTTCTTCCAATTGGATGAGTCAACATTACCTGGTAATGAAGCTTTGTTGTTGGTATAAATTTACTTTATTCAAGATCAGAAACTGCGAAGAGCTGCTTTTTGCTGGAACTTTAGAAACTGACACCAGAGAGGCAAATTGATTTTAAACTTAATGGAGCTATTTTTCAGGGGAAAAGTGATTCCAGTCACAAATATCTGTTGTGACAGTAGGAGCACTAGCTATGATTGGTCATTATCGCGGTTTCATAAGTTACCTAAAACAACATGTACCTGAAGTACTTGCAGTTCATTGCATAATCCATAGGCAACATTTAGTAGCCAAGAACCTTAGCAACAAATTGCATCAATCGCTTCAGTTTGTTATAACAGCTGTGAACAAAATTCGAAATAACACTTTGAACACTAGACTTTGCTCAATTATGTGAGGAAAGTGATAAAGATTTCTATCGAATGGTTCTCCATACCGAAGCCGGATGGCTTTCAAAAGATTTATGTTTTGCGAGATTTCTTACACTTTTTCAATCTGTTTTAGAGTTTTTGAAAAATGAGGATTCCAGTTTGAAAGAAAATTTACTTAAGAGTAAACAAATATTGCCTATTTAACTGACTTATTTGGCAAATTTAATGATGTTAATTTACAACTACAAGAAGACAATTTGAATCTCATCAAAGCAAAATCGGTCATATTGGCTTAGTTCCCCAACTTATTTAAGATAGGCACAATCCAAGAAGAAAACATCTTGCTGTATGTCAACCACTTAGAAGCTCTTCACTTAGATTTCAAAACTAGGTTCGAAGATATTCTATCATTGAAAATACTGGATTAGATAATAAACCTATACACTACTAGCGCAGAACCAAATATAATTTTTGCAAGATGAGTTGATAACCATCAGCACAATTGTTATCAAAAGTTTTGGCTGCAACAAGATATTCACTTCTGTACTAGCCTCTGTGGACTTATACAAAAGTAATTGCTGGCATTTCAATCATATCTGTTAGAGAGAGACTTCAGTGTAGTTTTAAACCTGCTTCTGAACAGACATTGACTGCATATCACAGAACGTGGACATTTGAGAATGCAACTCACTAATTTAAAATAGGACATAGACAAATTATTGACAGATCACCAGGTGCACTCATCTCATTAAATTCAGTTTTCCAAGCTAATTTATTTGGTATTCTTATTTTTATAATTCTGATTAAAATTTTTCATTGTTGTAATTTTGTTGATGTTTAATTCTGTCTGAATATGTTAATTTTTTCACTTCATTTTTATGTTTAATAAAGTGATTTCAATATAAGTACTTATTTTGAATTTACATAAATAATTTGGAATTTACACATTTATTTCATAAATGTTAAAAAATTAAAAAAAAACTCTGCTCATATTTTTTTGCTTTAATTTTCATTAGTGCAGGTTTCTACATAAAATGTTGCAAAAGATAATGCCATTTTCTGTAGTCCTTTTATCTTTTTCAATCATTAATTACAAGTGATTAAAATGAAAAGTTTGATATCTAATGAAATATCTAATATCAAGTAATGTATAAATTTATTAATTTGAGTAAGTAAAGTAAATGACTAACGGATCGATGGTTTTAAAAGTTTTCCGTAAAGGGGTCTGTGGCCGAGTTTGGGAACTCTTGCTTTAAAGCCTCAAAAAAATCAATAGTCTCCTTTTAATTAATAGAAAACTCTTTATGCATCCCAATATTTATACAGTATATATATGTAAAAAAATACAAAGTATAGGATTATTTCCATATAAATAATTAGATATCTTTCTTATCTTTGATGTGGCTAAAAAACCATTAATTACTACCGATAAGCCTAAAGTTAAACTACTTTTCTTTAGTACCCTATAATAGCTTCTTTGTTTTAAATTTAATTAAAAGTAAAAGGTTCTGTTTTACTTCTAATCTAAGTTTCTACTAGAATTTAAACCCAGGCAACTATTAATATATTGTAACTGATCTTTTTAACAAAATACTAAATAGTAATAAATATATAATAATCAGTGTATGATATTCACAAATTGAATTAGTCTAGGGAATTATGAATATCTAACAAGTGATTGTGTACATAGTAGAGACTATACAATTTTTATTTTTAATTAACTAATTTATAATAGTCTGTGCACACATAAAAGACTAGCCTTTATGCAGATCCAGTCAAGTTCCCTGACCATTATCCTCTCCACATTAATAATATTATTAAAAGATAAAGTAAAATAATATACTTAGCATTTGAATGAGAAAAAAAAAGCAACAAAATTATTAACAATAATAATTTTAATTAACGAACATAATGAAAATAATATAACAAATTGTACTTACATATTTACATCTATTCTTTGTTGATTCATAATAGTTCAAAAAAAAAAAAAGTTTATAGTAAGTTTATTGAGTTATCTATTTATGTTTCAGTGATCTCCCATTTCTATAACTTTAGAATATAGACATATGAGCAAAAGAATCCTCATATTTTAAATATATGCAAGCAATTTTTAATATTTAATTTCTCATGGTTTGTTTCAATCATAATTTATTATCATGAAGTTTTTCCTATTATTGAGAGTATCAAAATTATGCAGATTTATAAATCCAGTCATAGAACACAGTATTTTTGTTTAGCAACTAATTAGAGGGCAAGTTTTCATATATCAATTGTCATATATTTTCAGCGTCCGAAAGTAATTAATAGACCAGCAGAATTGAAGTTAATTCCTAAGGCATTTTTTTTATTTACAGCTCCATAATAAGATACATTACTGGAAATTTCAGAGAGTGAGGCACTTTGAAAATTTTTATCCCTCTGCAAATTTTTACCCCTGAAACTATATTATATTTATTTGAATGATCATTAAAATTTTCTTGACTTCCATCTTGTATTAGCACAATGAAGAAAGTGATTCCCTTTCTTTTGTTTAAAAGCAGATGATCAGAGTTTCTTTTATATTTCCAATTGTTTCCATAGTAACTTGGTAATTTTATTTTACAATAAAGAATTCTAATACATTTTTAAATTTTTACAACTATGATTATTATTTTAAATTTTTTCATAATTTATTTTATGCATGACTTTCATACATTTTAAAAGATATAAAAAAAAAATACATATACATTTATCAAAAAGCCATGCATGTAAAGTCTGTTATGAATGTTACAATATATAATTAAACAAACAATATGATTTTAATGTAAACAAATTAATTTTTAATACTGAAAAAAATAATATAGAATATAATTGGGAAATATAGATATTAATACAGGTAATTAAAAAAATAATGTTGTCATAAAATAATTTTTTTTGTTACAAATAAAATTTACTTACTTTATGTAGTCTTGTCAATAAAGGGTACACTTTAAGATTAGGAAAAGTTGCATCTCGTTCAACATTGAGTTGAATACAACAAAGGTTTAACTGATATAAAAAATTAGCTAATTTATAATATATAAAAAGCAGAATGTGATGAATTCCTAGATCAGGAATGATTTTAATAAAAGCTTCAACAACATGAAGAGCAGATCGATGAATTGTGATAAGGCGAAATAAAATTGTTTTCTAAAAAAAAGATTAAAAATAATACATATTTTAAAAACCTATGCTAAAGGTAAAAGTAGTAAATGCTTTTAAATATATAACAAATAAAATGCTTTTAAATACAATTTTACTATGAAATACAGATCCTTTTTACTTAAATATTGAATAAATTTGTAAACAAAGTAAAAAAAATTAAAAAAGAAAAGAAGAGATGAGATATTTAGGATTTAAGAAGAAATAATAGAAAACTAATAATCCAAGTAGTGAAAGAACTGTATATATTTTATAAAAAGAATTAAGATCAATTGGCACAATAAGATCCAAAAGATCACTATTACTCCAGATTTTACATATAATTTTATTGGTATATCTTTCAGAGAAATTTTGTACTATTCATTATTAAGAGTTAAATAATATATTATATAATTAATTAGATAATTTTATGTGCATGGTTTAATCTTAATTTCAACAAAAAATGCAGGTAAGTTAAAAAATACTTCAATAGGCAAATTTCAAGTGATTCTGAAGTACTTCTAGAATCCTGGAAAAAGATTAATTTGGGTAAGCAGAAACTTTGGGTTTAGTTAAATTTTTTGGCATTTTAAATATGACATTTGCCAAAGACTAAAATCATAATGAAAAAAAATGGGGTGTCAAGATTATTTGTCAAAACAATAGAAAAACCATTAATAATAAAGCCAATATAAATATGAAATTGTTACAAAAAAATATTTTGATAAAAAAATAATTTGTAGATATGTGTGCAAAGTTAAAATTCACATATATATAAAAGAAATATTCGTTTTTTTCTTCCTAACAGATCTCAACACTTTTCACATTTTCTAAATAAATAAATTGACATATTTAACATTTCAAACTCCTGTATATTATTTGAATATAATTAAAATAGCCCAAAAATATGAACATTTCTGCAGAAGATTAGGACATTTTTTGTTGTTGATGATTTTAGAAAAAGTAAAGGTGGTGATTTTCCAAGACATACATGTGAAGCTTCTAGCTTTACTAGTCAAATAGATTTAGCAATTGATTGGAAATGAATTGTGCCATTTTTAATTAAAATAATATTTAAAGCAAAAATTGATAATATTCTTACAAATGATCAACATATAATCAATATAGGTAATTAATATATTGATATATAAAATAAAAACGATAATAACAGAAAATTCTGAACAATTATTCAACTTTTGGAGAGAATGCAATTATAAAATGTAGCTTCTTTAAAGAGAATTTTATTATTTTTGATATAACTCTGATGCTAACTGTATATTATTAGTTAAAAAAACAAAAAAAATCCTTCAGCTTCTAAATAAAATATATATAAAGAGAGATAAAATATATATGAAAAAACACAAAAATAAAATATTAATATCAATTATTAGTTGATTTCATGCTGAATAGAAATTATCAAATTCAATGAATGAGGAAAATAAAATTGACATAAAAACCATATTCAATAATGCTCTAGGAATCTATGATGTATTTTATCATTTGCTTAGTGAATTCACTTTTGAGTTAAAGAAATATAATGCCTTCTTGATATAATATGCAAAAGATAATTATTATCTGTGATATTATAAGCTTCATAATTGATTATGTTATAGTATTTAATAAAAATAAGTTACATTAAACAATCTATTTATTGTTTTAAGTATTTTTTGATCTTAAAATATTTAGTTCCTTAATAGAACCTGAAACTATTAAAAATACTAATGGTAGAAATTCAATAAAATTATTAAAATATATTTATTTGAGATTCCATTTCAAAAGATTCAGTAATTATATTTCCAAATTTTATTTCCTTGAATAAATTAAGGATAATAGACTATTTAAAATTTCTGCAAAATAAATATTTATAAAATATAAAAATTGAAGTTTTAGCTTCTCTTGCTTGTCAAATTTCATTAATACTTCTTATCTGATTTGAGAGATCCATAACAAAAAACTTTAAATTTACTTCATTTTTGATAATGTTAACATTGTAATATTTACCTTTTGTATACACATTCTTGTTCTTTGTGTTCTTATTATCATTCTTATTTTTATGTATGTGTACTCAATTCTCAAAACTAATAATAGTTTAGGATAAGATTCCGATATTCACTTATCCAAATTTATTTGAATTATAAGAAGTTTTTGCATTTTAGATTATGTATTTATAATATGAAAAAGATAAGCAAAAATGTGTCATGCATATGCAAATTAATTAATGTTTTCATTTTATATTTAAAAACTAAGCAAAATATTCTACCAGTAATCTATTTTACATAATTCTATGAATAAAATCAATGAATACTCAATAGTAATACTAAATTGATATCCATCTGACTTTCTCAATAGGAAATACCATTATTTTGAGTATATATATATACAATTTTTTTAAAAGTCTACATTAATAATTTTATCATAATGCATCATTTTTTAATATTAGAATATCATAACTTCTTGTAATACATATTAGGCAATCTTATAAACATATATATTGATTTATGTAGTCCATATTACCTGATTTTGAACTTTTGATTTGCCCGAATTGCAATGAATAATCTGCATTTTAATTTTTTTGATTTGTTGTTCAAGAGCATATAATATTCTTGCTGAACGTGTGCACTGCTCCACTGCTGTCAGCAATTTTTGCTTACTTTCGATATCATCATCATTTTCATCTGGCTGGAGTTGATTCTGTAATATAACTATAAAAAAATTTGTTTTATATTTCTTAAAAAAATATAAACAAAAATATTTATTCAAATTATAATAAAATATATTATTTTAAAACCAATAAAAAAAAGAGATTATCTGAAATCTTAATGTTAATAAATTATGTTTATTAATAAGAGCAAAATATATAAATCAATATAGAATATTAAAACAATAAAAAAGATATCAGTTGTTCTTACAAGATTTGTTAAATTGGAAAAAAATTATAAACTTCATATCAAATAATACACAAATGAATATCTTCAAATTTATATTCACAAGAATAATGATAATAAATTTGAATAATATGTAATTATTATTTAAAACTAAAAATAAAAGATTAATAAAAAATACTCTTGCAATCCTCTTGAATAATTATAACTATGAGTATGACTACTAGTTAGTCGAAAGCATGTTCAGCATTCTATGTTGAACATTTTTATTTTAATGTATTAAACAAGCTTTTCTTAGTATCATCATCATCATCATCAACCATTATCAATCCACTGCAGGATGAAGGTATCTCAAAGTTAAATCCATCTTTTCCTATCTTTAGCTTCTCTTCTCCACATCACCCCTGCACACTTTCTTATTTCATCCATCCATCTCACATGTGGTCTCTTTCTGGGTCTTTTACAATCTCTTGGAATCCAATTTAAAATTGCAATTGTCCATCTGTTATCATCTCTTCTAACAATATGTCCAGCCCAACTCCACTTCAGTCTTTTAATTTTTTCAATGAAGTCAGTAACACCTGTTTGTTCTCTTACCCATACATTGCGTTTTCGATCCCTTCTCGTTACTCCCAACATGCATCTTTCCATACTTCTTTGACTGGTCTGAAGTCTCTGTATTGCTCTTCTATTAAGTGTCCAAGTCTCAGATCCATAAGTAAGAACTGGCAAAAGTATACATGTTGTATTATTTAGATTGAATTAATTTATTTCTTTACTCTGTTCCTTTTACAAATAATATTAAAACTATATAGTTAAAGGCAAGATCAGAATTGTCCATGCAAAAATGTCCAAGGTAAGATCTAAATGAGACACTGTAATAATAATATTCATTTTTCTGTATTTATACTCATTCTATATTTAATATGATAGTCTTCCATCCATTTTTTTCATATATATGTTATATCTAAATACATCAATAACCTTCAATTTCATGATATATATCTTAAAATGATATTATAGTTGTGAGTGAATGAAATTTGGCACCTTTAGATTAAATTACTTTTTATAAAAAATAATTTTAGTACTTAGAATGGTCTTGGAAGGATGAGGTAATTATTAAATTAATCCACAAAACAATAATTTGTTTTAATATTGGAGATAAAATTAAGTGATTTCAAGTAATTCTATTTTACTGAAGGACACTATTCAGATAAGGAAACATAGGTGTCATAATAAAAGTGAGAGCTATCTAATAGCTACAGTTTCTAAAAAGCTCACCCAAGCAGGACAGGTCAAAAAACAATGATTAGAATAAATAAAATAAAGAATTGTCCAATCTGAAATTTGTAAAAAAAAAAAAAATTGTGCTACAAAACAGAAAATCAAAAAGTCTGAAAAATTGAATTTAAGACAAAAATTATGGAGCAGAGAAAATAAACTATGAATATCAGATCCTGATATATCCAGAATCTTTCAAATAAAAACCAATTTTTTACAAATATCATATTAGTAGAGATAAAGGAGATATGACTATATCAATCTATGGAATAGAATAAACAAAAGTATGACAGACAAAATTGGAAATCTCTGTACTATTAAATAAAAATATACAACAGAAGATAATAGGATGAGAATTAGTTAGTGAGAGAATAATTAAGAGTTTGACTTTGTTTTCAAGAGAAATGGTATTTATAAGAGTATCAAACCACATGCAGACAAATAACAAGAGATCTCCATTCAACAAAGAAATACAGTTAAACTTCATGATGTCATGTTAAAAGAGAATACAGTTACATGGAATGAGGATTGATCGAACATAAGAAAAAGTTTAACATTGAAAATTGCTGAATAATAAAATATAAAATATTTATTTCATTAAAGAATAGAAAAGAAATTAGAAGAATGTCTGGATGGCAATTCAGAAGAAATTTATAGTTATATTATTTTTAAAAATTAAGAAAATGACATATGAAGTTTTAGGATAGAAAGATACAATGACTGTAGAAATTATGAAAAAATAGGAGAAAATAAAATAAAAAGATGGATTAGTTCAAATATAGTAGAACACGGTAACTAGGATTCCAAAGATCAAAAGATACTAGGAATGTGATGATGAACTTAAAAAAAAAAAAGTTATGACAAAAATTAGAAGTAGACTAAGGAAATTGATGACATATTGCATTGATCTCTAAGTGAAAAAACAAAGACATATACATTATGAAAGACAGAAATTGGGAAATATGAGATTTGAGGCTGAAGAAATGAAAATATTGGGAGAAATATGGTATGGAAGAAATAGAAAAGCATTTGGACTAGGAGGAATTGATTTGAAGCTAATAAAATATAGTGGTCAAAAAATTCTTAAATTGATTATCTGATTATATAAGAAAATCACAAAAAATACAATTTTTAAGAAAGGAGACAGAAATATGTTAACCATAGAAGAATATGTATTACAACAATAATATAAAATTATTAGA
Organism: Epiperipatus broadwayi; assembly: GCA_028023455.1. Taxonomy (NCBI): domain Eukaryota; kingdom Metazoa; phylum Onychophora; class Udeonychophora; order Euonychophora; family Peripatidae; genus Epiperipatus; species Epiperipatus broadwayi. The sequence continues at coordinate 5,114,087 of JAQFVV010000029.1, forward strand.
AAGTTTATAAAGAATCATTTGGAATCATATCTTAAGAACTGTGCAGTTGAATAATGGGAAAATCATAATTAGATAGTTGCTGGAGAATACTGAAACTAGATATAAAGAGAATACTGAAGCTAAATGTAAAGAGATACATAATTTTTATCAATTTGGAGAAAACTTATACTGTTCCTTAAAAATTGCTGTAGAAAACATTGAAAATAGCAAGGACTAATGATTCATTGATTAATATAATTAGAAAAATATATACAAAGTAAATATCAATTGAAGATAGGTCAGATGTCAGAGAAATTTATAGCAGGAAAATGACTATTGAGGGATGTTACGCATAACCAACTCTAACTAAAATCTATATTAATATAGTATTGAAGAAAATGATTTTAAAAAATGTGAAAAAAATGGATGTAAGATTATGTAATAATATCCATTTATTCAATTTGTTATTTGCAGATGTCCAGATAATTACAGAACAGGATATGAAGAATATTAAATATAAGAAAATTTGGAAAAATACAGTATTTGGTGACAGAAGGAAATGATATAGCTGGGGAAAAATCATGAAAAAAAAAAAGGCAACATCAAAAGATTTGTAACAAGAATCTGTATAATAAGACAGGCAATAGGAATGCTTGGTGTTTTCCTGAAGATTTGAGATGATGGTGTTTTAGTTGTATTCTTATATTGGACTATTTCCACTATCTAATATGAGTATTGAATGTCTTTAGAAAAATTTAACTTTTATTTAAATATTCCAAATACATTCAACTGTTAGTAATAGCACATCAGTGATGAAATTAAAGACATATAATACCTTTGAACAGAGTACTATTTGTATGGAGTAGAAACATAGACAATAAAAAAGGAAAGTGAAGACAATATAAATAGAATATTAAAGAGATTAGTAAGATGAAGACTAGAGAATAATAGTCAGTAAAGAATGGGGATTAAAATAGTACGATTCCATTAAAAGAATGAATAAGAGCAAAATATCAGGAAAGATGATTGACTGTGAAGTAAAAGAGAGAAAAAAGAGGAAAATCAAGAAAATGATGACAAAAATACCTTATAAAATAATACCTTAAACTGATATCATGGATAGGAAAATATAAGAAAAATACAAAAGCATTCTGCAAAAGGAAATAAAATTAAATTTGATTATTTTAATAAATTTAAATTTGACTAAGAAAGAGCAAATAATATTCCTTAAAACATATAAATAGGTATATTGTCTACATAATTTATTGGCTAAAGATTTATTTAATAATAAACAAATGTGAGATCAAAAGTATAAAAATTTTTCACTTTGACATAATCCATTATTTGCCTTATAACTACAAGGAAGTTGATTTTCAAGAATGTCTCAATCCAACATTTTCATCAACTGTTTTTTTTCTCCTAGTGATATCAAAACATATAGATATAATTATTTAAAAAGATTATTTTTAATTTAATATAGAAATAAAAATATTTCTTGAAAATATATGACAAAATTATACAATTTATTTTGACTCCCTCTGTTAATATTAAATATTTTTAATTTGCTGATCTCTATTTGATCAAAGTGCTAGATAGACTGTTAGCTAATCCAAAGCAGAAATAGATTCATCCACTATTGCACATAGTGTCTTCTAATTAATTAATTATGATAATATTAAATAGTGCCATTAATCGTAAAGAAACATGTTTTGCTATATCAAAAAGATGGTCTAACTGACTCATTTGCATAGAGTTTGCATATTATAATACTTATAGAATGATTTCAACGAACGAGTCATGACTGGCTATGATTATGAAAAGTACAGTTTCTCGAAAGTGCTCAGCCATTTTGATTGACTAATTGATATTAATTATACAGCTTTACATTATAAGTGTGATAGCACTATTTAATATTATCATAATTTGGACAAGCGTAAAGCATAAATCTACAAGTTATTACTTAATTAATTCTATAATTATTTGGAGAAAGAAATTATTTCCAAATTTTCAAAGTAAAACAAATCTTTGATAATTAAAAAATACATAGTAAGGAGATTACAACTACTTTGAAATATTTCTTCAAATAATTCAAAAAAAGATGGCAGGATATTTGGCTGTTTGAATGTAATGCAAATTTCCCTGCTATCTATTGGACATATGTCAGATCTGCAGTATCATTGCATTATTTTAAAGTAACATATAAGTTAACAAATAAGTTTTTCCTATCTGTATATTTGTTTGGCAATTTGACTTCAATATCCAATAGGAAAAAAAAAAAAAACCAACTCATTATTATTATTATTATTTTGATTTGTTCTTCTTTGAAAATATCATCATATCCTTATTAATAAACGAGAGAACACTATTCAAATCAATTATCATTTTTTGGAAATTTTCTATTACCAAATTTAAATCCAAATGATTTTCCTCACAGTGGATTTCCCATCATTTCTATACTTGGGAATGGTTTCTCAAATTCCAATAACATTTTTTCTTTAATCCAGCTGTACTTTTACTTTGATAAAATTAATCACTATGACTACTTAAAATATAGACATTGTTGATTATACTTAACTGTTTTTTATTATCTCAAATTTTAATAAAGCAAACATCATGAGTTTTCTTAGATGTGAAATTTTCTGATGAATAAATTGTATTATATATTACTTCTAAACTATATTAGTTGGTCTTTACTCCAGAAGTTATTAGATTATAAAATAAAGAATCTTTAGCAATATGAGTTAATGATTTCTGGCTAGTTTTTCCACCTTCTTTCAATCATATGTTGTATTACTCATATAATTTAATTTCAAGTTATATCATGGATACCAAATTTTTCAGAATAATATCAAACCAAAAACAAAAACAAGTTATAAATCACATAACTTGCTATCGCTTGTATTTATGATATATACATACAGGGTGTGTGTGTGTGTATATGTTAAAAATGCATATAAAATGGTTTGATAGTATTCTGCAAAATTTGGTAACCATGATATAACTTGAAATTAAATTATATGAATAATACAACATATGATTGAAAGAAGGTGGAAAAACTAGCCAGAAATCATTAACTCATGTTGCTAAAGATTCTTTGTTTTATAATCTAATAACTTCTGGAATAAAGATCAACTAATATAGTTTAGAAGTAATATATAATATAATTTATTCATCAGAAAATTCCACATTTAAAAAAACTCATGGTGTTTGCTTTATTGAAATTTGAGATAATAAAAAACAGTTAATAATAATCTACGAGGTCTATATTTTAAGTAGTCATAGTGATTAAGGCTTTATGTGCTGGTGCATTATCATGGTGAAGCTTGCACTTCCCACTTTACCACAGATCAAGATGTTTTCATTTTACCATATCATACAAATGCTTTCCAACTTGTAGATAGAATTCCTAATTGTTACGAAGAAATTCTAAGTGAAAAATGCCATTTGCATAAAAACAAAACAGCATCATCTTGACTTTAAACTTCACTTGCCATATTTTTTTTGGATGTGAATTTGATACTACATTTAAACTCCTCATAAACTTATATTTTCCCCAGAGAGCTTGTTTGTTTACTATTTCAAGCATTATAATTATTTTCCCAGCATTTTCCCTAACATAAAATAGAATTTTAAGTTGTGCCAACTTTTCCGCCAATACAAAAATCAACAAATAAGTGAGATGCATTTAACAAAAATATTTATTATGTTAACTCGATGATGAAAGTTGGCAGATTGATGCAGGGGGGTAACCGCAAGAAGCATCACGCAATGGAAGCATATAGTACTATGCGAGAATGATTCTGATTATTTTTGGGTACCCCCTCGTATATACCCTAACAACTTTATTTCAATTGCTATTTTTCTCGGGGTTTTCACCAGTTTGTCACCACTTTTAGGAGTTACTGCTACAACTGTTCTTCGAAAACTGCATCACTCCTTTACATTTGCTGGAATAACATTTCCATTTTGTCACAAAAATGTTGATTATTGTGATTCCATAGGATAATCTATTATTATTAAACAACTCTCTATGCATGGTAATGACTAAAAATTTGGAAGACTGTATGAAAACCAGAATTTGATTGGAAATTTGCTCCTAAATCAATTTTTACATAGTCACCTGCCTTTTCCATGTTAGCTAATCTTTCCCTAATTTTCAGCATTAGTACTGATTTTTTGGAATGTTTTTACTCACAATAAATAGTAGTCACCACAAATATAAATTTGGCCATTAGATTTAGTATTGCTACAACTGGAGCAACTTATTAAGCATTCTCTACTAGTGTCAGAGCTCCCTTAGAAACTAAGATATTTAATTTTTTCTCTATTTTTATCTGAAGCATAAAAATAATTTTCATTACAAAACTATATCTACTGGCAAAGTATTAATTGACCCTCATCATTCTAAAATAATTTTATAAATCTATTCCTTAATTCCTGTTCTTTAGCAATCTCATTCACTATACAATTTCGATTCCCACTGCACTAAACCATTCACTACTTATAGTAGGGTTTAAATTGCTTTGTACTCTATGTTATGGTAACCTTTTGTCTTTGTTTTAATTCTATCAGAATCTCAACTTTTCCCATAATTTCATATTATCACTGGTATCTTTTGCTCTTAAATTCATCCTCATTATAAGTATAGGTTGCTTACAATTTACTGTTATTAATTTCTTGTCACAGACTGTCAGCATTGAAACACCTGCCCCACTATTGGACAGTTAATGTAATTTAATTGCAAATCATAACATGTTTTAACCTTGTATTTTGGATTGTTTCTTTTGGGAAAGAGAGATGTGTCTTTACATTCTTTTTATCCTTTAGATCGACATACTCTTTCTAAATGGTCCCCAACCCCACAGGCTCTACAAAATTCTTTGTTGTATTTTAATATGTGCCATATGGCTCTTCTTTCCACAACAATCGCTTTCAAATACTGTCTATAGATTTTTTATTTTCAGTCTAATTTATGTTAGCACTATTTCTGTTGCTACTGTTAAAATTTCAGAATTTCTTAGACTGATCCACTACAAATTCATGGACTAATCCCATTTTGATTGCTTCTTCATAATTTAGATCCCTAGCAGTTAGCAATTGTGGTCTGAATCTATCATTGGCCATTCTTCAAACTAATTGTTCTAACAAAATATCTTCGAAAGAGTTATCACTTTTTCCTAAATCTTTCAATGCCTGGTTGTCATCTCACAATATTTTCTCCTATGCTTGCTGTCTATTTATAAAATGCAATCACAATACCTGTTTTCACAGCTGAGGTTAAGGTAATTATTCAACTTCTCCATTATTGTTGCATATAGTAATTTCTCTGGGTCCTTGTAATCAGATGATTTGTAATTTCTATTATGTTCTGCCCAGCATAACATAGCAAAGTCACTACCTTAATGAGATCACTAGAGATTTCATTTATAAAAAAAGTTTCTCTAGTCAATTGTAAGGACTATTAACATTAAATTCATTGAATGCCATTTGTGGCAGAGCAGTCATTTTATTATCCAATCTTAAGCACAATTTTCCAATTTAATCTAGATTCATTTTAACTAACTCCAGATTATGCGGACTAACTGCACTAGTTTTCTGCTACACTTGTGCATCACAAATATTGCAGTTGTGGAAAGGGTGACCAATCAAGCAGCAATAAAAGTAACACAATGGAGACTTAAACTAAATATACTTTAACATTTATTTAAGCCAGCAAATTTAACAATATAATACAAGAAATATAAAGATATTATAAAGATTGTACTTATATTCTCATGACTCTGAGGCTTAGTAAATTAATAATAAGGCTAATGTGCCCTACAAAAATACCTAGGTTCATTTTGGCATCTTTAGTAATAAATATTCTTTGGGTAAAACTATCTTTAAAACACATTCAAAACTTCAGATTTGCAGCTCATGCTTCCTTCTGTCTCATTGCATCTTCAGTGATGTGTGTTATTTTCTCTCTAGTTACACCTTTTATCTATTCATATCCTTCACAGGTAGCAATTTATAATCCTTTAGTTTACTTTTGTATACTAAGAGAATTTGAAGACTGGTAGAAATCTAATTACAGTAATTATTAATTAATGATAATTTCTATTTCTGTATCAAAAACAATTCTATTTTATAATTTGCTTAGCTAATTTTTTTTAAGATATCTTGTTTTCTAATTACATATTGAAAATAAATATTTTTCTACTTAAAAAAAGTAACCAGGCACAACTTATCATGTATATATATATATTATTTTTCTTAAACTAAAAAATATATATTTAACTTAATTACAAACATATTATTATAACATGATTATAACATAATTTGATTACAAACATAATAATATATACAAACACATGCACAGGTGAACATGTCATTCTTACCTGATTTAATTAAAGTATCTATTTTATCCACATTTTGTGAAATATATTTTCGAACTTTTTTAAGTTCTTCAACTTCAGAGTAATATGATAAAAAGGTTCTATGTGAAAATCTATTTGAAGTATTGAAATTAAAATCTTTTTGGATAAGAACATTTTTATGATGTTTGTGCAGTTTTACTACTTCATTTACAATTGGCTTTTCAGCTTTTTTCACTAAATTTTCCATGAATTTTTTAGATGAGTTTGTATTTTGTTCAGAATTTTTAGTAGTTAAACAATCCTTTAAATTATTTTTTTCTAAAGACAGTTCCTTTTTCTCATCAGTTTCAAAATAAAATGGAAAACTTTGTAAAAGCATTTGATTTTGAATATCTTGTTTGGCTAATTTACAGGCAGCATCTAAACGATCTTTTGAAATAGTTTTAGGTTTAAAACTTATATCAAGATTGTTTGAAGAATTTGAATCCAGCTTTTCAATAATAATGGGTCCTTTTGGAAAAGGTGTAACATTGACATGATTTAAATTATGCAGAGACATTTTTAATTGATTATATGGCCGGTAAGTTCTTAAATTTATAGGGAAAAAAGCAGGTTTTATAAGTTCTTCAGACACGACAGCCATTTTCTTTAGAGACTAAAGTGCTACAAAAGTAAATATATATATATGATATTATAAATATACAAAATAAATGATAAAATAGATTTATTTTTTGAACTAATGTTATATCTATAAAAAAATTTTTTTAAATAAATATTATTTATTTTACAAATGCAATTACCAACAAGATAGTCATCTTCAATAGTTTATATTACAACCTCTAATTAATTTGTACAATATTCATAGATACAAAAATTAGTTAGAAATTGTATCATAATTTCACTACTAAAGATGATGGATTTGTCATAAGTTATAAATATACGATGGGGTAACCAAAACTAACTGCAATTGTTCTTGATAGGCATGCCTGTTGTAGTACATGCTTAAATACCTCTTGTGGGAACCCTCTGCACTAATCTGTCAAATGACATCATCATGTGAGATTGTGGTGCCATGTAGCAAATTTTTTTGTAAAATGATTTTCACGTATTTGTAGATTTTTATTATGGTTGAAAATTTGAACAATGTGCAGCTGTGAAATTCTGTTTTCTGCCAAGGAAAGTGGCAGGGGAAAGGATTGTATTGCTTGAAATAACTTAACAAAAAAGCTTCACTAAGTTTACAAATGGTTTCCTCACACTTCAGAAATAGTGAAATATCAATTGCTCTTGAATGAATAAAAACATTGCCAAAATTTGTGAGCTGGTTTTGGAAAATCATCACAGATCAATTAACAAACTTAATGGAAAAATTCAAATTTATCAAGTCCCAAACAAGCACGACAAGTGAAGTCCAATATCAAGACAATACTGATTTCTTTTTTTGATGCAAACAATCTTATTCATTCAGAATTTGTTTAGTTATCAAACTGTTAACATGACATTTTTATTAACAATTTCTGAAATGTTTGTATAAGATGAAACAGAGACATCATGATTTGTGGCAAAGTGAGGAGTGATGGATTCACCACGACACTCCACCAAAGCACAAAGCCTTGAGTGTAAAGCAATTTTTAATTAAAAATAGCATGAACTAGCATATCCATCTAGTATACGCACCTGACCTCACTCTGTGTGATTTCCTTTTATTTCCCTGAATTAAAAAATGTCTCAAAGGAAAATGTTTTAAGGATTTAGAAGTGAAAAAAAAAAATATGGTGGGGGTGTTAAAATGCATCACTTTGCAAGTTTTAAGAACTGCTTCGGAAAGTAGATATCACATGTAGACTGGTGTATTGCATCAAATGAATAATATTTTGAAGAAGATTTAATTTATAATACTTAAAAAATAAATCAATTTTTTGTTACAAAGTTCTAGTTACTTTTGAGTATCTCCTCATATATACAATTAAAAGGGACAATTCACTCTTCCTCAGGATATAAATAAATAACATTCTGTATGTTTAGAAAACAACAAAAGCAGAATAGATCACATATATGTGTGTAAGATATTAACAATTATCTGTCAAAAGGCAGTTACTGTATTACAATTCAGGCCATCTTCTCTATAGATTCTAATTGCTTGCTTTTCTTCTCTAAAACTCATAACTATCATTTATTTTTTACCCATTTGTTTTTATCATTTACCATAATAACTTTAAACATAGTTCATAATTCTATTTCTACACACAAGCCCAATCCAATTTCTCTTTATTCATTTCAATAAATAAAGTAGCAATCTCTTTTATCAGTTCCAATTTCAATTGGCCATTAAAGCTCTCTTTCTTACATTAAACTTATTTAGTCATTATGTTCATTTTTATTTCTTTATTACTTCCTCTATCAGTTAAATAACTAAAAAAAAAAATTTTTTTTTTTAAAAAAACTGTTCCAAAAATGTTATTTTTTTTTATTTTCAATGAATTAGTTTTTGATTACATTTATTTTGATTTTAACCTACAAACAGCAATTATGTTAAGTTAATATTCTCTATCTGGATGCAATGCTTTTATTGTCAGTGAATTGGATCAATGAATTTTTCTTACTTCAATCCAATATTTTGTTTTTCCATATGTCATAGCATCAGCCGGGAGGCGAAACCGCAACAACCGTCTGCAACCAACTGCTGCGCTGACTTCTCGGCTAACAACGCTTGACACATTTATCAACTCATTATTTGAACAAAACAGATGACATAACAAATTCCCACCTTAAATTTCAATAATTTTATTTCTTCTATTGTAAGAATCAAAAAGAAAATAAATGCAATTAAAATCCCCATCTTACATCACGACTTATGTTTATCTCATTCGTTGTAAGTTCTTTTCTGAAACAAGTCTCTTAATAAGGATGAGTTCTTATTTCTCAAGCCAATGAAGGCAGTAACCTCAAATTTTCATCTACACAGAATCTTCTTGTAATCTAAATATAACTTTTTGCAATAACAGACTGAAACACAATCCTATCTCGTCCTATTTAGAAGTAATCTTGGATCAAAGCGTTAATTTGTTTTCCAGCATGAAATGTGCATCTTGGAGATCATACATCTTTTTCATGTCTTTGGTCATATAATTATGATTACAGTCCTCCACAAAGTGTTAAAAGTGAATAGGAAACCAGCCCTTATCTTGCATAAGTGGTGTAGTGAAAATGACATTACAGATATGTCTAGTCTAATGAATAATTAATAAAAATTATTAATATACTTCCATTAAGTAGTTTGTGTCAAAGTTGCGAGGGCAATAAGTTTGACACTTAACAATTAAACTCTATAAATACTGAACAATGATAAAAAGATGTGGAAGAGACTGTGATCTGAGCCAACTGATGAGTACTGATTCAGCATAAAATTGATATCTTAGGAATCATACATCTTTTTCATGTCTTTGATCATATAATTATAATTACAGCCCTCCACAAGGTGTTAAAAGTGAAAAAAAACCAGTTCCTACCTAGTGTGAGAATGGTGCAATGAAAATTACACTATAGATATATAATTCATTAAGTGGATAATCTCTAGTCTAATGAATGATTAATAAAAATTATTATTAAAAATACACTTTCATTATTTGAATTTCAATGAAGAATTTACAATTGAAAAATTATGGTATAACAAACTGAATTCTTATGATGTACCACACAATTTTTTTCCCCCATATTCAACAATAAAGCAGAAAATTTGACATTTCTTTATATAAATGGAGCCTCATCAACAAAGCTTCATAAATGGAATTCATCAGCCACTGATATATGTAAATACGGGCAAATGCAAATTATGAACTATATAGTTAATGACTATCAAATCTATCGATACAATGACAGGATTGAAGTCAACGGTGAATCTATTTTTTGGCTAGAATCTCTACAAATTCCTTTAAGATATTTTGTTAATTGTCAATCTACCATTAAAAAAGTCCATATGCTAAATAAATGAATATTATTTTCTGCCTCTAGATTCTCTTCTTCAAAATATCTATAAAATAATCTAATTTCTCTATCAATTCCTTTTTTGAAATCAATAAAACAAATTTTATTTCACCTTTGTATATATATATATAACATTCAAGATTAAAACCATAATCCCATACAATAAATATTTAAAATACTATCTAACAAAGTATAAGTCAAAATTTACCAGGAATAAAGCAGGAATTTAGAAGGACTAAAACTCTTTAGTTAGAAATAATGAATATTTGAATCAATTCACAAAATTGTATCTAGATATGTTTCAATTGATTTTATTACAACTGTTAGCAAGATTTTAATCTTGAATGTTATTTATTTATTTATTTTCTTAGCTTTTAAATATCTTACCAGATGCCAATATATTTGTACCGTTATACATATATTGTAATAACAATAAATATAATCGTAATTAACTATTATATCCAGTCTTATAATAGCTAATTACCATTATATTTATTATTATTACAATAGGTTTTTATTTAACAGACACTTTATTTAAATATACATATTACATCTCATGCCCTACTAAATTCAAACTGTACTTCAGATATGATTATACTTTTTAAAAACGTTATCACCAATATTTCAGTACTTTAACACAATGAACTTATTTGAGTAAAATCTTCGCATTTCACTGCATTCCTTTTTTTTTCTGCTGGTCAGTTTTCTGAATAATAAATTATAAAGCAACTAATTTTCTCAATTACTTCCCCACAGTTTGATGAAATTTATTTACAATCTCATTAATTTTTAGTATTTTTCATCTCAATTACAGTTTTACAATTTTTTTTTACTGATTATTACATAATCTTATTTTATCATTAATTAATTTTTTTTTTTTTCCAAATAAATTGTAGCACACTTATTTCTTTCATATTTATATATTCTTTCCATTTTTTTAATACTTCCATTTCCTCTATCAATTACTGATTCATTCTCTATTATTTATTTTATTCCTGTTACTTTTTCTTTCATATCCAAATTGCTTTTCTTTGTAATTCTATCTTTTCATATTAATTTCTAACAATTCTTTCCAAGATTTATTAATTTCATGTCTCAGTTCACTATAGCTTTTTCCATATATACATCCATCTTATTTAATAATTACAACTCTCTCTTTTTCTACTTTTGGTTCATAATTTCTTATTAACTTAAAAGAAATTTTTTCCATTTTATCTCTTTCATAATTTATAATATGAACAACAATTTTTTTATTTTTTAAATATCAATTCACATCTTTTACTTGAATTCCCTTTATAATTTAATCTTCTTTTATCTAAACTTATGCTATTATCTAATAAATTTGAAAATTTATCACTACTATTCTTTTCATTTATTTCTAGATTTCTATGCTCTTAAAATTTAACATTAATTTTACCATTACCAAACTGTTATCTGAATCTATATATACTTTTAATATTATTCCTAAATCTATTTTATATAAATAATACATAATCCAAATATTTTTATTACCCAAAACTTTCTAAATATAAATGATTGTTTGGTTATTATTATCATTTCTTTTTTCTTAGAAAAAATTATTTATCTTTAATTTTTTTTTCAATTCTTATTACAAATACATAAACTACAATATTAATTTCTTTTCTTCAACATTTTAAAACTCTTTCCCCCTTACTTTTCTATTTCTTCATATATATTTTCTAATTCATTCTCATCATGCTTGCTAAATAACATATAAACTTGAAAATCCTCGGGATCTTTTGATTAGTTTAAATATCAATAATAATACTATTTACAGAATTATTGTTTATAAAACTATCTTCAATTTTTTAATCCTAGAACATCTCAAGAATAAAAAAATCTTATATTCTCTCCGATCAATGTTTCCACAATTATTGAATCTTATCACAATACATTTATTTTCACATCACTACAGGTTGTTTATTTTTTATGATTTGTCCATTGTCTTAACATTTCATGTTTTTGATTTTACAATATTATTGAGGGGTCAGATTGACCTTTAGGTCAACATGGGTGTGACAACAATCTCGGCCTAAGGGTGGCCTTTGAGCGTTCCATCATCAGATTTTCAATTGGATGGACTGTTGAAGAGTTGGTGTGTGGAGTACATTGAAGCCTGTCCATTAAAGTAGGGGGATTTGCTATCTTAATATATATCTGAGCACTTGTAGCATATATGTGTAGAGATGGTAATCTGGACCAACTGATGATTGCTGGTTTAGCATGAAATACATATATTGGTGATTATTTATCTTTTCGACATATGTATGTTCGGGTGTATTTGTGTTATGAGATAGTGTGGAGAGTGGTGGGTCATGTGAAAGTCTGTGCTCATACCCTGTCTATTACATATATAGACACAGGTATATATATAAGCCTGTGTATTTCATCTATTAAATATTATTTAGATTGAAAAAGTTTAGAATCTTGTTGGTATTTAGACTAAAGCATTCAAACTTGAGATACACTCTTTCTGATGGATAGTTTTCATCTAACCCATAACAACTTTTTTATAACAATTTTATTTGAGTGAGTGTGAGGGTACAAATTTCAATTTTAAATTTTACTACAATTTAAAATGTATAATAGATTAGTGCACTTTAAATTAAATGTAAATAAATTTTTGAAGAGATTTCAGCTGATATATATTTGCATGGCTGCCATACTACATAGAAAAATTGACACATCATTCTGCATTACTATAAGAAAAAAAAATTACATTAGTATTTAAAAAAAAAAAGGCTTCACCAATAATCTTATTAAAAAATATTAAGCACACCAAGAACGTCATACATATACACTAATTGAGAGAATTTTACAACAAACAAAAAAAAAATTAAATTAGATTATTATAATCATACAAAGAGAAAAATATAATATTAAAAAAATAGAAGCTATTTATTATTATATTTACACGTGGATGAAAATTGAAGAATAGAATCAAAAATATATTAATATTAAAATTACTAATTGTGCTAAAATGATACTGAATTAATTTGTACGATTTTTTTTTTCAATATGATTAACATGATTTCAAATTATTATTTCAATAGCTATTATTATTTATCATTATTTTACAATGGCTTACTTAATAAACTGTCATTTTAAACATGTACATATATATATTAAATATATAATATCAAGTTCTAAAAACAATAGCAATTTTTTTTTATTTCATAATGTTATTCATGAGTGAAACATCTCGTGGCAACAGTGAAACACTGAAAAACCGTCAGCAATAAAGCAGAGTAAAATTATAAAGTCCACAGAGAAGTTCATGACAAAATTGGATGCTTTGATATAAAATGTATATAGTTTAGTAGAAAAATTTAAAAACGTATGTATGTGTATGTGCTGATACTATTATACTACAATAGAACCTATTTTGATAATAGATAATTTACCTACTGTTTAAATAAATAACTTATTAATCATGACTATTTAATCTTATTAATCTAATGAACTGATTAGCATCAAAAAATTTTTTTTAAATTTTTAACTTACTAAAAAGACATCTTTTGTTGAACTTGAGTATAGTTTTTTTTTTTTTCCTGTGTCATAGTATCGGCCAGGAAGCGAACCCGCTAACCCGGGACAACTGCTTGTAAGGCAGCTGTGCTGACCTCTCGACCACCAACGCTTGACAACTTGAGTATAGTTGATGTTACAAATATTATCTCAAGATACTCAAAAAATAATAATAATAATGCAATATTAATTTCTTTCATTGGGAGAACACAACAAAGTACTAATTCAAAAAAGTTGAAATTCTCTGCAGAAACAATTAAAAGATAGCATCATAAGAGCTAGCATGTGATGTATGCAGATCTATTTGTGATTCAGATTGGTTTGTATAGTCATTGAGAAACTTAACCTTCTATTCTTTATATCAGTTTTTTTCCTTCTTCTGAAATTAGGGCATACTCATTCATGAATGTTTATTAATAATGATGATTACATAATATATTGAAATAGATACTTCATGAGTGTCCATAGCAATTTGCAGGGGAAAAAAGGGTGGCATAGCACATTTAAAATTAGTTAAAAGGTAAGTAAGTTATTTAGGTATAATTGAACTTGATTTAAACTCAATACTAAATTGGAACTATAATTATATACACATCTTTTCACTTCTTTTTCTTTTTAAATTATAGCTCCATGATAATAAATATATAAATTCAACATTCCTTTTCTTTTTAAAACTTGTTTTTATTCCAACTATAATTTTCTTTCTCCTTCCAATACAACGTTTCAACTACATTCTGTAGTCATTATCAAGTTTCCTCCTTCCCTAAAGAAATAATTAAAGGTAGGGAAGGAGGAAACTTGATAATGACTACAGAATGTAGTTGAAACGTTGTATTGGAAGGAGAAAGAAAATTATAGTTGGAATAAAAACAAGTTTTAAAAAGAAAAGGAATGTTGAATTTATATATAAATTGGAACTCGAACATCATATATAAATATACATATGTTGTACATACATAATTAAATAGGTGTGTGTATAAAAGTTTAAATTTTATAAGCATCCATTTCATAAATAATATATTTATTTATTTATAGGCAAATTGTAAGTTTAATTTTTAAAAATTGTTTTTATAATTCTATTTTTTATAATTTTAATTCTAATTCAAAAACAAAAGAATTTGTTAGACATTTTCACTATCAAATTTATTTTTTTATTAAAGTAATTTTCAAACAAAGTTAATTAAGTGATAAAGGTTATTAAAAGATTTGGAATCTGAAAGTGAAACCAACTCAAGTTATTTTGCCTTACTATGCAGTATAAGATTTTGATTAATTCTTGGCATAAGTTTACAAGCGGTAAAAGAATATAAAGCCCATTTTTTATGTGTTGTTATATTTTTTAATTAGTTGTCTCAGCAATTACTATAAAAATTATACACAATATGTCCTAGTGAAAAAGTGGCTGGTTTTCTCTCCAAGCCATCTGCAGCACAGTCTCTGAATAGTCTCACAGTTTAGACACTATTCATCAGAAAATTTTAAGGTGCTAGTGTATTGTGGGTTAAGATATGCGACGGTGTTTTGTGCCTTCATAGATCATCTTCAATGCTCTCCCTGCCATCATCAACTTTTGCAAACCACTTAAATATGTTCATGAAATTCATAGTTTCACTACCACATATAATAGCAGCTTTGCTCAATTTAAAACTAAATTTAATGTCAACATATTCTCAAATGATCTGTTTTACTGTCCACCTATTCCATTCTGCAGATGCAAAAGTAATATCATGGTCAGTTACAATAACCAGTTGTTTGCCTGCTACTGCGAAATATTGTCTCTAACATCTTGATGGTAAGCTTTGCATTAACTTGTGATACCAGATGCACAACAATGAACTTAGAAAATACATCATAGACAAAACATTTAATTTTTTTAAAGAAAGATAATAGATCATAAATATCTATGACCATAATTTCCTTAGGTTCTTTAGAAATAATTGGATATACTGGACCTGTATAATCCTTGTTATTAGGTTTAGTTATCATCATCATCAATCCACTGCAGGATAAAGGTCTCTCCAAGTTCAAACCATCTTCTTCGAACTTTAGCTTCTCTTCTCCATATTACCCCTGCACACTTTCTTATTTCATCCATCCATCTCACATGTGGTCTCTTTCTGAGTCTTTCACAATCTCTTGGAATCCAGTTTAAGATTTCAATTGTCCATCTATTACCATCTTTTCTAGCAATATGTCCAGCCCAACTCAACTTCAGTTCTTTAATTTTTTCGATAAGGTCAATAACCCACATTTGTTCTCTTACCCATATATTGCGTTTTCGATCTCTTCTTGTTACTCCCAACATGCATCTCTCCATACTTCTTTGAGTGGTCTGAAGTCTCTGTATTGCTCTTCTATTAAGTGTCCAAGTCTCAGATCCATAAGTAAGAACTGGTAAAACACATTTATTAAAAACTTTCTTTTCAAACACATAGGCATATTTCCTTTTAGTATCAAGTTATTTCTACCAAAAGCACTCCAACCAAGTTTAATTCTATGATTAATTTCATCCATTATGTTTCCATCTGTATTAATAATCTGACCAAGATATTTGTAGCTGTTAACTTCTTCTAACTCATCATAATCAATCTTTATTTTCATATTTTGAGAAAATCCATTGAACATTACTTTAGTCTTTTTAACATTTATCTTTAGTCCTACTTTTCTACTTTCATCTGATAACTCCTGCAACATTTCCTGCAGCTCTAAAGCATTATTTGCAAAAACAACTACATCATCTGCAAAATCTAAATGACTTAAATAATCTCCATTTACTTTCACTCCTTTAGATTCCCATTTTAATCCACAAAATACTTCTTGCAGCACTGCTGTAAAAAGTTTTGGAGATATGGAGTCACCCTGTCTTACACCCTTCTCAATATTGACTTTCCTAGTATCATTATGTAATCTAATTGTTGCTGTTGCATTTTTATAAATATTCTTTAAAATATGACAATATCCTGGATCTATACCTTGATGATCCAATGCTTTAATCACTGAAGAAATGTTTATAGAATCAAATGCCTTTTCATAATCTACAAATCCAAAGCATAATGGCAACTCATATTCATTTGTCCTTTCTATAACTTCTCTCAATACCTGGATATGATCTACTGTACTAAAACCACTTTTAAATCCAGCTTGTTCTCTTGGTTGGTGGAAATCCAATGTTCTCTGTAGACGAGTTGTAATTATCTTGGTAAAATTTTTGTATAAAACTGATAAAAGGCTGATAGGTCTGTAATTTCTAATATCTTCTTTATCACCTTTTTTAAATATTAATATTAATACTGCATTCTTCCAATCATCTGGTACATCTTTATCATTTAGACATTTGGTATATAACTTTGCTAAAAAAAATTCTATTTCTTCACCTGCTTCTTTTAATATATCAATTATAATTCCATCATTACCTGGAGCCTTTCCTTTCTTTATAAATTTAATTGCATGTCTCACTTCTTCATTTAAAATTCTGGGCAATTCAGAAGATATAATAGATATAGGAGGTACTTGTTCTTTATTACTATATAATTCTTGATAGAAGTCTTCTACCCATTTCATGATGTCATCTCTCTTTTTAGTAATAATTCCATCTTTTTTTCTTATTGCAGATATAAATTTCCTACCAATACCAAAATGTTATTTTACACTCTTGAGACTTTTATTCTCTTCTACAGCTTTCCTTGCTAGTTCACAGTTATACTTTCTTATATCATTTTCAACACTTTTCCGCACCATTTTACAAAATTCAAGATATTCAATCCTTTTTAATGCATCATTTTTGTATATCTTCATATTCCTTCTTTTCTTCATAAATTCTCTAGTCTCAGTAGAAATTTTATTGGCCAATTGCTGCTTTTTTCTACCAGCTATTTTGTTAAAAGTACATCAGTTATTCTCTTATTAATTTCATTCAAATCTGAATCATGTTCAAAATCTACTAATACTTGAAACTGATTTGTAAGTTCTAATTTAAATTCATTAGTGATTCTGAAGATTAGGAATATCAACTGTAAATATTGTTTTCTTTAATAATTTTTGTCTCTCTAGTTTTGCATTAACAAGTATCTTTACATCTTACTAATCGATGACCACTTCTGTGTTAAATTTATTAAGAACATTGCAATCTTGAAATATGTATTTTCTGTTAGTCAAAATATAATCCAATTCTGTTGTACCTTGATTTGGATGCTTCCATGTCCATTTTCTTTTAATAATTTTCTCAAAAAAAGAATTCATAATATAAAGTTTTTCTTTTTCTGCAAACTTCACAAGTATATTATGACCTCTCTCATTTCTATTACCATAACCAAAATTACCTCATCTTCCATTTGTTTACCAATTCTAGCATTAAAGTCTCCCATAACAATTTTAAAATGTTGTTTACTCTGATCAAAAGCCTTTTGTACATCCATATAAAAATCTTCTACTACATCATCACTATGAGAGCTTGTTGGGGCATCAACCTGAATCATCTGCATTTGGTATCTGCTATTAAGTTGTATAACTAATCTTGCCACTCTGTCCGATACACCATCAATCTCCACAATGTTGTTCTTCCACTTTTTATTTATAATGAATCCTACTCCACTTGTATTTTGAATATTTATACCTTTATAGTAGAGTACATGTCCACTTTTTAAATCAATTGCTTCTTCACCATTTCTTCTAACTTCACAAAGTCCAATAATGTCCCATTTGATATGACAGTTCTTCTAATTCTTGCAATCTTCCTTCACTTGAAAGTGATCTGCAGTTGTAAGTACTTAAAATAAAAAGTTGTCATCAAATGGCAGCCTGGGTCCACAATAAGGGGATTCTTGGCACCATCTGCCTTCGGTACCAACTGCTGCCTTGGTTGGTGACATTGCAGCCCTCTGGAATAAGAGCCATTATTTATTTTTGTCTGTCATGATTGTATATATCTATTGGAAAAATATTTATCATCTACACATTCATTCATTCTGCCTTATCAGGCAATTGAGAAGAAAGACCATGATGTTTCTTGATCTTAAACTCAGAGGTAAAAAGCCAATAAACTCACCACGCTGGTTAATGCATGTTGGTGAGCAGCCCATCTGTGTTTGTATACTATATGAATAATCACATAGTAATAACAGCTGCAATGAGAAGAACGTATGGAGTGGACATTAGAAAATTTACCCTGCTCAGTTCCTTTAAGGTCTCCAAGAGGAATGAAAGAGTCTCCTTTCAGTTAATAGCAAGCAAACTCCTTTCTGCAGCCTAAGTGTAGTATGCTGGCATATATCACAAATTTTTCAGGACTGATACATTTACTATGTATATAATGCCAGTAAAACTTCAGAATAATTGCTCCATTTTATGGATAGCAAAATAATCATATAAACTGGGTATATTTTATCAATCAATTATGCATTGCTATTGTAATCACAACTCTCCATCTCTTTTAATTTGTATCTTGTATTTCAAAACACTCTATTTTAACCCACTGTTCAATCTACTTCTTCCAATTGCTTTCTATGCTGTGGCAATCAATATCCTTTTCTAGATATTGCTTTTGTTGTTTTAATTACTTATCTTTTCATTGTCTTTCAGGTAATTGTTGTAAATCTTTCTCTACAAACTCATCACTGTACAGCCCTAAAGTCATTATGTATATCTCTTCTGCATTTAGATGTTGCTGAACTGGCTCAACCAGATGATGATTAAGAATATCTGCAACTACATTTTCTGATTCTTAACAATATTGGATAGTATTCCTAAAGAAACAGACTCCACTGAACCAAATAGCTACCAGTTAGATAGCTGCAACTCAGGAATTCAAGGCTTTTGTGGCCAATGACCACTAGCACCTGAGACCCTAACAGAAATTGAAGAAATTTCTAGTGTGTTCAAACTATAGTCAAAACTTATCATTCTATAACTATATAAAATAATTTAAGGCCTATTCAGAGGAAGCAGGCCCTTCTACTGCCTACTGCAAAACTTGTCCCAAGAATGATTACACCAGTTTTTAGGTTTTGGATATGAAAAACTCCTATATGGCTTGTATTTTTCCTTGATTTGGTCTCATGTCCTTACTTCCCATGATGTGCACTAAACAAAGCAACTTTTTCAGTAACAATGGGTTTATTTTTAATTTCATCTTTATCCTCTTTTTGCGCATTCATGAAAAACACATCTCTAAATGTTTCATATCTTCTTGCATGTCTACCAATGCCATTTTAACACCATCAATATGCATTTGTCACAATTTATAATTTATTCAAATTCAGGCACCATAATCTAATCCAGATATTTTAATAATCCTTCACTATGTATAAGACAAAATGATATTCTATTAAACTGGTACGAGTACCTCCACATCGGAATGCTGCATATTGGAGATCTTCAGGATGGAGATGGATCTGCCAATAACTGGATGTTAAGAAAAATTTAAAAAAAAACAACTTTTTTTCCATTAAACTTCATCAATATCTTATTAATGGGAGGAAGAAGGTTTCAGTTAGGGATTATTTTATTTATATACTTTGCACCCAGACATATAACTGACTCATCTTTCTTCACTACAATTACAGATTAAATAAACCTGTTTTATTGCTCTTGTTAATTAATTTATAAACCAAGGGTTTAATACATGAGAACCTGAGGTTACAACATCTCATAATTGGGTATTCATTTGCAACAGTATAGAAATAGAGTCCCACAAGTTGGGTGTCATTTGTAATGCTACCATCATTTTTGGAACTGAACCTGGGGTGATGGCAAATTACCATCAACCCCAGTTCAAAATAAATATAAAATGAACTATCCACATTTAATATAAAATATTCAATAATGAGCATGAGATCATTCTAAGAACTAACTATCCTAAGTATAAGCATAATTAACTATGTTCACCAACATTAAAAATAAGTATAACTCATTCATCATCAAGAATGATCAACAATAAAATAAATCAACAGACAATCTGGTGACTGGATTTAAATGGGTCTACCATAGACCAGCCAACTATTTAGCCTTTTCCAGCTTGAAGAAATTATTTAAGCATAGTTTGGATGGACAAACTAAGTGCTCATCCATCAGAATATATAATAATCAAAACAATAATAATGGGATATTAAAACATGCTGATCATTATCAATGCTATGGCCACTTAGTATCATTAATATACTGGCCAACTATAAACTTAATGTATAATAGAACTTCTAAATAAAATGAAGTGCATAGACTTTAAAGATTATTCTTTCTGTGCCAATCGAGGATGATTATCAACTGGATGTCGAAACACTAATATACACTCCCTTTCTATATAGCTATTATGCACAAATCTACTTATAAATAAAGTTTTATTGGGATCATCAAAAAAAAAAAATCCTAGAATATAAGCTGTCATGATATAAAGTCATCCACACTACAATTCATGAAACAAAATTGGATAGAATAAAGAAACTAAGACTAAAAACATATTTTTAGTTTAAAAAAACAATTATTTAATTTCTAATTAACAAAAAAAAATGACATGTTAGTAGGTAATTTCAAACACCCATTTCATCAAAAAAAAAAATGCAGTTTGATAAAATTATATTAACCAATTAGTTGATTTTAGTCATGGATTAATTCTAAATTCATTAAGCTATTTCTTTAAAATAGTTCAGTCATCTTTCTATTTACAATATTTTCAAAATCAAAGATAACAATATTTGGTTCAATTTCTTTAAAATATTTAAGAATTAATTAATAACATGCTCAGAATCAAAGATAAGATTCAGCTTAACAAAAAAATTTTTTTTTAACTTTACAACAGTTTTTTTTTTTCTCTCCTTAAAAACTATTTTATCATTTGTAATAGGAATTTGACTGGGTTTTAGAAAAAAAAATAAGTGTGCACATATAAAAAAAATAATACTTCTAGCCATGGCTTTCTTGTTTATGGAAGCCCGATGGCGTTTCTCCCTGAATGCTTGTAAACATGAACCTGGTTAAATTTTCCTTCCCTGGGTCTGTAGCAATTCCAGATGAATGAAAAATAGCAAATTTTGTCCATTTGGTTCTCTTAAATTTCCAGGTGAGAAAGATATAAACCGACTCATGTCCTTGGTTGAAGGCTGGGTTGTAGACTATTTTAGAGGTCATTATCTTTACGACATTTTCTTCCAGTGTAGATTACATGGAGGAAGGTGATGCCTAGTTTTTAGCTGAATTTAGCATATGGTTTATATAGTACAAATCATTGTTAAGACTGTACTCATAGAATGCTAAAAGCTTGATTAAAATTTATATTCAATAGCTTGGTAAAGATCTATATTTCTCCTTTCTTTATCAGCTGGATTAAGCTTGGGCTGCTCTTTTTTCTACTTCTTACCAGACACTAGGATCTTCTCATTTATAAACTCTCCCCTTATATTGTTTTTAGAAAGATCTTGCCCACAATCCATCACAATCTGTCTCTCACATGATAATTTCCACAACAACTAATTAAATAAATTCCCATAGATACAATTGTTCAGTTATCTATCTCTTTAATCAAAGATAATGAAAAATAACTGATTAAAAATAAAATTTACAAAGATATTAAAATCTTACTTTGTTTTTTTTTTTCTTTAAAAAAATACTCTTAAGCATAAAACTCAATCTCTTTAAAAAAAAAAAAAATTAGCATTAAGTAAATAGGACACAAAAACAAAGAAAAAAGATTTGTTCTTTTCTTAGTATATTTTCATAGTTTAAATTAAAACTACTAATTAATTACAACTACCACAGAGAGAGAGAATCAAAAAAAAAAAACTTGTTTACATTCTTTCATTTTCTCTCTCCCCCCTTTACAATCATTTATAACTTGTTAAAATAATTCCCATATTAAAATCATATTATTATTAATAACCTAACATATGAGAACTTAAAATATTGAGTTAAATAATGACCCTTTAAAAAAGAGATATAAAGAAAATTAAATATTACTTCCCCCATTAATGAAATAATCCTTTAATTAAACCTGAGTAATATAATGCCAACTATCTAATTATTATCTTTTTTTTTTAGTGCAGCAATGTAGCCAACTGGTTACAATATATATATATTTAATCGATGCTATTTGATTTTTATCCTACTTATTTAGTCCACTCAATTCTATTATTACATATCTAAATAAATTTTCTCAAGGTTTACTCTTTTTATATATCTATATTTTATCAAGTCACACTCTAGAGAGATCAACTACTGTTAATGATGATGAAGTGATGATGATTTACCTAGAATAACCATTATATATCTATCCACATAAATGTTTCTTAGTGTGCATATACATTAGTCTACAATAATATATATTTTGTCAGTATGGCTAAAGATTATTAAAATCGGATTTCGTGATAATGATCAAACCTTCTGTTCCCTACATAAATATTTATATATGGTATACTAATTACATTTCCTGATCATCATTCATTCAAATTCTATCTCAGAAGCCTGCATTCTAACATTCGTTCATAAGGGATACAGGTTTTGAAACTTGATTATCGACTTTCAAAGTACCACTTTCTTTTATAAAAGACTATTTATTTTATAAAGCGCACAGTATTGAAATTAAATTGAGAGAAACTGCAAACCTCTCACGCTCATTAGTATCTAACAGCGAATCAGATCGAAATACAAGACAGAGAATTTAACAAGAAAAGGGCGGTCCACCCTATATATAGAAAGACAAATAAAGAATAGGGTGAACTGCCCTTTTCTTGTTAAATTCTCTGTCTTATATTTTCGATCTGATTGGCTGTTAGATACTATTGAGCGTGAGAGGTTTGCAGTTTCTCTCAATTTAAAAGGCTATTCAAATATTTTATCCTCTGGCACCATCATTGCATTTCACATGGCAATAATACCACTTTTTTCAACTCAGAATATGAATGCTTAACTTAACAGAGAATCAAAGTGTATGTATTGAAGATAAAATTACTGAAAGATGCACAACTATCAAATACCATATTATTCCAAATATAAGGTGTTTTCCCCCCAAATTTTGGACCCATAAAAGAGGGATGCAGCTTAAATTCAAATCTACTACTTTTAACATTTTATTTGTGTGTATCTTTGCTTTACACTATACACGCTACCCTTATATAGAATAGCATGTTAAATCTTTTTTTAATTTAAAAAAGAAAAGATTTAGCATTTGATGTCAATATTTTTTGAATTAATTTCATAAATGGCTTTCTCTCTCAAATTGCTACTTCTAACATTATTTTGCATATTATACTGTTATTTTATTGAGAAAACCATATTGAAAAACTTTTATAATTTTTTTTACAATAAATCAATACAACAGTGAGATAAAAACCTGCTTTTGCTATGATAGGTTAGTTTTTGTTCTCTGAAAAAGAGAACACCTATCAATTTTACAGTTCCAATATCTTCATTTTGATTTTCAAAATAAAAAAATATGTTTTAGAATATTTTAACATTATTCTTGCCGATTTTACAATTATTTTATCGAGAAAACTGTACTGAATAACCATTAGATTTTTTTTACAACTAATAAAATAATACAACAATGAGATAAAAATGTGCTCTCGCTGATTGGTTATTTCTTGTTCTCTTCACAAGAGAGCATCTGTCAATGATTTTGACTTCTGATCTTTGTTTTGATTTTCAGAATAAAAATTTATGTTTTAGATCTTTTTTTTTACACATTTACAATTTTTTTCAGAAAACATTAATTATTTTAGAATGATTCAGATTTTAATAGAAAAATTTACTTTTATATGAAAACAAATTGAGAAAAAAATCAATTTGTAATTGGATGACAAAAATACATTTTAGATTAGCCACTATAGATTATTTTTGCTAATTATAAAAAAGAAATGTATTTTTAATAAACTTTCGTGCCGCTAATTTATTAATTTGCATTTCAGAAAATATTTTTAATTAAAAGAAAAGATTTACCAATAACATTAACTGTCAATACTGTACTTTATAATTTTTTTTTCTTTAAAAAACAACAACATATTTACACTAGAAAAACAACAACTTTATAATGCAATAATATATATATATAATTTTGAATGGGTTTTACAGTTTTGGAAATATATATCTGAAGAAATTATCAAAAAAATCTTTCTTAAAAGGTTATATTGCTAATGATTTAAATGCCCTGAAAATGATGTACCAAAGTAGAATAGTGAAGATGAGAATTCAAGTTCAAATGTGAAGATGTAAAAAGTGGAAATATGTATGAATAAGATTTGCAATAAATTAGGTGAGCTTATTGTATTTATATTAGTTCCTATTGAAGTAAATATGTTTCTTATTTTTCAATAAAATCATTTTTAATTTTTTTTTTCTAATTTTCTGAGCTTAAATTCCTACTACATTCTTAAATTTGGGGGCATGTTATATTCGAAATAATATGGTTAGTTAAATAAAAATATTAATAATTTATTTAGACACTCAATTGATTTTATAAAAAATAAACATATAATTGATTTATTGAACATCATATAAATATATGTATATAGCTATAGAAAAATTATGGATTAATTAGAAATACACAGATATCTAAAGGAATTTACATCTATATCTTATATCTTAAAAATATTCATTAATGAAACGATATAAATAATATACATTCAAATAATAATAAATAAAAAAAAACAATTAAAATGCCAATTATTCACATATATAAATTATATTACTATTTTAAAAAGGTCTAAATCATTAAATTCTTACTGCAGGTTGGTTCAAAAGAATTTAGTAAACTTACCATTAGTGGATTATTTCTGATTTAAATTCTTAGAATGTCTCTGTTGGATAATTTTAATGTGAATGCTCAAAATTTTTACTTCACTTCTTGCTTGACTACACAAGTAAAATAAGAGCAGGCAATTGGAAAACAGTTAAGTAAACAAAAGTTACAGTTCACTGATCTTCTCTTCCAGGGCATTTTCTTGCTGATTTTCTGAAATTGGAAAGGCTATATTGTGAATTCTGACTGGCATACTTTGATCAATTAGAAATGCATACTTGTTCTTTTCAAGTAAATTGGAGATTTTAGCTGGCTGGTTATGTGTAAGTACTGAAAAGTACTATAATAGTAACTTGAAACAAACTAGAATAATCCTGCAGCTAAAATGGAGTTTTTTAAATTTATACACTGCTGTCGATGTGCTTTTCACAGACATTGCAATCTGCTTTTTTTAAAAAAATAACCTCTTGTTAAGTCAGGACAAACTTTACCAGAAAGCCTACATATGTTTAACTTTATCTTTACATCCTGGTTTTAGTTTTCTCTTTCTTAATCCTTTTAATTACAGTTCTGATTAAATCTAACCAAAATCAAATCTTACCAAAACAACTTAATTAGTTTTATTTTTTTTTTTATATTGGATTATTTCCATCATCTAATATGTGTGTTGAATGTCTTTAGAAAAGTTTAATTTTTTATTCCTTTCAACAATGGCAAAAAAAATCCCATAAGCCAACTTAGTGAGACTATACATAATGTATGAAAACCACTAATCAACTTTGCTGTTAGGAAAAAGTGGAGAAATCAGGAGGAACCTCATAGATAAGTATATGAAATTAATACATGTTGTTGCTTTCGGCAGGATGGCTGTTGGTTAGAGCATTACCTTAAAATTCAATAATCAAGAATCTAAGGACCCAGGTTTGAATCCCATGCTAGTACTGTCACTGGTCAGGCCAGCAACACCTGAAGAAGGGAGAAAAATATCTCTTGAAACGTTGTGCATATACTAACCTGTTTGCTGTGATATTACTAAACAGTTGGTGCATATACTAACCTGTTTAATGTGATATTACTAACAGTTGGTGCATATACTTATTGCTGTGATATTACTAACAGTTGGTGCATATACTAATCTATTTGCTGTGATATTACTAACAGTTGATTTTATTTGGAATATTTAAATAAAAAATTAAACTTTTCTAAAGACATTCAACACACATATTAGATAATGGAAATAGTCCAATATAAAAATACAGCTAGAACACCACCATCACAACCCTTCATGAAAACTACATTTGTTTGTTTTATTTTAAATACTTTATAAACTTGATTAAATTATTAATGAAAGCAATAAAATATATATTTATAATTTATAACTTAGCGAATTAGAAATACCCTAAATTTTAGAAATTTTGCCAATTTCTGCAAAAATATAAATATAAATTTAATTTATGTATAAAGTTAACCTATAGATACAGATGCATGTGATCAGAATCTTTTATATTATTTTCTTTTATTTTATTCCCATAATTTTCAAATTTATCTGAAAATGTTTAATAATTCATTTTGATCATTTTATTGTGGCAGCTTATAACATATCAATGAAAACCAGTTGGCCAATATATATATATGATTCCAACCAGTCACCACCTAAACATTCACAGAAAATATAGTAATCAATATTTCTCACTGCTGTCAAGGCAACCTTCTCACCTTTTTAATAGCAAGAATGGAAATCCATTCTTACTAATGGTCCATTGAATATATATGGACACTTAAAGATTGCAACTTGACTACAGAGTATGAAATATTGTTACAATGAAGTTTAAATAAACCTCTTTAAACATGAATAAACATGTCACTAGAATGCAGACTAATAAATAATCATCTATAACATTATTTAATGCAATAATTTTAAATTGCCCATGTATTATTTAGAAATAATAAGTGAAATAGTGCCTAAAGCTAATCTGGGATAATGATGTAATTAGATTCCAATCAGTCACCACCTAAACATTCACAGAAAATATAGTAATCAATATTCCTCACTGCTGTCAAGGCAACCTTCTCACCTTTTTAATAGCAAGAATGGAAATCCATTCTTACTAATGGTCCATTGAATATATATGGACACCTAAAGATTGCAACTTGGCTACAGAGTATGAAATATTGTTACAATGAAGTTTAAATAAACCTCTTTAAACATGAATAAACATGTCACTAGAATGCAGACTAATAAATAGTCATCTATAACATTATTTAATACAATACTTTTAAATTGCCCATGTATTATTTAGAAATAATAAGCAGTGAGAAATATTGATTACTATATTTACTGTGAATGTTTAGGTGATGATTGGTTGGAATCTAATTACATCATTATCCCAGATTAGCTTTAGGCACTATTTCTCTCAGATCCAAGGCTCCTCACTGAAGAAGGCCACAAGCCAGAAAACTAGTCTGGGGATATTGGATGAGTAGGCACTAGATAGGGATTTTATGCACAAGCCTTCTGTCATCCATTGATTGCTCTTGTTGGCACAAGATGGCACTACTATATGGAGAGCTTTGCTTTGTTTTGGATTGTTTAATAACAATTATTGTGCTAGTATGAGATAGTGATCATGTGAAGGTAGTAGTCCATTAATATTCATAGCTATTTATTTTTGTTAGGTAAAAATAGTCTTCTTTCACATCAGGAGTAATTCAATTATTATATTTGTGCTATCAAATCAAATGTCTCTTGAAACACAAATAAACATATATAATTTCTATGTAGCTTAAACTATTAAAGTTCGCCATATTAGCATAACACAATTTATACATTTGTATTAACTATCTCCACTACCAACTTCTCTCTCTGCTGTTGGTTAAGCTTCTGTTAATTGTCCTTTGCTAGTAATAAGCTTTTCTATACAAAAACAAGTAACTAATTCTCGCTTGCCACTATTCCATTTTAGACTTAATCACTACTAATTGTCTACTAGTCCATCATTGACCACTCTATACTGCTGATCTGTTATCACTTCAAATCCTAACTAACTTTAATCCAGTCTAACCATTTTAGCTGCTTCCACTCTCTATTTACAACACGGATATCTTACATACAACTAGCTTTATTTGCATACAGATTCTAATTTAATCTATAATTTGGGGCAATCTCTGAAGCAAATTTCTAGAGTAATTTTTTCCAATAAAGAGAATGTTATTAAAGTGAAGAAATTTGCACGTATTTACAAAAATAAATAATCTTTTATTTACATCTATGGTTTTATAAGTGCAGACATTTCATTCCTCCGCCTACTCTAAAAATACAGATTTAATTTATTACTATATCTTTGAACTTATCAGGTGTTTTACTTTTATGTTTATGCAGAGTTTTGGGAATAACTTTCCTTTTGAAGTAGTTCTGCCATCTTTTTTCTTCTGCACAAATACCTGTTTATTGTCAATTACTTTAACTTGGTCTGAATCAATAACTAAATACTCCAATAAAAAATTTTTTTTCTCTATTTCTTCCTCTAACGATTTATTTAGATATCTGGCAATGTATCTCCAAAACAACAGTGAGGGTGTTTAACATGTTTTTTTTCAATTCCTAGCCATTCTGTAATTTTACTATTCTTATATTCTTCGATATCATGTATCCACATTTTTTGCTTCAAAAAACTTGCTCCAGTTTTGAACTTTTTTATCATTTTTACAAGTAGAAGCTACTAACTTTGTTAATTGAGTCCGAGGAAGCCTACATTTTTTTCTCACCCAAATTTCATATAGCCACACTATTTAAAGTTCTGGAATTTAACCAAGTTATTATTCATATTTACGTAAATAAAATCAATTTCTTCCTAACAATGGACTGAAATTTTTATTTACTACATACAGTCTCAGCCGTTTCATACTAGAAATTAATTTTGCAGGCATTACCACTTTTTCTCAAATATCAATTTGTGCTATTTATGTCTATAGCTATCATAGCTGCATCTCTGCACGATATCATTGACAGAACTCCGCTGTTCACTTCCATTTTTACTAGTTGACTGCAAATAACTGTGTCTAAAAATATATGGTCCATTTTTCTATCATTTAGCCTCTTTATATTGAAGCAGTCGATGTCTAATCATCATCGAGCTTCATGCTTCACCATCTACACTAACCTCCCATGGGTCCTGCAATTCAGACCTCACCGTAAATATATGCCATTCACCCACACACTGTATGCATAATGAGTAGAGAAATTAGAAAAATTAATTATATTTAGTAAAATGAACCAGTAGTTTGTGTGATGCATATATATATATATATAAACGAAGCAATAATTCTATAAATATTTATTGCTGAAAATTAGACATTTTGTTACATAAACTGTAAATATCTTTTCATATATTTGTATTTAATTAAGCTATTGGAATGTAACAACAAAGAAAAATGGGGAAGGCCCGAAATACTGAAATTATCTTTATCTATAGTCAGACTGTTTTCATTAATTAAAATTAGAAATCTTAATTAAAATTCTTTTGTTAGTTTGTTTTCAAATCTTTAAAAATATATCAAATGGTATTTCGAGTCTTATCTGTTTTAAAAATATTTTACTAATTAAATGTTTTTTTAAAAGATTAGAGAGATAGCTGCGGGCAACTGAGATTGCATTCTTCGCGGGAAGGTGTATCAAAAGATATATAAAAAAAAGATTTTTATTTTAGCCAGTGGAGTTTAGTTACTTGTCAGTGAGTTTAGTTTCGAAGTTTTTCAAGACCTTAAAAATTTTAAGAAGTCAACAGAAGTTCAGTGCTATGAACTGTGAGTAGAAAAGAAGTACCTTTCTCTCTTTCTCTCGGAAAACTGCCTATCCATGATGCCGTCAAGTGCCATGTTCCATTCGACCGGCCGTACAAGATGACTGTATAGTTGCCAACCTGATTGCCTGCCATTATGCTGCTATCTTTAGGTATTCTCACCTTATGTAGAGCTGCCTCCATAAGTCAATACTTTTGTAATATATAGTTCAACCTTCGTATTTTAATTTATATATTAATTTATAAGCTTCTGCTAATTTTGCTTTTAAACTCTCTCTCCGTAATCTTTTACTAATATAATGTACTTTAACTTACCTTTCACGCTTAATTAACTTATATATACAACTGTGTGCGGCTCCATTAAGATTTTATGTATTTTGTTTAATGTATAGATATAATTTATTTACTTTAATATGCCAAAATTGCCAAATTCGCGAGTTTGGAAAAGGGAGAAAAATAATTGTTTAACTTAGAAAAAGTGAGGGCTTCATTTAAAACCTATCAATTCAGTTTTGTTTATATTAAATAGAAATTGCTCACGAATTTGGTTTCATTTTAAATTCGTTATTCTTGAAGTCAATTACAAACTTTTATTGTTGATGAATTCTGCTAAATTTACTGCTTTGAATTTGTCTTTAAATTTTCATTTTTAGAAAAGATCGTGAACCTTAATATAATTCTTCCATCTTTTCTTGCTGCTACCTGCTGGCTAATCCTAGCAATTATTACGTATATGGGAATCGAAATTAAATATAAATTTTGCTAGTTTAATATTGTAAATAAAAGTTATTATTCATTATGATTTGTTAAATGACTCAGAATTGAAAACAGGTTATTGCGCACGAGGTTAGACTATTTTCAGACTTTAAAATAATATTATATGAAAATTATATTATAAAATTATATAAACGTTGCTGGCATACATTTTCCTTTATTCTGATATTTTATCTTTTCCATTTCTTTATGTTTTTGTCATTGGGGGCATCGGAAGCCTGAAGCTCCCGTCCTACTTTTCAAAATCGTTCGTAATCAGGGACACTACTCCCTGTGGAACGTGAGGTGGATGTGCTGCGGCCTCCAAATCCAGCCTCTCTATCTGTACCATTCACCAGAATGCGCGGATGTACCACACCTAAGTTCGAATTGAGTATTGTCTTTTTAAATGATAAAATATCCACAACCGCCATGAATGCCGTATTTTTTTATTGTATGCTAGTACCATCACTCTGCTCTTTAAGTTGATCACCGTCTGCCTAACCCTAGTAAGTCGCAATGATATGTTAAAGATGACGATTCATTTCGTAAAATACATTCAGTATGTTGATTTTAAAACTGCTTTCTTTTAAAAACTGTTATCAATTCCCATAGACGTAAATCTAATTTGTATTAATAATTGTATAATTTATTCTCGTAAATGTAGCGCATTATTTGTTTCTTGTATACTTATTCTAAAGACGCTATGTCCAAATAATGCCTATCAAACATATGTAATGATTTTAAGATTGTAAATAAATGATTGAGACCGTATATTTATATTTATTTGTCAAAATGATTAATGCTAAATTATCAGGTATCTTTCTGTAATCCGAATCTGTTCCGATCTTTTATATTCGTTTGATCCATCCATAGCATTTTATTTGTGAACATTTGTACATTGGCATATTAATCCCCGCACAAGTTATAGCACACTCTATAAAATTATATTCATGAAATAATTAATGCAAAGGGGATTTTGTAAAAACAAATCCCAAGTTTTGCAAATGTATAATACACTCCAAGTGTGAAACCGTTTTGTAACATATATATGCGTTTTCTATATTTATTAAATATATATATTTCATGTAAATCCTGGTTTGTTTTTGAATTATTATTTTCTAGTTAATATTTAGAACTATTTTCTTTAGCTAATAACTTAGCATTAATGAATATAACTTTAATATATGTAATTCCTGGGCTACTCTGATCTCGATCATCATCATCAGTCTGATCTTATGCTCTACCGCTTTGCTTCTGGGCCCAGGAATTAAAATAATTGTACTGTATCATCAGGATTGTTGTTCATTGGGTCAGAGATTCGAAGAATAGGCAAATAGGTTAGAATTCAGGATTGCTCCAGACCTGTGTATCTCGAGCATGATCGGATTCGAGGTACTTTTGCTTAGGATTTGAATCTTGTTAAGTGAGCATACTGTTTTGATCGGTACAATATTAACATTTTCATAATTTAATCTTCCTCTGGTTTTACGAAATTAATAGCTCCACTGTCCTCAAAATGACAGAGAGCTACTAAATGAGTTTTTTTTTTTTTTGTCAGTTTCTACAATTTTTATTTCTATATTTTCACATTTTTTAAATGTCCAGGTTTGTCAAAACAATAGCACTTTTAATCTTTTCTACCATTACAGGTATCTGTAATAAGTTTTGCTACTTTCTGATTTATTAGAAAAATTTCCCTGGTTGTTGTGGCTCTATTAACTCCAATTCATTATTTTGTAAAGTTTCTTGTGTGACACATTTTTCCACAGTTTTTTTATAACTTAGGTTAAGGTCACTCTTTGCCATATAGGAGTTGTTCCAATAATATATTATTTATTTCCGGACCAAAATCACAGTATTTAGCCAGGTTTCTTAGAGCTAAATCATAGTCCACATATTTTTCTTGTAGTAGTTATTTTCAGTTTCTTAATCTCAACTGTGCTATCCATTCTGATACCCTTGGAATGAAACATCCATTTGAAATTCCTACAACTTCATTATATGAAAGTTCCCTGGACATTTGGGACCAGTAAGTTTATTTGTAAACTGTATGACGTCTTGACCTGCAAAATAGAAATGGGTAGACACTTTGAGATGCTCATCTTCCACTTTATTTATAAACATATAGTACTCCATTGTGTTCTACATAACTTTTCAATAAGTCCATATTAGTTATATTAAACTCACTGATTGTAGAACTTGGTGCAGCCATATTTTATTATTTGTAGTAGAAGTTATCCTGTCAAATGCTGTCGACTGTGCCAAATGCTGTGTCCTGTGGATCTCTAAAGATCATTCAGGGAGTTAAATAAATAAACAATATACTTTGAAATGTATATACAATAAAATTTATTTAATAACAAAAATAGTGCGTAAAAATAACATAAAAACATTAGTCCATTAATATCCACACACTATTTATTTTCTTTGTGTGAAAATAGTCTTCTTTCACATCAGGAGTAATCCAGTTACTATATTTGTACTTTCAAATGAAATGTCCCTTGAAAGACAAATAAGCATATATAATTTCCATATAGCTTAAACTATTAAAGTTTGCAATATGAGTGCTTACATCGGCACACACAATTTATATGTTTGTATTAATTACCTCCTACCAACTTCTCTCTCTGCTGTTTGATTAAGCTTTTGTTAATTACCCTTCACTAGTAATAAACTTTTTTATACACTAACAAATAACTGCTTCTCGCTTGCCACTATTCCATTTTAGACTTAAATCACTGCTAGTCGGTCTACTTACTAGTCTATCATTGACTATTCTTTACTGCTGATGTTATCACTTCAAATCCTCACTAACTTTAATCCAGTCTAACCATTTTAGCTGCTTCCTCCTTCCTTCATTTGCAATAAAGATATCTTATACGCGATCTAATTTCTATGCAACTAGCTTTATTTGCATACCGATTCTAATTTAATCTATAATTTGGGACGATCTCTCAAGCAAATTTCTAATAATTTTCACCAATAAAGGGAATGTTATTAAAAGAAAGAAATCTGTGCGTATTTACAAAAATAAATATATTTTTTTTCTACAGTAGACTTTTTCATACCTGTACTCCAATACGTAATATATAGGGGGTTTGAAAGTCTGAATTAAAAGTAAATATTTTATTTACATAGACGGTTTTATACGAGCAGGCATTTCAGCTTCAAATATAAATTAGACTATTTGTTTTATTACAAATACTACTATTATTTTAATAATTTTTATGAGTCATTTATTAGACTAGAGATTATCTACTTAATGAATATTTCTACAGTGTAACGTTCGCTACACCACATTGTGGTGGAATGTAATCATAAGCGTGACTAAAGACATGTGAAAAAGATATATTGGCCCAGATTACAATTTTTTACACATTTTTATCACTGTTCAGTATATATAGATAGCCAATTAATACAGTCTCTATCTTGCGTGAGACTGATGTGGCGAAAATTACACTACGGAAATACTAATATGCTTTTTTAAAATAATTGCCTAAATGTTTATATTTATTATTATTTAAAGCTATTTCTATATATGTATTTTGTTTCTTTATTGTTCGACTAATTACCTTCGACTGGAATTTATTGCATGTACATAAAGAACTTTTAAATCAATATTTAACGCACTTTTCTTTATTTTCATATTTATAGATGACCGTTATATTGCCTTTTAGATCATTATTTATTTTAATTTTTAGCTTTATATATACATGTTTGCAATATATATTTCGCACAAAGCCACCTAAAATGTAAGAATAATACTATACTAGATATAAAGCCCAGAAATCAAAGTTATAGGTAATTGCTTTAACATTAGTTTATTTATATTACAGGTATTGTATATGATAAATAATTTATTCTTACCTTAATATGTATATATAAAAGTATTAAAGGCATACTAATAACATTACTATGTATTACACTATTTACATTCTTATATATGTATGTAAATCACATTATTTTACATATTTAAAGAAAAATAATAGAAATTTCGTTTTTTTAAATTTTTATCCTAGGAATTTAAATCTTCCGCCATCTTGAATAATAGCTCTGTGGACTAACGATTCTTAAGATTTATTGGCAAAAATTTGTAATAACTGTTTTAGCTTTTGATATTTTATTTAAATTTTTATATTGGTATTGGATAATTTATATTAATAAAAATAATTTTTAAATAGTTTTTAATTTTAATTTTGATTAAGTTTTTTGACATTCCATTTAGGTTCGAAATGATCTTTGCAAAAAAAAAAAAAAAAACTTTCTTAAGTACTTAGATGATTGGAATTTTTATTCTATAATATATTTTTAATTAATGTTAATTTTTATAAAACATTATATATTCACTAAAAGCTGTCAGTTGAATAGTGATTGTTTTCATACTTAAAGTTAAGATCAAAAATTAAATTCTCTATACTTCTAATACGTATCTTAGCAACCTGTATTTACACAGTAAAACCACTATAAATGTTAGAGATAAAAAATTGAGTTGCAGCTTAGTAATAGTTAAGAGGCGGCCGATGTCATCATATATTCCCTGGATTGACTCCAGAGGAGTGACATTTAAGAAAAAAACAAGTATTTTCTAAGAATGATGTGATAAGAATAAGAAGTTATTCATGTCTCTTTAATTAAGTAAGTTCACTTTCTTTCTTTTTTTGACAAGTTTAGTTTTCGGATTTGGTTGTAGTTTTTCATTTGTAATCTAACCTGCTAGTAGGTTACTGAAATCTTTTTAGATTTTCTGCTTATTTGTAATTTATTAGCTTCGGAAAAAGAAAGTACTGTACTGTAATTTATTGAACTGTTTCATACTAAAAGTTAATTTTGTTATATAATTTTAAAAAGAAAATAAAATATTCATTATTTTGTTTTGATAGACTAATTATAAACAGGTAAATAAATATAATCAAAAATAATTTCAATAACGGATCAAAAATGCTTTGTACAATCTTTGTATGGATATGTCAACTTTATTTCATATGTTGCTCTTTGTGTGTGCGTGTTTTAATTATTCTGATTGGCGGGTATTGGATCTAATAGAAGTTGATAATTGTTTATTTTAGTATTTTTACTTAAATAAGAGTAGTGCGTGATGATTTGGCTAATGTTTATTATTTTCAAATATATGTTTTATTATTTATTATTGAAACAAAAATGAGAAAACTACACATTATTCCATAAGATTTTGAAGAAGGATACAATGATTAAGCAATATATTTATATTAACGATAGTGTATATTGTTCATCTTTTTAATTAAACCATATAAATTTAAAACTAAAACTAGGGGGCAAAATCTTAAGCTGGTGTGAGATAAGAAAAAAATATTTAAAAATTTATTAATAATATTTAAAAAAAAAAAACACTGGTGTAAAGCATTAGTTTATCAGATTACATCATTTATAAAATATGCTCTTTATCCAAAGCAAGACTTATGCATACTACTTGGACACATTTTATTGTTCTTTTTTTATATATATACAGAAGTAGACTGCTGGTTTCCAGATCTTCAAATGCTCTCACATACAGCTAATTTTAAAATGGTGTCTGGGAGTTCGCAGAAATTTGCAGCATTCAATTTGATCATTTTATTTATTATTTAGATTAGAACTATTTTATTGCTATTTGAAGAAAACATATTTATTTATATATAAGTAATAAAGTTATTTGAAATATTTTTGACCCTGCTAATGGCAACAGATTTAAAAATTTTAATATCTCATACTTTTAATTTTAGTATTTTGTTTTCAATATAAAATTTAAAAAAGTGCTTTACATAGGAGTTGACAAGTTAAGCAGCATAGTTGTAGCTTTATGTAAAGATTATATGATATAATATATTGCTCATCTTATAGAGAGGCCCAAAATTTTCAAGTATAATAAATATTACCTTTAAAAAAAAAAAAAAAAAATCTAAATTTTATATATTATAAAATAAAATAAAAATAGTTTAGATTTCATTTAATAAACTATCAGTATTTACACAAACATAAAATGTAAACTTTTAACACATTAGTAATCAATATGTTAATAAAAAAAATACTGACAGTAAATCCCAAATTATATTTGCTTTCCTTATATGCACAGATCTGAAAACATACAGATGTTAATTATATTTGTTATAATAAATAACTCAGTACAAATAAATTGCTTTTAAATTTATATAAAAAGTGCTTCAAATTGTTTTAAAAATTAAACTGTCATATAGAAAGCCATAAAAAGCCACAAGTTGTCCATGCTTGATTTAAACAATGTTAAAATGAATAAATATTAGCTTGAAAAATTAGTGAAAAAAAATCTTAGGAGTTTTACCAAAAATTAAACCCATTATTATAATGTTAAATTTAAAAAATATTTTAAACATTAAAGGGATTGAAAAGAAGAAAAAAAAAGGTGGGGGTGGGGATATTAGAATTATATAGAGAGAATATATATAATTCCATATTTTAATGAGTAGAGCATACAACAAAAAGAGAGCACGACTATGAGAAGAGAGGAATTTTACATTGGTTATCAAGAAATAAAAGTCATCTTTGAAAAAAGTCCTATTTTTAGATTGTTGATGAAATATAGTTTGTAGGATCATTAAGAAAAATAAAGATGTGTGCCAGACCTCTGATAGACAAGTATAAGAAATACTCTTCATTGTAGTGATTTTCAAAAGTTTGTGATAATGATAATTATATTTATGAATTATCAATATACAGAACATTACATTGTAAAAATTGAATGTATTAATCTCATTAAGTCTTAAAAATAATATATGTAACCAACACAGTAAAAGTTCAACAAGAAATTAAGTTTTTTTGATTGATGACTGTTATATAGCTACAGAATTTGTTAAGTTACTAATATTCTATAATTAATTTTCTGAACTTTGATCTTCTCAGACAATAGTTCATTTTATTAATTTGAATGTCCTTTAGCAAATTATTAAAAATTGATAGATTGCAGTAGCTCATAAATAACAATGATTTTGTCTGTTGTTGATAAATAATCTCATGATTAATCATCATCAAATAATTGCAGAATATCATTTTTTTTGTTAAAAATAAAACTGGTGAAGAATTAAATCCATATCTGTTTGAGCATGCATCTGTTTGATTGACTGAGACCATTCTTTCTAGTTAGAGAATGGAAGGTTTTTTGAATCATCATTTAACAGAGTGGTTATTCTATTTGATCTATCAGTATCTGAACAATATTAGATTGTAGACATATAATGCATTACTTGACTCATTTTGAGCGTGATGATCACAGTCTTTTCCATTCACACCTAATATTTAACCACCAGTAACTAATTTAGTCAAATTGAAGATATTTAAGCCATTTTTCTATAGCCCATTTAGCAATTGCATGTTCTTATCACACATTAAATATTTATGTTATGAATTCTAAGTATAATGCCAGAATTTGTTTTTGATAAATAGTATAATTGCTCTGCTTAAATTTTAGTCTCCACCAAGTATTTGAAGAAGTGATATATGTTACTCTTAGTGTCAGATTTTTGAGTAATCATTAATTTCAACAATTACTAGTTTGTAGCTCTATAGAAAATATTTTATAGAAGCATATGGAATATACAAGACACATTTATTGACTAAAAAATCTTTTATAATATATTGCAAATATTTGTCACACATGGTTTTAACAAATATCTTAATCATCTTATACTGGTTTTAGTTTTATATTTAATTGTAATAAAAGATTTAAATGAGAGTAAATGGGTTGGTACTAATTATAAATAAAAATGATCATGTTTGGTGAATTATTTTGCTAAGAAAGATATAGATTATCATTTTGATTAGTCTTTTAATGATGCCAAATATCATATATGACAATAAAGTGAGTATTAAATTTGAAAAGTATGTAGGCATTGACACCAATGCAAATGGATTATCAGTAAATTTATTCAGATGAATTCCATAGACTTCTCATTCTATTCTTTGTGCTAATTGTTTGAATCAGTTTGAAATTTCTTTAGAGAACATTTAGAATGCATATTAATAATATTATTTTCTATGGTTTTAATATTTTTTCCTTTATTTCCAAATCAATTTTAACATATTTTGATCTTTATTTACAAATTTTTCACATGAACTATAATTGTTGATAAATAGTTTATTTTTTGTTTGCAGGATTGATGATTTATTTATTAGAAAAAGTTTCAGTATTTTTTCCATTTATTTTGATCTGTTTCTAGTGTCAGAGATATTATTGTGGTAAAATTATTTTTCATTTCATATTGATGAAGTATAATTATAGATAAATACAATTTATCCAAACTTCAAACACTTTTTTAGCAAACTCTGTACATACACATACGTTTCGAATGACCTGCAGTTTTCTTCAGAGCTATTATATAATGAACAAAATAAAATAAAAAACATAACTATATAATAAACCATAAAAAATTTTAAACAAGTGGTTTATTATGTAGTTATGTTTTTTATTTTATTTTGTTCATTATATAATAGCTCTGAAGAAAACTGCAGGTCATTCAAAACTTAGGTGTATATGTATGTACAAATAAAGAGTTTGCTAAAAAGTGTTTGAAGTTTGGATAAATTGTATTTATATGATATTATGGCAAACATAAAGAAAAGTGTGATTTTGGTAATTATAGATAAATTGTCAATAACAAAAGTAAAAGACTATTATTCCATATCTCTGTAATTCTTGATAATAATCTTTACAATATTAATCTAACTTTCAAGGTCTTGACCAGATATATAGGGCTTTGCTCAGTTATATGAATGTTGAATATATGTAAAGTATTTTTTGGATTGAAGTATGTATTATAATATTATGTTTACCATGGAAGTTGAAAATAACAAAATACTTTCTTCTCTAGACATTTTAATTACTAGAAAATCTGATGATTCTTTACCAATATCTGTTTATAAAAAATTCACTTATACAAACAGATATCTTAATTTTAATCTTCATCATCATCCTGCACTTATATTTTTTATGACAAAAAATCTTTGGATGAATTCGTATAGTTTATATGATAGAGATCAGTTTGATCAAGAAATAGAACTAACTAAAAAGATTATACTTTCTAATGTTTTCAATATAAACATCCAATTTAAAACTATGCATAGCATTGATAGTAAAAAAAAGATCAAATTGACAATTCAACTAGTTATAGAATTGTTTTACCTTATATTAAAGGAGTCACCGATAAGATCAGTAGAAAATTATCTAATTTCAATATTAAGACTACTAGCAAAAATTTTATACATAAACCTAAAGACAGGGTACTTTAGGAATATCAAGATGACTACAAATTTCATATTCACAATGCTCAAGAAAATATATAGATCAATCCAATAGATGAACTAATATCAGAACTAGGGAACATGGAAACCTTCAATCAAAAGTTAAATACATTAGCTTTTATTTCACATTTTAAAGAAATTGGCAAGCTTGATTTTGATAATGCTAAAATACTTGCTAATTTGGAAAAATATGATTTGAGAATCATGAGACAATCTGTCGAAAGTTTAAAAAGACCAGATAGTATAAATAAATCTGATGAAGCACAACATATAACAGCCTTATGGAGACCATATATTTTACCTCCTTCTAAAATCAATTTGAAATCAATTAATTTTAAAATGAAAGAAATAAAAAAAATTGTTAATAATGATATATGATATTTTACCGAAATGTTGGGAATTTAAACTAAATAATATGTGGTCCAAAAAACAACCTTATTTACATCATCTAACCATGAAAATATTAAATATATATATGTAACCCACTCCACCTTCATTAACAAAAGGGAATATAAAAAAAGAAACATGCAGGGCTTACTATTATTTTTGTAAGTCTTTAGGGTAGTTGCAACATTTTTTGTCAGATTTTTAAAATCAGTTTCAATATATAACAAATAATAGCTGCTTAAAATATTTATTTAACACTTCAATTTATATATATATTCTGATGCTTTGAATTAAAATTGATAAAAGTAGATGATACTTGTATAAATTCAAAAAAAAAAATGTTTTATTTACATTATATAATAATTAAATTTCAGTTTATAACCTATATACACTCATATATATATAATGTCCATTAATTAAAAATATTGACATTTTATTGATATATATGTGTTGTGTTAATCTGTGGTAAGTGATAAGCATGAATGAAGGAGAATGGAAATTATGATGAAATTTTGAGATTTTGAATAAAGCAAGTTAACACTACTAAACATCACATAATCACCATTCCTTATGCCTACACAAGCTGTTATAACAGAGGCAAAACTCTCCAAACCTTTGTCAAGCATTGGTGGCCTAATAGTTAGCATAGCTGCCTTCCAAGTAGGTAGCCTAGGTTTGCTTTCCCGTCAATGCATTTGACATATGGAAAAAAAAAAATTCTCCAAACCTTTTAACCAATGATTACTATGGCTTGCACTACTGTATGGAGAGTTTCGCCTCTGTTAATAAAACAAGTTAATAGAATGTTGATATAATGTCAGATTCTATTAATCCTGCAGGGACAGTCT
Source organism: Epiperipatus broadwayi (assembly GCA_028023455.1). NCBI lineage: Eukaryota > Metazoa > Onychophora > Udeonychophora > Euonychophora > Peripatidae > Epiperipatus > Epiperipatus broadwayi. The sequence goes on from JAQFVV010000029.1 coordinate 5,155,752, forward strand.
TTTATTTTGGGGTTAAAGTTATATATAAATTGAGAGATTTACATCTTATAAAGTTAATCAATTATGCTTGGATATTTATTCATTTGAGCACTATCTGATTCACAATGAACTTATGATAGGCTAGGTCAAATAATTAACTATCTGTATTATCCTATTCATGATAGACATATTTCCTACCTAACAAAATATTTGTAATAACTATAGAATTATATATACATATTAATAAAATTATAACAACATATATTCATAGATAATGCTCTCTTTAAACATTTCTATAGCTGAAATTTAATTTCTCTAAATTGAATGTTTAACTGATAGAAAGTTATTTTTCCCTGAGGGTCAGAGGTGGAACAATATTTCTATTTTGACAATGCTTGAATACTTAACAGTTTTGTTACTTATTTACAAATTAATATTAAGGTAAAACAACTAATTTTATTAATAATATTAAGTTAACAAATGAATACTAAACTACAATAAGATATTTACTATACTTTTTCCTATTTGTTAGTTCTCTTTTTTTTAATACACATTTTATAATAAGATGAATCTTAAATTGTTTAAGAATTAAACCTATTGTTAAATAGATTCATGTTTTAAAATTTGCATTAAATAAATATCAAAAATAATTTATGAGTTTAGAAATTTTGTTTTTTAATTCTTTTTAAATAAAATGTTTAATAGATTTTAACTTGACAGTAATTATTAAATAATAATTATTTATAAATATGTAGTATATTTGCCTGTATGTTTAGATTTCACATATATGTGAGATAAATCATTTTTTAATATTTGTATTTTATCATACAGGCTCACAATCATGCACACACTTATATAATGAAATGGTAGAAATTACTTAGTGAAGATAGCATTTTATAAATACAAATGATTGATATAATCTTTGAACAATTCAGTTCATTGAAGATATGCAACATTCAGACAACAATTTCAATAGCAGTCAAGAGGCCTACATTATTCTTTATCTTAGCTTGAATTTTTTATTTTGTGAAATAACTATTCAAAATTCATTTATTGGTTTTCATAAGTAAAATTTATCAGGATGTAAGATGTTTTAAAGCTTCTTCATGAATTTATGATTGAATATTTAGTAGAGGAAAAATTTATACTTCAGCAACACTGCTTCTACTCTGTTTTATCTAACAATATTTACAATATAATAATCTAAATACATTGATAAATATTTATTTTTATACAGCTCAGTATTTATTGTATAATATTCTGAATAAATTTTCATACAGGCACTGTTGTTTTTTAATATAATTGACACACACTCATAAACAAAGATATGTTCTTTGAAATCTTAGCTTACAGGTGAATGCTGGTCAATTATATTTTTTATAAAAGCAAGTGCATGTGTGAAGATTGATTTACTTCTGAATATATTATAATCTGTAAAAAGAAACCAGGGGAAAAAAGTATCCTTTAATTTATTATTAACAGTGATGATAATAAATTATTGTTCCATTTATTTAATTAAATGCAAACAATGCTATTATTTGACATACACATATAAAAATTTTGCATGGTGGTTTAATTTATATTTATATCATTTAGTCTGTACAGACTTATTTCATATATATTGCTTATAATAACTTCTCTCATATATACTTTAATGCAAAATTTTTTTTAATCATTTCAAATATTGTAGCTCTGATGAAGACTGCTGGACAGTCGAAACTGTCAGGAAAATAAATGTTTTATTAAAAAAAAATTTGCATTAAAGTGTATATGAGAGAAGTTATTACAAGCAATATATATATGAATATATGAAGAAATGCAAAGAAAGTAAAGGAGAAGAATAAGAGTATATACAGACTTATGTATAATAATAATAAACAAATAATAATAAACAACCACTGGTGAATGAGTATAGCCATTCTAATTTTAAAAAAAATAGAGATAATGGGAGAAATAAAAAATCTACTCTAGAAATTAGTTTTGCAATAACCATACAAATTAATCTAAGAATAACATATATGTCTATATTTAGAACATTCTGATCCATTTTACTGTTGTTGATATTTTATGATATTGTCTTTCAATTTCTTCAGCAAAATTTTTTTCTTTCTGATACATTTCAACACCATGTCTAATTGTAGCTCTCCAATCTATTTTATATTTTCCCAATGGAAATTGTCCACGTTGTATTTTTTTTAGAATAATTGTGAGGTGATTTTTATAACATAGGATTTACTTTCCCATGAAAACCATACTCAAGTTGACTATAAAACATCCATTTAGGAAGTCATGTATTGATCATTCATTTTACATGCCCAATATGATGAAGGATTGATTTATAATAATGGACTCTATAGTATCACATCCACCACATAGAAGAAAATATTGAATGGTTTTATGATCTTACCATTAATTTGTAAAATTTTACAGAGTATCTTTAAATAAAACTTTTTTTATGCTTTTATATTGTGTTGATAAATATCCACATTTTACATTTTACTTTCATTATGCAGAATAACTCTTTTCATATAGTTAACTTAGTTGTAATAGTTATTTTCCTGTGATGAAATACTGTATTTTTTAACTTGTTAAAAGGTCCAGAAGAAAATTGGAGTCCATATTGTACTTCAATATCTATTACCATCTTTCTACTTATAAAACTATCATTAAATTGCTTTACATTTTCAAGTTGATAAGTTTCCAACTATAAGTTGCTGATGATTTTTCTTCCATCACTGAGTGATAGACAACTTGATCTTTTTAAACATTAATTAATAAACTAAAACCTTTCTATTTACATTCAAAACATTTAAGTACATTCTATAAATTGTCTAAGAGAACTGACAAAAATAGAACAATCATTGGTATATTATAAATCCAGAATTCAAAAAGACATTATTGTTTTCATTTTTAATCAATTCAAATTAAATTTTTCACCATTAAACTTTTATTCAGTTAATAGGACAGGTCTAAGATAATGTTTGAAATTAGTTGGTCATCCACCAAAATTTATTGATATTATACTGCTCTTACATGATAGAATATGAGAAAATGTTATCACAATAAATAAAAAAGTCTGAGGCATTTGAAATGAAATCTCTGTTAAACAAGGATGTGTATTTGCTTCAACATTGTTATCAATTTTTGTGACAATGGTCTTTGTAATTGTTTATAAGCAGATTAATCAAATAGGGATCAAGATACAATATTTTAAGCCAAAAACTTTACTTGGTATTTCTGATATCTCAAATATGAAAATATTTATCGATAGTTTAAATTGCTAGCTTATGTGTAATGTTTTAAAATTTATCAGATTGTTTCTGAAAGTTAGTAATATCAAATTTTAATATTAATTTTTTTAATAGTTTTCATCCTTTTAGTTTTGCATTAATGCATATCTTATGACTGAGTAATTGATTAAATCTTTTACGATTACAACTTTGAAATACATATTTTCTGTTAATCAGAATATCCAATTGTGCTATATCTTTATTTGAATGCTAATTAATATTATTTTTCAAAGATTTCACAATACTGTATACAGCTTTTTTTTTGTAAACTTTACAAGTCTGCGTCCTCTTTCATTAATCATTGCTATAACTGGTTTTATTTACAGCACTTTCATCTGGTTACCAATCCTAGCATTAAAGATTTCCATGATATTTTTAATATCTTGTTTGCTCTGATCAAAAGCATTTTGTGCATTCATATAAAAACCCTCTACTTCTTTATCACAATGAGAACTTATTGGGACATAAACCTGGAATATATTGCAACCTCTCTTATATAGGTGACCTTATAGTTTTTAAAAATAAATACAAAAGTTAATGTATATTTTAAAACATTATAAAAAGTGTAATTTATTTATTTAGTTTTAAAGCAAATCTTAATACATCAACTACTTGAAAACAAAATAATTTGTAAGAAATGAAAAGGTTATGTCTTTGTTTATTTTTAAAATAATATTTCAAAAATAATATTTATAATAGAACAAATGCTTAATATAGACATTCAATAGTTGCATGGTGTTTGGAAGATTGCCAGATAAGAAAAAATTATCGTCTGCTATAAAAATTGGTAGAGATAAGTTTTTTTCTTCTTCATGCTGCTTCTAAAATTAGAGCTATGTAAATGATTGGATTCTTATATATTTATAATGAAGGTGTAGAATTTTAGTTGAAGTGTTTACTTCATTTTTTAGAAAATATAGCTTTCTTCATAAACATCACATGATCGCCATTTCTTATGCTTGCATATAACTGTTATTAAAACAGGCAAAACTCACTATACGTATTGCCACACACAGCAAGCTAGAGTAATCAATGGATGCCAGAAGGCTTGTGCATAAAATCCCTATCTAGTGCCTACTCATCCAATATCCCCAGATTAGTTTCTGGCTTGTGGCCTTCATCAGTGAGGAGCCTCGGATCTGAGAGCACTACACCTAGATCTTAGACTCTAATGCAGCCCTCCAGCAGCCACCTTTTATCTCCACTTAACTACAAAACTATGAGTCTTAAATTGAAAACACCTTAATATTTTCAATCCGAGCTCATTAGCTTATATAGTCATATAGATCTAGCTTGCTATGTGTGGCAATACGTCATATAGTGAGTTTTGCCTGTTTTAATCGCTTTCTTCATGGAATACTCTAATAATATTGAATAATACTTAAGTATATCTACTAATGATGGATTGTATTTGCAGATACTAAACAAAATGGATAATTAAATAAGTAAATTTAGATATCAATTAGGGTTTACAAGAAGAAATCACTAAAGAAGAGAAGTATTTACACATTCTAAACATTTCTGATTTCTTTAATTATTAAAAAAAAAAAATCTCTGGAGAAATTATTTAAATTGATAAAATATAAATTTGGTCATAAAATTATATGGATAAGTTCATTATGGCTGTAGATCTCATTTTTAAATTGGTATTATTATCTGAAAATGATGAGTTCAACAGAAAACAAAAATTAAAATAAATTTGGTAAGACATTTTAGAATCATTTTATTGAATAAATAATTATTTGAATTATAATATCTAAAGAAGTTTTGCTTTTCAAGTTGTTCATTTTCTATTAAAGTATAAAAAGAATGTATATATATATACTTCAACAAAAATCAATAAATTAAAAACTAACTGTGATAAAACACAGTTGCTGAAGCTTTAAACATAAAATTACAAATATAAAGCTGAGCGCTTTTAGGGGACTTAAGCCTATGATTATGGGCTGTGATTATGGAGATTTAAGTTCCCCGAAAGCGCTCAGATTTATATTTGTAATTTTATGTTTAAAGTTTCAGCAACTGTGTTTTATCACAGTTTTTAATTTTTTAAAGTATAAAATAATATATTTTTCATTCTTAATTATATAATTAAATTCACAGATATAATAGAAAGAAAACATTAATTTTAAAATATTTTCTGTCATGTATTTTCCCATATTTCATTGTGTTGATTATGTAAATATAAAAAAATTATATTGTTTATATTTTATTGTTGTTGAATTAAATCAATTTATTACAATAGTTAAGTATTTAGTTTCTTATAAATTTTCTTATATGATATATAAATATATTATTTTAATATTTATATCAAAATAATATTATAAATGTGGAGTGGATGATGATCAGGAAATATGTTTGAATTTGCATAAAGACTTGTACTTGATATAAACTCCAGTCTGATTATTATCTGCAGCTATTATCAAATTAGAATAAAAATTGTACACACTCACCAACTGGTCATTATTGATGATCAGATAATCATTGTTCTCTAGATGAGCATATATTTTATTTATATTTTATAGTTTTTGTGGATGTCTGTTACATTTAGGAACTTGAGTCTGAGATCATCTCAATCCAAAACAAACTTATTGAACACAGTTTAATTTTGAAATATTAATATTAGTTAGATTTCTATATATATATATCTGTATTATTTAAAGACATATAGTCATGAATATGATTTAAAACATAAATTAGCCACTGGAATATATAAAGTAACAAATAAGTAATACTTGGTGTCAGGGCCTTTCAGAAAAAATGCAAGGCCCGGGGCAACAAATATATTTAGAGGCCCCTCAAAATTTAAAATAAGAATATGGGGAGAGAGAAGGAAGAATTTTTACTTACAGGGCTGAAAACGAGACTCCGGGAGCAGTTAGTTATGAGTCACAGAAATGAGCAAGCAGATCAGATCCAGATAGCACTTGGATAGATTAGATTGACTCTAGCTTTGTTAGTATTATAAAACACTGTTAGCACAGAGGTGACTGATAGGGGGCCGAGATTATTAGTTCTGCTGATTGCCAAGTGCTGCAGTCACTTTTGTCACACAGTCATCAAATTGGCATCTCATCCCTAAACTGGCATATGTTTGTGACTCATGGTATCCTACTTGGAAACATTTTTCTTGAATATTTCTTTGGGGAATTTAACTGCAAAATTAAAGCTATTCTACGAGCCATGTTATCGCTGTGCCTTCTCCCATATTTTTGTTTAACATATTGAGTTGCCAAGTGGAGGCCCCTAATATTGTGAGGCCTGGGGAAGCTGTACCTCCTATCCCCCCACCTGATTGGCCTTGCTTAGTGTGATGACAAATGTGATTTTTTTTTGTATGTATGTGAATAATTCTGTAGGTATCACTAGATACCAATTGGGGTAGATGATTAAATAAACAGCATATATAAGCAACAATAAATCAGTAAAAATAAATATAGGGCAATATAGAGAAAGGCACAGAGTGAAAAGAGGAGTGAGCACCCAAATTCAAAATAAATAAAAGAAAGAAGCAATAAATTTAAAGTTTTTTTTGTTCTTATAGAAAGTCTATTAGCTAACTTTATTATAATTTTTTATATAATAATAATTTATGATTATTAGAGTCAAGGCAAACATGGAGGCTCAAGAAAGTGAAATAATCTATGAGAGAATTTATGTAAAAGCATTTTAAAACAAGATAAAGAAAACACGGAAAACATATTTAAAGAAATGAAGGAGCATATGAAAAAACAACATGAAGAATTAAAAAACCAAATGGAAAAACAAAGTGAATTAATAAAAGAAATAAAAGATCATAGAACTCAGCTGGTAAAGGAAATTAGAGAAAGTAATAAAAAAGATTTGTAGTAGATGAGCGGATAGAGAAAGCTAATTGTGATGTAATTTAAGAGTCACAAGAGATAGAAATTTGAATGAAATAAATAAAAGATAAATGCCAGAGTGCATTAGTTAGGGATGATTATGATATTGATATTATAGATAAATTTTGCTTTGACGCCTTGGATACTGGTGTCTGTGTTACAGTTTATCATGTGATTGAGAGTAAAAGTGAAGAAATGACTAATTTAGAAACAATGAATTGTGCTGTTCATATGTCAAAGATATAGATGATAAAAGAAATCAAATTAAGAGAATTAAATATAAAAATGTGTTTTTCCTGGTAGGGTTTACAAAAGAAAAGGTACCAGTGAATCAAGGAGATTAAAAGTTAGGCAATATGAAAAGAAAAACTTAGAGTTAAGACAAACAATTATTCTAGATAGATTGTCTGAGATATTATTAAATTCAAACACTGATTATATGAAAGCAAAAACAAAAAGTAGAGCCAGAAAACAGAGAATATAAAATTCACTTATTCTGGAAATGATTTAGTGACCATAAGATCAATAAAAGATTTTTCAGGCCATTTTGAGTGAGGGCCTATATATTAATAAAAAAAATATTTAGAAAGAAGTAAAGTTTAATCCTTATAAGAATAACAATGATCTTCTAAATTGATGACCCTGGATTTATTAAAAAGACAAATGTTTTATGAAAAAAAAAATTATAGGATTACAACATAAGATATAGATAAACACTGAAAATGGCTGCTAAAAACAACTAAATTAAGTTTAATATATTTATAAGCAAGTTGTTGAGGTTTCATTGTTTTACTTTGAGTATTGGTGATGGATGGAAGAGTTTATCATTGATTTGAGGATACAGTATCTTCATGGAACTGCAGAGAGTTCTTTATTTTAGCACTGTTCCTACTCGTATATTATTTATATTTATTAGCCTCTAAGTCCCAAAAGTGAGTCAGGCTTAACTCTGATTATGTATTTATTAGGTTCTAAGCTTCAAAATAAGCAAGACATGCTTGTACATTTATTCATGAACAGTTAAACTAATCCTATTCAGAATCATTTCCTCTAAGTCTCATACTAGAGCAAAAGGCTCTATTTATGCATATTGTATGTGGGATGGTAGATTTGATATTGTACTTAAGAGATAGTCATGTTCATGCAGCATTGTATACTCATTGTCAATAATGGGTTTCTTTGTCTATTGCAGCTTTGTATGTGATCATATTCAATGATTAACTCAAGTCCAATTTTTTTTAAATATATATATTAAATATGACAGAAATTTTTTGAAAATATTACATATACTAAAGATGACATTTCTTTTTATTTTGTCAGCTCATAACTCCACCTTTTAAAGAAATCTGGATAAATGTGATATTATTGCAAATTTAGAAGCTTTTAGAGTTGAAATAAAGTTGAGTGATGTTTTATACTAAATCAACTTTATTTTATTCCTAAACAGAGGAGAGGCAAATGTAACTTCTCTGATGTAGATTACCTGTATAGTTTTTAAAAATGAACACAAAAAGTTATTATGTGCTTAAAACTCTGTAAAAAGTTTATTTATTTACTTTTAAAGCAAATCTTAATTTATCAACAAGTTAAAAACAAAGTAATTTGTAAGGAATGAAAAGGTTATGTCTTTGTCTATTTTTAAAATAATATTTCAAAAATAAAATTAATTATTTTCGAAAATATTAAGTATCAATAAAAAAAAACCTAATAGAAGAGAAATGTTTAATTGAAACATTCCAATAATTCTTATGATTTTTGGATGATTGCAAAAAAATTATCATCTGCTATAAATTTTTTTCTCCATGCTTTTTATAAAATTATAGCTATGAAAATGATTGGATTCTTATATATTTTTATATATTTATAATGATGGGGTAGAATTTTAGTTGGAGTGTTTACTTCATCTTTCTAGAAATGTAACTTTTTCATGAAACTATAATAATGCCCTAATAATACAGAGTAATTCCAAAATATATGTACAAATGGTGGACTATATTTATAACAACTAAACTGGATAATTAAATAAAAAAGTAAATTTGAAATCAATTACGGATTGCACAAAGAAATCACCGAACCAAGAGAAGTATTTATACATTTTAAACATCTCTTATTTCCTTATTTATAAATTATAACTACAAGAAATAAATTATCTCTGGAAAAACTCCGTAAGTTAATTAATATATAAATTTGGACATCAAACTATGAGGATGTTTGTTATGGCCAGAGATCACATTTTTGAATTGGTATTACTGTCTAAAAGTGTTGAGTTCAACAAAAATCAAAAATAAGATAAAATTTGGTAAGAACTTTTAGAATGGCAAAACTCTCCATACAGTAGTGCCATTCAGTGCAAGCCACAGTAATCACTTGATGCCAGAAGGCTTGTGCACAAAATCCCTATCTAGTGCCTACTCATCCAATATCCCCAGACTAGTTTCTGGCTTGTGACCTTCTGGCATCCATTGATTACTCTGGCTTGCACTGAGTGGCACTACTGTATGGAGAGTTTTGCCTGTTCTATTAACAGTTATGAGCAAGCATAAAAAATGGTGATCATGTGATGTTTGGTGGTTTAATTTTTAGAATGACTTTATTGAATGAATAATAATTTGAATTATAATATCCAAAGAAGTTTTGCTTTTCAAAATATTCATTTTCTATTTAAGTAAAAATTAATATAATGATGTTTTATTCTCTTTTCATTATATAGTTAAATTCAGATATAATAGAATAAAAACATTAATTTTAAAATATTTTCTATCATATATATTTCATATTTTATTGTGCTGATTTTATAAATATAAAAAAGTTATATTATTTATATTGTGTTGGTGTTAAATTAAATAAATTTATTATTATAGTGAAGTATTTAGTTTCTCAGAAAGTTTTCCATCTGATAGATAAGTATATTGTTTTAATAGTTGCATCAGAATAATGCTATAAATGTGGAGAGGATGATGATCAGGAAATATGGCTGAATCTGCATAAAGGCTTGTATATGTTGTAAGCTCCAATCTGATCGCTATCTGTGGCTTTTATCAAATTAGGATAAAAAATTTATATAGTCACTCCACTTTGTATACAGTTGCCTATTGGTCATTATTGATAAACAGATAATCATATCCCCTAGGTGAGGATATATTTTTTTTCATATTTTATCATTTTTGTGAGATGATTCAATTACAATATATATAATGTAGTTTATGGATTAATTTGGTAATTTGTAAAATTATTGCAAAACTAATTTGTCTTGTATTATTAACATTTTGAAATAGCTATACTTTTTTGAAGGCTGCTGTTGCTTCTGATAATAAAAGCAACTATATTATTATTGTGTATTCATTGTAATGTAATCATTAAAAAATTGAGACATACCGATGAGATAGTCTGATTAAGATCTAGGTACAGTGCTTCCAGATCCAAAGCTCCTCACTGATGAAGACCACAAGCCAGAAACTAGTCTGGGGATATTGGATGAATAGGCACTAGATAGGGATTTTCTGGCATCCATTGATTACTCTGGTTGGCACTGAGTGGCACTACTGTATGGAGAGTTTTGCCTGTTTTAATAACAGTAATGTGCTAGCATAAGAAATAGTGATCATGTGATGTTTAGTGGTTTAACTGATATGTTCTAACCATAGACTGAAATAATTTTGTTTGTACTATTCTGTCTTATTAATTTAGCTCAAGACATTTAATTGTATTCACAAATGTAAAGAAAGATTGCATGATGAGAGTTCTAAATTCTAAAATCTTGTAATATTTAAGAAAATAATTTCAATGTTTTATAATATGAGCCACAATAATCTCACATCAGCCATAGTATTAACCTTTATATATACTTTAATGTTAGAAAATATTTATGAATTATTGCAACAGAAAGATAAATGTTTAAATATTTTTATATTATAATAAAAAAAATATATTTTTGTCTCTTGACAGAAATATTAAGAAAATAAAATATTCCATCAAATTTCTACATTTTTTTTTTGTATTCCTTCATGTAACATGATTTATTTGTAGATTTTCATCTTAAGATTAATTTATAAATATTATAACTATATGGAATATGAAAAAAAAAGTATAAGCAGAAATTTAATGAAATTTTTTTTTGTAAAAAAATATGTTTTTGGTACTCCTTCAACATTATTTTATTACAAATTATATTTAAAATGATAAGTATTCTTGAATCATTGCTGAATTAAAGAAAATTCAATAATAGAAGAAATTTGGAAATACAATTAAACACTAAATTTTTAAAGAGTTATATTAATGTGATACTTTAAAAATTAGTGATTATCTCCATAGTAAAATACTTTATTTTTTAAAAAATATAATAAAGAAAGTAAGTTTTATAAAATATTTGAATTTATGAATTAATAATTTGTTTGTGTGTGAGGTCTCAGAATATATACCCCCCCCCCCGATTGATCACTATTATATAATAATATTTAATACTATTAATATTCTGTTAGTAATATCAAAAGTTTTATCATTCAACAATTTTTTTTAAAATCACCAATAGAATAAACACACTTGATTGTTTTGATATATATATATAATAAATAATCGTTTATAATTTTTAAATATTTGCCATATATGAATTACTTATTATATTTTTATATTCTAATGAGGTCTTAAGAATTGATTATATTTTGAATTTCAACAAAAATGATTTTAGATACGATGATAGTAGCTTTATAATGTAGTACCTAGTGCTTACCCATGATTTGGGATTCAAATCTGAAATTGTCTTGGATATTTGTTTAGCAATCTTAATTTTTTTTTTTTTGTATGGCAAATCTCGCTAGCTATTTAACATTAATTGGTAACTAATTATTGTAACTGAAAGATCAATAAAGTTCAGGGCAATCAGATTATAAAGAAACGGATTGAAATTGAATAAAACTTTCATCACTGATGATGGCCGGAGTTAATTTATGGTTTATCTGTCAAATAATAGCCATTATTATACATGGAAAGGATGCTTAGCCAGTTACTTGTGATATACCAATCAATAACATTGTGGTTTTGGTATTTTCTTTTTGACAATCACATTATGACAAATATTGCATATAAAATGATGATTGGTTTCAGTTGATTTATATGTCTTTATTTATATGTTTCAAGAATATTATAATATCTTTTCACTTATTATCCTATACTGCATTGATTTGTATGGTATTTTATGTATGTTTCAAGAATATGTCATGGAGTGGAAATTGTTAAATACTTCTAGATGCATTTTCAGATCTGAAAATCATAAAATCAGGAATTTTTTAATTTTATGAAGATTCTCATTAATGTTTACATTTATCTGCCCCCTCTCATAATTCCATTTTTTTAAAAAAATTCCAAGCAGTATCAAAAATATTATTAATAAGTATAATTTTTATTTTGTTTTTATTTTATTGTACGTGTTTACATTTTGATGTATTCAATAAATTTTGAAAGCAGATTGTAACATTATATTATTTCTAAATAAATATTCATGCACTAGTTCTAAATGTAAATAAATAAATTAAGAATTTTTTTCTCCAATGTATAATTAGATCATGAAGTCGCTGTATTAAAAAATGCAGTCTGGATATATATTAAAAAAATAAACAGTCACAATTAATGAAGAAAGTTATAAGAGTATATTCTCTCTGAATATCTTTCTAGTTAATTTCATCTGCAAATGTTAGAGACCATTGTTTTCCTTTTCTCTCTCTCTCTCAAAAAAAAAACTTTTTAAATTAGAAAACATTTTTGATATTTATATTTAAGTTTAAATTGAATTTGCATTATTGTGGTTTAATGGCACAAATTTTGTTTTTGAATTTTATCACAGCATATAAAATTGGTCTTTATATTCTTCTATATTTCATGCAGAATTTATTGCTGCATGGTAACTACCAAATAAAACATCTCATGATTTCAGCTTATCTTCAATATTTGCATTAGAAGCTATAAATTGTTCATTATCTTTATTTTACTCCAGAACCATCTATTATAAGTTTGAATAATTAATGGATTTTAATTGTTATGTCACATGAGTGTTTCTCATTCATGAAAGATAATAGCCTGAGTCTACTCTGAGTATTTATATATGGCTCCACCATGTTGGTGCTTACAGAAGATGACCCTTGAATAGACTGAATTATTGTTCCTAAATTAGATGATGTATGTTGGATGAAAAATAATAGTAAGATCTTTGAAATATCAAACTTCATTAATTATACTTCTCTAATATTTAACAACCAATGTTTAATAACAGTTTATTTAGAAATTATAAACAAAGTATATAGTTTTTATATTAAGAAAGAATTATTTTGTAATTGTGTTCCTGGAGAAAATTATATTCTCTTTTACAACTTTTAATAAAGCGGTTCTAAATCTTTTTGGTCTTTATGATTTTTTGTATCATATTTATTTTATCTTTTTTGTAAGATAATTTTGTATTACTCATAATTATATATGCAGCAAATAAAATGATGTTGGTATCAGTCATGTTAATAGCAATATTATGTCAAGCAACGTTGAAGAAAGCAATCATAAATTACTCTCACGCGCTGTGTTTAATAGTTTATGAATTTTCAAAATTCCATTCTATAGAAAAAAATTCTTATATTAAAATAATTAATAATTGTAAAACTTCTTATTATAAAGAGATTCATTTCACTCAAGTTTTTTAAACTCTTACTGACGTGTGAGTGGGAGATTTATAATATTTAAAGTAATAGAGCATTATCGGAATTCGACTTCCGACTTAATAATAATTATAATTTGATGTTGTCTTAGCAGCATCTAATAAATCCCAGAAAAAAGTGTTATATGTATATGCTGTGTACACACATATATCCATTTTATTTATTATAGATGATGTGCATGCACTCTGTTAAAGTTAATGCTAAAATATTCCAGAAATAAAAATAATTGAATAATTAATTTTGCAAAAGAAAAAAACTACTAAAAAGTGCAAAAGACTAATTTCCATGTAAAGAAAAGTTTATGTAAATTAGCAAAGCTGATAAAAAATCTGCAAAATAATTAAGAGAAGAATAATAAAAGTAAACTAAGTTGTTCTGGAAATTAATAAAGAAGAGCTTTAGTCAAGAATCTAATTGGTCTATCTGAATTTTATTTATAGAGCAAGGCACATAATTATGTATACAGGCAATAGTTAGAGCTTCTGATAACAACCATTGTCTGCAATGGGTCTACAGGGATACAGTTCAGATAGGTTAGGAGGTAGGTCATCCCATCCCTTTCATCACAGCAGTCAGGGTAGGAATCAGTCCTTATAAGGTTAGAGGCATTATACATAGAATGAAATAGAACGTCTCAAAACTTATATTTTTAGTTGTTCCCAGGTCTGAATCGCCAACTGGTCTGGGCAAGTCCTCTTGTCAATCTCTCTAGCCTTCTGTATGAAATTTATTAGGTCTTTGAGATGGTGCTCAATCCCACTTTATGTGGGCAGTAAGGTGCTTACAGAAATATGGAATACAAACTACTGAGTTACAGAGACTTTATAAATTGTTAATCTCTAAGGAGATATGAACTTTAAAGAGATATGAGCAATCTTATTTTGAACTAGCAAATTAGCAAGTTGAATTACTAATATCTTAGTAAATAAACTCTTCAAGTTTTATTTAAACTTTTGTTCTTTTCTTATTTATTAAAATATAATTATCCAGCTGACAACTGATTGCATGGCCTGAAATATATTATTTGGTGCAGTCGACAGGATTTTATCTGTGAAGTCGAATATATTATTTGGCATAGTTCAAGAGTCTAACCTGTGAGGCCTGGATATATTATTTGATGCAGTTTGACAGTCTAACCTGTGAGGCCTGGATACTATTTGTCATAGATCAAAATGTTAACTTGTGAAGCTTAGATAAGTATTTATTCGAGATGTTAAATTTAGTGATGCGATGAACCAAAAATGCAGAACAACATAACAATATTTGATATATAAAATTTGAATCGATGGCAAATATATGCAAATCATATTGAAAAAATGCATGCTTATCAATATAATAACAGTGGATAAAGTTAAAGTCACAATGCTGTTATGGTTGTCTGGTGAAGATGTCTTGAATGTGGCAAATAATATATGTGATCTCAAGACACCTGAACAAATACCAATGAAGAATTATGGGTAAAACTAAATACATATTTTAAACTCATAATGTTGAAATTTATAGCGAGTCTTCCTTTTCAAGGGAGGATACATACGTGAATATGATTTGGTCCTACAAACGTTAGTGAAGAATTGCAAATTCAAGAATTTTATCGATTAAATACTATTGGATCAGCTATTATGGGGAACAAGAGAAGTAAAACTTAGAGAACTATTACTAAGCGAGAAGGAATTAACATATAAGATCACTATTGAGTGAACTTTAACTTATGAAGCTATGTTAGTCCATATGCAAACTTTCAGCAATGGGAAAGAGAACGATTCATCAGAAATGAATATAATAGTGGCAAAATCACTAGTGATAAATAAGAAGTTAACAAAGAACCCTCCTTCCCCACTTGTTATTGTTATGAAAAAACAGGACATTTAAAACATAACTGCAGATTTTAGAAAAATGTTTTATTTATGGAATTAAAGGTCATTTATCAAAGTTATATAAGTGACAAATGACAAAACAGGATTTACAATTAAAGAAATTGTGAAGAGGAGTATCTAAAAAGTTGACTTTTATACCAAATTGAAAGCTACTGATGATACACCAAGATTGACATAAAAATTTTGATCAAAATGCATGAATGGAAAGTGATAGTGGGGCAGACATATTATTGATATTGTAGAAAGACTTGAATATGCTTTATAGAAAGGCAAACAAATGACAATGATGATACACCAAGATTGACATAAAAATTTTGATCAAAATGCATGAATGGAGAGTGATAGTGGGGCAGACATATTATTGATATTGTAGAAAGACTTGAATATGCTTTATAGAAAGGCAAACAAATGACAAATTGGAAAAGTCTACAGTGATTGTATCAGATGTAAACGGCAATCACATAACAATTAGAGAAATGATTACAATGCCTGTACAAGTAAATAGACATAGGAAACAATTACTATTATATGCAATGGAATGAAATATTAATCCAATATTAGGAAAAAGTTGGTTTAATTCTTTCAAAATATGTATTGGACATGATAAAACTAGTATAGTAAAAATGAATGTCTAAAAAAAATTTCCACCACTATATAAATTATAATCCAAAATAGTTGACAGCAAAACAGTTCCAAATAAAAGGTGAAAGAAAAATGACTATTTCGGAAAATGTAAAATTTACTTTGAACCAAGTGTATTGATTAAGATATAATAAAAAGGAAAAGTCTATCAGGAATAATTACAAAAATAATATCAGAACAAATATGTGAAATAAGGTTGGAAGATGGCAGAGTATTTAAACACCATATTAAATAATGGTCAACAGAATTGTTAGATGTGATTTTTCCAAACTTGGACAAATGAAATTAGACTGATATTTCTGATGAAAATGAAGTAAAGCTCCCATTAGCTCTTGTTCAAAAAGAAGCTATCAAAGTCAATAATGAGGGAGAAGAAAATACGTACTTATAAATTTGGGAGAAGAAAATAGAACCTCAACAAGGCCTACTGAGTGTGAAGAAGTCTGCATTTTTTGGAGTAGAAAGAGAAATTCTGTTTACAATTTTATTTATAAAAGAATAAATAAAGGTCTGTGTGCAAGCTGTTAATGTTAATGCTAAAGTACTCCAGAAATAAAGACAAATGAATAATTAATTATGCAGAAAAAGAAAACTACTAGAAAGGGCAGCAGGCTAATTTGCATGTAAAGGAAAGTTTACTTTATGCAAATTAGCAAAGCTGATAAAAAGTCTGCAGAAAAATTAAGTTAGAGAAGAAGAATAAAAGTAAACTAGTAAAGAAATAAACTAGTAAAAGTGAAGTTGTTTGGAAAATTAATGAAGAAGATCTCTAGTCAAGAACCTAATTGGACTATTTCTGTCTTAATATGTGTGGGGAGTAAGGTGCTTACAGAAATATGGAATATAAATTACTGAGTTAATGAGACTTTATAGATTGTTAATCTCTAAGGAGATCTGAACAATCTTATTCTCAACTAGCAAATTAGCAAGTTGCATTACTAACATCTTACTATTACCATAATTATTATTCAGTGTAAATAAACTCTTGAAGTTTTATTTAAATTTAGTTGTTTAATAAAATATAATTATTCAGCTGCCAATTAACTGTATTGACCTTGGATATATTAGTTTATCCAATGTTGTAACCATAAAAAAGATTAATAAAGCTTGTATACGCCACATTATTCCTTCTTCCTTTTATACTTTTAGCATTTATTACATCATGAAAATACAGCACAATGATTTAAAGATTTTTTTTAAAAAAATTCTGTCATAATTTACTATATCTATATTTCTCTTTGTCAATCTATGCATTTATTTACTCATCTAACTATCTAGCTATCTGTATCTACTTATACATCCTCTCATTACTCTTTCTTTATGCATGTGTGCACTTAAAGTGTTCAAAACTTGCAGGCTTAACTTTGAGATGCAATAATTTTTATGATAGATATAATGATTACATTTTACCATGTATCAATGTGGCTACTATTGTTGGGCTTGAATCTATCTAAAACTGATTTTCTTGCTTCTTACTGAAACGTTTTTGGATAATTGTTTCTAATATTCTGATATTTGACATAAATTTAGATTTTTATTTATTTAACTACCATCATTTATAAATAATAATTCAGTGGTATAGAATCTGTATTTTTAAAAATCTGGATCAATTAGAAATCTTGACACTCAAACAGAAATGCATTAAAAGAGTCAAATTTCACTTTGTCTTAATTAGAGGTTGAGAATGACTTTTGAATACAAATGAAAAATACACAAAAACTTATATATTGAAGATTAAAACTTATATTTAGATTGAAAACATATTATAGTACAAGAAAGTAAAGACTTCAGAAAGGAGTTTGCTGTTAACTGAAAGGAGACCCTTTGATTCCACTTGGAGGCCTTAAAGGATCCAAAGAGGGCAAATTCCTAATATCAACTCCATACATTCTTGTTATTGCAGCTGTTATTATTATGTGATTATTTAATATATGAACATGGCTGGGCTGCTCACCAACATGCATTAGCCAGCATGATGAGTTTATTGGCTTTTTACCTCTCAGTTTAAGATCAAGAAATACCATGGTCTCCTTTCTCAGTTGCCTAATAGCTCTTAACTGAAATATCAATTGGGTTTTTTTGTGGGTAGAGTGAAAGTGTGTGTGAATGAAATTTTTTTTTTTATAATAGATATTTACAATCATGACAAAAAAAAATTGTGGCCCTTATTCTCAGGAGGCTGTAAAGGCACCAGCCATGGCAACAGTTGGTGGCCAAAGGCAGAGAGTGCTAAGAATCCCCTGATTGTAGACTCAGGCTGTCATTTGATGATGACCCTGTTTAGTACTTACAACTGCAGATCACCTTCAAGTGAAAGAATATTGCAACAATTGGAAGAACTGTCACATATTAAATGGAATATTATTGGACTTTGTGAAATTATAAGAAAAGATGAGGAGACAATTGATTTAAAAAGTGGACATGTATTATACTGCAAAGGCACAAATATTGGAGGCACAAGTGGAGTAGAATTTATTATAAATAAAAATTGGAAGAACAACAGTGTGGAGAATAATGGTTAATCAGACAGAGTGGCAAGATTAGTTATTCAACTTAATAGCAGATACCAAATGTAGATAATTCATGTTTATGCTCCAACAAGTTCTCATAGTGATGAAGTAGTAGAGGATTTTTATATGGATGTACAATAGGCCTTTGATCAGACCAAATAATATATTAAATTTATTATAGGAGACTTTAATGCTAGAATTAGTAAACAATTGAAAAATGAATGTGCTATAGCTAAATTTGATTATAGTAATAGAAATGAGAGAGGACATAGATTGGGGAGTTTGTAGAAAAAGAAACACTTTATATTATGGATTCTTTTTTTGAGAAAAATGTTAAAAAGAAATGGACATGGGAGCATCCAAATGAAAGTCCAGCAGAATTGGATTATATTTTTACTGATAGAAAATATATATTTCAAGATTGTAATGCTCTTAATAGATTCAGCACGGGAAGTGATCATCTTGTTGTGAGATGTAGGATACATGTTGATGCAAAACTAGAGAGATGGATGTTATTAAGGAGGACAATATTCATGGTTGATATTCCTAATCTTCAGAAACATTAAATTAGAACTTGCAAATCATTTTCAAATATTAGCAAATTTTGCACATGATTCAGATTTGAATTAAATTAATAGGAAAATAATTGATATATTTCAACAAACTGCAACAAAGATAGCTGTTAGGTAAAAAGCAGCAATTGACCAATAAAATTTCTACTGAGACGAGAATTTATGAAGAAAAGAAGGAAAATGAAGATATATAAAAATGGGGCATTTAGAGGGATTGAATATCTCAGATTTTGTAAAATGGTGCGAAAAAGAGTTGATAATGATATAAGAAAATATAATTGTGAATCAGCAAAGAAAGCTGTAGAAGAGAATAAAAGTCTCAAGAGTGTAAAACAACATTTTGGTATTGTTATGAAACATTTCTATAATATTACTAAAAAGAGATATGACATAATGAAATGTGTAGAAGCATTCTATCAAGAATTATATAGAAATAAAGTACTAGCATTGTCTTACAATTATTATATCTTTTGAATTGCCCAGGATTTTAAATGAAGAAATGAGACAAGCAATTAAATTTATGAAGAAGGGGAAACTTCAGGTAATGATAGAATTATAATCAATATCTTAAAAGAAGTAGGGGAAGAAAAATAAAATTATTTTGGCAAAGTTATATACCAAATTTCTAAATAATAAAGATGTACCAGATGGTTGGGAAAATGTAATATTAATATTTTAAAAAGGTGATAGAGAAGATATTAGAATTACAGACCTATCAGCCTTTATCAGTTTTATAGAAAAATTTTACCATGATAATTAAAGCTTATCTAAAGATAACTTTGGATTTCAACCAACGAAAAGAACAAACTGGATTTAAAAGTGGCTTTAGTACAGTGGATCATATCCAAGTATTGAGAGAAGTTATAGAAAAGACCAATGAATATGAAAAGTCATTATGCTTTAGATTTGTAGATTATGAAAAGCCATATAATTCTATAATCATTTCTTTGGTGATTAAAGCATTGAATTATTAAAGTATAGATCCAGGATGTTGTCATATTCTGAAAAATATTTATAAAAATGCAGCAGCAACAATTAGATTACACAATGATACTAGGAAGGTTAACATTTAGATTACATAATGATACTAGGAAGGTTAACATTGAGGCTATAAAACAGGGTGACTTCACATCTCAAAAACGTTTTTCAGTAGTGTTGCAAGAACTATTTTGTGAATTAAAATGGGAAGCTAAAGGAATAAAAGTAAATGGAGATTATTTAAGTCATTTAGATTTTATAGATGATGTAGTTGTTTTTGCAAATAATGCTTCGGAGCTCCAGGAAATGTCGCAAGAGTTATCAGGTGAAAGTAAGACTAAAAGTAAGTACTAAAGGTAAGTGTTGAAAAGACTAAAATAATGTTCAAAGATTTGCTCAAAAGATGAAAATAAAAATTGATAATGATGAGTTAGTTAGGAAATATCTTGGTTAGATTATTATTATGGATGGAAACATAATAGATGAAATTAATCATAGAATTAAACATGATTGGAGTGCTTTTGGTAGAAATAACTTAATATTAAAAGGAAATATGCCTGTGGGTTTGAAAAGGAAGGTTTTTAATAAATACGTTTTACCAATTTTTACTTATGGATCTGAGACTTGGACACTTAACAGAAGAGCAGTGCGGAGACTTTAGACCACTCAAAGAAGTATGGAGAGATGCATATTAGGAATAACAAGAAGAGATCAAAATGCAATAAGTGGGTTAGGGTTACTAACATCTTTGAAAGAATTAAGAGACTGGAATTGGATTGGACATATTGCTAGAAGTGATGATAATAGATGGACAGTTGAAATCTTAAACTGATTTCCAAAAGATTGTAAAATTCTTAGAAAGAGACCACAGGTGAGATGGATGTATGAATAAGAAAGTGTTTGAAAATAATGTGGAGAAGAGAGGCTAGAGATTAGAGAAGATGAACTTGGAGAGACCTTCATCCTGCAGTGGATTGATAATGATTGATGATGATTATGAAGAAAATAAATTAAATATTTATGAAGTTATTTAAAATTAGTAATAATTATACTGAATTGTGATTTTTTTTTAAATTTTTAATTATTAGAAATATATATTTTTCAACAATAGGTATGTCTGTTAATGCAAATACAAAAGAGAGTCATTTTGATGATTGAATCCCCAAGAAATGATTATCAATTATATCCAAAATGACTGAAAAATTTATTGGGTAACCAATAATACTATATATATGTTGTAATAGACAATTCTGCCACTTGATTAAATTTACACACATGGCTAGATGTCTATTTTATAGTTTAAAATTAAGTTTGAACAGTTATATCTATGATTTAAGTCATATATACTATCAATATTATTTTCACTTCATCTTTTTGAATGTCATTAAATTATAGAAAAACCCGGAACTCCTACAATGAAGTTTGATCCCCTTGTTTTCTCATATTCACCATTCATATTGTAAAGCTTTTATTTGGAATATGATTTAATTGACTGATTAAACTTATAATTTCCAACCTTCATCCAACTATCATTCTTTGTATACTTCTTCCACACATTATTTCTTGTCCTACATATCTTTCTGCTCTATTTGGCTAATCAGTAGCATACCCAAAATTTCCATTTACTTATGACTAAATTAGATTTCATGAGATCCTCGAAACTTCAGGCTTATTAAAAACAAATTTTAAAATAATGTTTGCCATTAAGGCATATAATGGGAATAGTAATTTTAAAATTTCTTATTACAACTGAAATAAATATGAATATACGAAAAAATGTATTCTTCATCTAAATTATAATACATTCTTAATGCATGGTATTCTAAACATTTTTTTATTTATGCCCTGCAGCTGATCCATGATTTGATTTTTTCATCAATGCCTTAGTTTTATGGAGACTTAAACTGTATCTTAAATGCTTTTTTTTTATGTATTTATAATTTGTACATAATATTTATGTGATGTGAGACATCCTTAATGGTGCAAAATGAATATTTAATTTTAAATCACATATACATTCACATTTTTATAAATAACTAAATAATAAATGCAGTAATATAGTAGCCAAAATTTTCAATTCAATAACTAAATTATGTGAATATATTTCATTTTAACATAATCTAAACCTATTTATTACTGGTGTATTTTAAATTAATTAGAGAATATGAGATTTGATAGTTAAGTTCACAAACTCATCCTAGAAAAAGTGTTATATATCCCATTGCTGAATTTCATTACAGACACTTTTGAATTACTTCTTTTGGTAATCTATGCATTGATGTACTTAGTTGATCTTCAAATCTTTTTCTGCAATGGCCATTAAAGCTGTCATTGTATTTCCCTTGATGTCTGGAATGTCATAAAATATTTTTCCTTCAATATTTCCTTTATATTTATGTAAAGAAAAAAGTTATTGTGGATCAGGTCAGATGAGTAGGGAGGATGTTCTAATACATTATACTGGCTAAAATTTTTCTCACAGACAGTGCTTGGGTGAGCTATGAATTTTTCACATACTTATTTCATGGCATGATTTTTATTTAAGATTTTTCTGTTTTACAGTCAGTCATTGACTTTGATGTACAATTTAATAAACTTTTGTAATGTTTTCAATAGTTCTGCTCATTAATGACACTCTGACCCTCTTCATCAGGGACACTTTTTCTTCAGAAAAATGTTTAATCCACTTTTTCACTTCCATTTACTTTATTGCCTTATCCCTATAAACTTGGACTAACATGTCCCTGATTACACTTTCATTTGTGCCAAGTTTAAGAAGAAATTTAATGTTTGTATGTTGCTCTAATTCAAGCCTGTCATTCTCAAGATGGCTTACGAAACACTCAAAAACAATAATGACCACTCAGCATAACACCATTACATATAAACACAAACACAGCTGTGAGGCTCTGATACACCAAGATTGTGAATCTTTACTGAGTTGTGTGTATAGTGCTGGAAACATAAACACACACTGGCATTTATGTCAGATCTCGTAGATACCAAATAATTATAACTTTAACTCTTTTTATCTTTTGATTTCCTGAAGATATAACTGAGTGCTGTGTTTCTTTGCTAGTCTTCTTTTCCATAGATTGATTCATTTTCAATGCTAATGCTTAATAAACTGAGTGCTATGTTTCTTTGCTTGTCTTCGTTTCCTAATGCTTAATAATCAAGAATATTACATCTAAAGATATGAGTTCATGTGTAGAATTAATTACAACACATATTAATATCAAATTATCTGTGTGTAGAGCAAGTTAACTGCAATGTATGGTCTAAATTAAGCTAGCATGTGTCAGGGTATGTTAATTATATGACACTATATTTTCTTGTGTTTGTCTGAAAGTTTGTAATGATCTTATTTTAATATTAATTATATGTTGAACTATTTCTATCATATAATATTAATCATTGAATGTGTTTAGAGAAATTAAACATTTAATAATTAATATTAGATGTAACCTTCAGACAACATTAAGTATTCAATATGGACCCAATACTATGTCAAACTTTAAACATTATCAAAAATGTAAAGTCAGCAAAGTAAAAAAAATCATTAAACATTTTTATATGTGTTGTTATTAACAGTTGAATGTATTTGGAAAGTTTAAATAAAAATAAAACTTATAAATAGGCAAAACTCTCTCCATACTGTAGTGCCACTCTAAGCAAGATAGAATAATCAATGGATGCCAGAAGTCTTGTACATAAAATCCCTATCTAGTGTCTACTCATCAAATATCCCCAAACTAGTTTTTGGCTTATGGCCTTCGTCAGTGAGGGCTGGCCATAAGCCAGAAACTAGTTTGGGGATATTGGATGAGTAGGCACTAGATAGGGATTTTATGCACAAGCCTTCTGGCATCCATTGATTACTCTGTCTTGCTTAGAGTGGCACTACTGTATGGAGAGTTTTGCCTATTATAACACCAGTTATGGGCAAGCATGGAAGATAGTGATCATGTGATGTTTTAAGGTTTAATACCAATCCTGCCTTATAGGAAGGTGGTGGCTAAGGTTGTAAAAGAGCCAACGATACCAAAATGTATGGGTGCTGAACAGAGTTCAGATCCATATGGCTATTTGAGCTTAGATTGAAAGTATCTGTGTGTTTCAATTTTATTCTCATAGTTTAGTAGTTATGTAGAGTTAAAAGGTGGCTGCTGGAGGGTTGCATTAGATCCTAAAATCAAGGTGCAGTACTCTCAGATCCAAGGCTCCTCACTGACTAAGGTCATAAGCCAGAAACTAGTTTGGTGATGTTGGATAGATAGGGATTTATGCACAAGCCTCTGGCATCCCTTGATTACTCTGTCTTGCTTAGAGTGGTACTACTGTATGGAGAGAGTTTTGCCTATTATAATAACAGTTATGAGCAAGCATGGAAGATAGTGATCATGTGATGTTTTAAGGTTTAAAAATAAAACTTATTAGATGATGGAAATAGTCCACTAACCGCTTCTTCACCTATTTATATAGAAAGTAGGTTGAAGTAAAGAAGGTTCCCCTCTTTTCTTTCAAAAAATAAGCTTGTGGTTAAGACCTGTAGAGGTTCCTACCTTCACATTTTCAAGTGCATATTTTTGAGGTTTATTGCTTTAGTAAATATTCTTTATTTCATGAAAATATAACTTAACTGTCTTAGAAACTTTAGGATATATCCTCATTCTAACTCAATGAAATAGCATGAGAAATCCTCAAAAATTTGTAACCTGACCATTTTAAGATTTAAATAATTCAAAAAAAATCTATAATCCATGCAATACACTTTAATTTTCCTATTGTATCATTCAATTATATTCTCATTAATATTTCTTTAATTATTCAGCATATATTAAATAATAAATCAAATACTTTAATATAGCAATATAATGTCTCTAATTATTAATTATTTTACATAACATTTTTTATATTGCAAATCTAGCTCATTTCATTTATATTAAAATAACTTTATTCTATTAATAATTAATGTTTAAAATATATCAGATACTTAAATTTATACAAATTATTTATTTTGTTTTAAATTGTGAAATTATTAAACACTGTATCTGAAATTTATGTCATACACTGTTAAAACTTAATGATAATGATTTAATCTATTTATTATTAATTTGATCTTATTTTTATATTAATATATGAATTTTTTTATCTAGACATTTATCTTTTCAACATATATGTGTTCAGGTGTATCAGTGTTATGAGATAGTGTGGAGAGTGGTGGGTTGTGTGAAAGTCTGTGCCCATATACCCTATATATTACATATGTAGACACAGGTATATAATAAGCCTGTGTTTCAGTTATTACATAGTAGAGATGTCTGCCCATCCCTTGTATATGTATTAAATGGATTATGTCCTGTACATGAGGGGTCAGATTGACCTTAGGTGGGTATGACAAGAATCTCGGCATGAGAGTGGCCTTTGAGCATTCCATCATCAGATTTTCAATTGGATGGATGGTTGAAGAGTTGGAGTGTGGAGTAGATTGAAGCCTGTCCATTAAAGTATGAGGATTGGCTATCTTAATATATATTTAAGCACTTATAGCATATATGTGTAGAGATGGTAATCTGGACCAACTGATCATTGCTGGTTTAGCATGAAATATGTATATTGGTGATTATTTATCTTTTCAACATATAGGTGTTCAGGTGTATCAGTGTTATGAGATAGTGTGGAGAGTGGTGAGTCCTGTGAAAGTCTGTGCTCATATACCCTATATACTAGACAATAAATCAAAATTTATTTATAAATCACTTAAAAATAATTCAGTATTTCTTTTTATTAATTTTTTTTAATTGTTGCTGCTAACTAATACATATCTTTGAAAACTATATTCATTTTAATTGACAACCAAAGAAGATATTTTCAAGATATTAATGGAGAAAATGAATTAATATATAAAGTGCTGTATTTGACAGCTATTTTTTTTATATTAATAATTTTCACCTTGAATTTATTTCATTCCTTGATATATTTCTAATACATAATCCAACACAAATGTATTTAATTTTTTAAAATATATTTTTAAATTAAGTAATTTAAAAATATTATATAAATTATTTTTTCTTATTATTCAAGAGAAAAAGAAATTTTTATAGATTTTTAAATTCGAAAATTAAGTCATCACAGTTTGTGTTAATTTTTTAGTGTAAATCTTAGCTTTGGAAATTCTTCGTGAGAATATATTTCTCTCTGTTTTATGGCTTTCAAATGGCAATATTTTTATTTTGTTTCAGTATGAAAACGATTAAAACACATACTGTAATTGGACATACTTGATATTGAGCAATCCAAGACAAAATGTTAGTTAATGTTTAGGAGGCAATCTTTCAGTAGAAATTTTATAAGCATTAGTAGCTTTTTTAACATTGCAGTTTTCTTTCATAGTTACTTACATGCACTATTTTGATTATCATTTCCTTTTATGGTTGTTTCCCATTATTTCATCAGCTATTTATATAGTTTTGAATGAAGTTTTTTATGATTGTTGACATTAATTCAATATTCAAGCATTTTGATAATAGTTCACCCCCCCACCCCATTGTTGATGGTATTGTTCAGAGTTATTTGACAGTTTCTTGTTTATTTATTCACACATCATTTGTTTTCTTGTTGTAAAATTTGTTTTAAATATAGCACATTATAAGAATCCAAGCAATATCACAACCACTTGCAATATTGTTAGTCCAGGTTTACTAAACAAACATAATACATCATCTCATTGACTATCTTGCTCCACTAAACATCACATGATCTTTATCTCATACTAGCACATAATTGTTATTAAACTAGGCAAAACTCTCTCCATACAGTAGTGCCACCCTGTGCCAATCAGAGTAATCCTAAGATCTAGGTGCAGTGCTCTCAGATCCAAGGCTCCTCACTGATGATGGTCACAAGCCAGAAACTAGTCTGGGGATATTGGATGAGTAGGCACTAGATAGGGATTTTATGCACAAGCCTTCTGGCATCCATTGATTACTCTGATTGGCACAGGGTGGCACTACTGTATGGAGAGAGTTTTGCCTTGTTTACTATCTTGCTCCAAACTATCTTGAAAATACATATTTATACACACACTAGTTATGACATAATTTATTTTGGAATTAGTAAGTGAAGACTTTTATATAGTGACACTCCTTTTGTACATATATATATACATTTTCTCATCTGGAAATGTCCAATTTTTATCTGAAGTTTTCTAACTAATTAACAAAATTAGTTAAATTTATAAAATAAGGAATTACAATTTTATCTCTTATTTCAATTACATTTTATATTTGCTTGCAGATGAATTCATTTTTACATCAAAATTAAAATATTTTAAATGATTTGTAGATGCCTAAATTATTTAAGGGAATCAGTCTTTTATGTACATTTTTTGCTACTCATTTTCGAACTTTTAAACAATAGATTTCATTAATTAAATTTTGGCAGTCTATTTGTTATATATGGTGGTGAGTTAGCAGTGGGATCACTGGGCTCATATGAGGCATTGTTAAAAATTTGATTATGCATTTATAAAAAAATATATTTTTGTAAAGAGATAAAAAAGGAATCATATAATATGATGAGTAATATGCAATGACTTTTAATAATTGTTCTATATTTTTAATGTGGTTGAGATGCCTTGGATTTTTCAAGAGAAATTTTTATAATATGATATGTATGTTTGTTTAAATACACATGAATATAAAGGTATAAATTGATATGAAAATAAATATTAAGTTATAAAAGAATCATAGAATTTTAAAAGATTGATTCTTGGAGCTTCACCAGTGCACACTGACTTATAATTGGGTGCAGAATGTCACCCGACTTAATGGTGACTCAACAGCCAGCTAGGACTTATATAGGTTGTATGGATCTTGATTGTTATTTTTATACACCTATGGGCTTATGTATATACGTAATATAGATAGATCTATATAAATTGTAATATTTTGATTAACAATTACTAAGATGATTATTATTATTAAATGCAAATAATCTCAGCCTAATAATATTGATTCATTGTTGGGGAATTATTATAGTTAAATTAGTCTGGGAACAGTTAAGCTTGCAGACAAGGTGTCTGGCAGTACAGTAAGAGACAGTTGGACATAAATTTGGGAATTTAGTCAGGGAACAGAAAGCTTCGTGATACGGTCCTGGCTGTAAGATTAATAAGGCTTGAACATATCAAATTGGTGCAGTCGCACAGTCTGTATATGAACCTCATGCTTTCTATTAATTTATCTTATAGAAATTGTATCATATGAATAAACTTCATCAAATAATCAACTAATTCCATATGTTTCTACAAACTTTTTGATTAACTGAGTTCACTAACTTGATCAAATCAATAAAAACAATATATAAATTATATCATTATTCCCAACATTTTTTTTTTTGTAGTGCCTGGCAGCAAAACCATATCTACATTTATCAGAATCAATCTATTCAATAAAACACTTCAAAAATGCTTATACTTTATTATACTGATAACAATCAGGTTCGATATTGATAAAGCATTCATTTCTATCCCTTTTTAATTTTATAAAATGGAACAATTTATAAAAGATCATGAAGCACAGCTATATATTTCTAAAAAATTGCAATAGTTTTAAAACTAGCATATTTTAAAACTTTTCCAGCTATCCCATCAGAAATTGCAGATTATCCATTTTTAAGATTACAAAGAACTATTTTAATTTTACTAACTTGAATACATTTGATCAAATTTAAATAAGAAGATGCAATAGATATTTTATTAAAAGCCATTATGTCAGTTAGTGTTTCATTATTCAAAAGATGATTACAATACTTATCTCAACCTGTTCAAGTTGTCATTATTATATAATTACAATTTATGAACTTAATAACCTCTAGATTATGATATTCATGTTCAGACCCACATGTTATTTTTAACATTTCAAAATTTTTATATACAGAGATTATAATCAGCACATATTTGGATATCTCTTTTTTAATTTTAATCTATTAATCATTTTTTTAGCCTTCATGTTTACATATTAGATCTGCTGCCCATGTTTGTGATGGCAGAATGCCTTACCTTTCTACAGTGGGGGGGGGGAGCTGTTTGTAATGGCAGAATGCCATATTAAAAAGTCCCAACTGGCATTCTGCCATTGTAAACCCCTTCTTTCCCCACTGAAGAAAAGTGGCATTCTGTTATCGCAAACATGGGCAATAGGTCTAATACATACCAGAAAATCTAATACCATGCAATCTTTATTATTAATCAGCTCTTCTGAAAACCTTGTCATCATTTCTGATTAAACTTTCTTCTTTTCAAATGAATTTTACTAAAATTTTCACTAAGTGTTGTTACATCAATCTTAAATCTTGATGACTCATTAATTTACAAGTACAGTTTTTTGATCAGGTTTTTAAATTTACTTCAAACAAAGTTTTCACATATAATGTAATTTTATTTAATACAAAAATTAAAATATTTTATTATTAACACTACCACTATTGAACTTACAATTATATATACTACTTTAATGAGTAATCTGCCAGATTATATAAAATAATCATTTTTAGGCCACTTTTACTATATCTATCCATTTTTGTGATATGCAAAATTCTCAAATAGGACTGCTTAAAAGTATAATCTTTGCTGAATTGAAACACTTTCCCCAAATCCAATTCAAAAGTGATTTATTGTTGATTACTCTGACTCGTGCACATATCATATTTAAATACTCTTAATCTAAAATCTGTCCCAATCATTGCATTCTTACTATATATTCGCTATGTCAATGATATATTCATTTGCACTTCCATTGCTGTAATTTTGCAAATCCAACAAGAAATCTCCGATACTATGTCTCTCACATTAACATATAAAAAATAAGATTATTTTAACAGTATTAAATATATAGACCTTTGAATTCAATACAATTATCCCACATTAAACTACAAGATGATTATTAAACCAATACAGGTTCAAGGCTTTATCTATCTCGATTCTCTAATACCACACACAAACTTGAGGGTCTTGTTTCACAATCTTCACTTGTGTAAGTTTGAAGCAGATAGAAAAGACAATATTAACTAGTATATATCTGAAATTATATAACATCAGTTATAAAGATTGTGTACTTCTAAAAACTGTTAGAAACTTTTATCAGAAAGTTGACACCTCCCATCACCCACTGAATGTCCCTCCCCTATATACCTAACATAATTCATCTCATTACTGAACATTATTACCCCTACCCACCAGATTGTTCTACATACTGTACTCCTACTGCATCAGCTACTCAACAATGCAAAGGATAGTTTACCAACTGATCTTCGCTTTCAAGTCATTTATAGAATTAAATACCAGGAACCTATCTGCCCATCAGTCTACTAGAGGCAATCTTGAGCTAACATATCTACACATATAGCCTAACATACATACCTATGTAATAAGGCTA
This sequence comes from Epiperipatus broadwayi, assembly GCA_028023455.1. Classification (NCBI taxonomy): domain Eukaryota; kingdom Metazoa; phylum Onychophora; class Udeonychophora; order Euonychophora; family Peripatidae; genus Epiperipatus; species Epiperipatus broadwayi. Next base: position 5,186,594 of record JAQFVV010000029.1, read on the forward strand.
GAACTAATACAGATACACACTCAATATTTTTTTGAACATTTTTCTGCGACTGGTCATCTTTTCATGCCATCATCTGTTGACATAGGGTGCACTGAATGCAATGATTTTAAGTGAAAAATTAAAAAGTGGCAAAAATTCCACAAATAGAAAGGAATCATGTGTACCCCTCAAAAAGTTGGCCTGTTCCCCTTATCAAAACTCATATTTAAATTTTGTATAAATGAGCAATAGCAACGTATATACAACCACTGCTAATTTACAATTTATGCTACATCTATGGTTCTAGGAGTTGAAAGTCAGCAAGCACATAAATATAAAACAAATTATAATAAAGCTTTTCTTGATACAGTTGTCATATATTTGTAATAATTAAGAAAGAAAAGTTGTTACACAAACACACAATTCCATTGTTACAGTTACTACAGAGAAATATCAGATGGTAGAGAATCTCATGACAACCTACCTGCTCTATACTAGCTTAAGTGAATGGAGATTATAAAATAAATGAACACAAAAATAAAAGATATTATAAAAGATCAGAAGCAGTATCTAATCTTTGATGAACCAATGGCTTATCTTACAAAGCATCAGAAAGTAATCATGATCAGGTTCTGTTTATTGGTTACTCACAGTTAATCTTATCTTTCGATAAGCACAGCATCTCCAATAGGCTAATTTGATTATAATCTGTTATCTTAGACTTTCCACATTTTATTCATGACTTATAAATATATTAATAATTAATTTTTTTCTTTTGATATTCTAGATTACTAGATTACTGGTAATATTACTTTCAAGATATACAAAACTTTTTTTGTTGTTCATTTCTGCTCTATCAATTTTAATTTTTCTTTTCATTTTCTCAAATGACTATTATTTTTATTTTGGCTATATCTTATTGTTTTCTCATTTATCATCTCTAATATAAATTTGTTTCCTTATCTTCTTCAATACATAATGTGTCATTCATATACCCTATGTTAGTTATTCTCATTCCATATACTGATATTCTTTTGCACTTTTTTTTTGATCTTACTGAATTCCCTTACCAGATTTTGTTTTAACTGAAACACACAGGCTTTTTATATACCTGTGTCTATATATGTAATATATAGGGTATATGAGCACAGACTTTCACACAACCCACCACTCACCACACTATCTCATAATATTGATACACTTGAACACATATGTTGAAAAGATAAATAATCACCACTATACGTGTTTCATGCTAAACCAGCAATCATCAGTTGGTCCAGATTACCATCTCTACACATATCTGGAGCAACTAATGATTGCTGGTTTAGCATGAAGTACGTTTATTGGTGATTATTTATCTTTTCAACATATATGTGTTCAAGTGTATCAGTGTTATGAGATAGGGTGGAGAGTGGTGGGTTATGTGAAAGTCTGTGCTCATATACCAGATTTTGTTTTGTAAAATTGGATTTTATTATCTTTCATCTTTTCTAATTTAAAATCTTTCAATTTTACCATATATTTTATAGCTATTTTTTTGTTATCTACTCCATATGATTCAACTACTAGCTTAGATTATCTTTTTATTAATGCTGTCAGAAATTTTCTGCAAGTTGTTCAAATATAGCTAGCTATGAGATATGTCTTTTAAGAACAATTTTTTTTCTTTCTATATTCTGACAATATTAGAGTTAGTGCAATTTTATCCACATTCCCTAATCAATTTTTGGTTTTTATCTTTTATGAAAACTTGAGATTCAAAGCTGAAACTAGTACAACTACAACTTTAATAACTGCATTTAATTGGGTTTTTTACCACCAAGCTTTTAGCTTGAAATGAAAAAAAAAATCCAAGGTTTTGAATACTAGGTAAGTTGTATAGATTTGATACTAGTCTAATAACTATATATTTTAGATGCGTCAGTTTTATTCTAATTGTAGTCATCTTTTTTCTATGATTGAGAATGTCAGTACCATATTTCTTCATTCTCTGCTCTAGGACTACCTATTTATTGCATATGGTTGTCTTATTAGTATGTATTAGGTAATTCAATTTAATCATTCTTTGACTGATTGTTCATTTTATCAGTGAGATCTTAGAATTTAAAGTTTTCCATCTGGCAGCTACTTTTAACTCCCTTTTATTATTATTATTAGTATTATTATTATCATTATCATCATCAAGGATTTAGCAAGAATATTTCTTCTCTTTATACCTTAATCCTATTCATTGAAAATTTAACTGTAGTAGTTACTAATGATAATTCAGGCTTGCAATGGATGTTGCAGAGTATAGAAAGACTCTTGTTAACATAAAAAGCTTTGGAAGGTCGAATGATATTATATTGGTATTCCTTTCTATTCATCTTGTTCATTTGCTAAGTATTTCTTTATCTGAATCTTTAATCATTTATTTAAGATCTTTATTATATTGTCTCATTTTCACACTCTTCTGTAATGAAATAATATAGCTCGCTTATTTTTTCTTATTCTTTTAGATCTTAGTTTAACTGAAGAATAGCATCAAATAAAACTATGGTCAAAAATTAATAACAATAAAGGTGGATTATCTTGTGTACGGTATACAATATTTGTAAATGCAAAGTTTGGAGAATCGTAAAATTATTAAAATTTATAATTAACGGCATTATAATTAAAAATATTTTAATAATGTAAAATTAATAAATTAAATATTTTATTCTCCAATATTTTTTTTTTAATTATATAAATAAAAAATGTTTGAGGGATGGAAAAACATGTACTCTATGTATGTAAACTATCAGGCACAAATGCTTAATTTATTTCCATTTTAAGAACATTGAGCCAGAAATAGATCTTACTCTCCTGCAAAGTTAAATGTTAATTATAGGCGATCTTATTTAAACTATTGTAAAAATTTAATGAATTATTTCTTTTGTGTTAGGAACAAATATTGTCATATCTCTAAGTCTTTTCTAAATTTGTCCTATTAACGGTTTTTTTTTTTTTTTACCAGGAATAAAAACAAAATTTTAAATTATTATTATTTTTTTAAAAGAAGTAACGTATGTACACTTATCTCGGTTAATTATATATTATCTTGCTAACAAAGATATGCACATATATATCAATATCTACACAAAAATTTATATAAAAAATAACTGAATTGCTTAAGAGATCACAGTACAAAATTCCAGGCAAAAAATAATAGACTTCTATCCAGAAATCTTTAGTTCTCAGTCCAATACTTTTTCATTAAACTAAATGGCATAGGATACATTTATAAATTGTTGTTTTTCCTTCACTTATTATCAGACCGTTTAAAAATGTTTTGAAAATTAACATTAATGTATTATTATAAAGGTGTATGTGTGCATGAATATATTTAGTTCTTTACTCAAAGACAAGCAGAATAAAATGATAGTATGATCAACCAATAACATTGGATGCTAAAAGAAATTGTAGATTTTTACATTTCCTATTAATTAGAATTAAATGCAAATTTTATAAATTTAGAATTTTATGTATTTTGAAATTTGATACCTTTACCTTTTATAGTGTTATATCCGCAAGAATGTCTTTGCGGTCATCAAATAAATATACACAAATATTTTACTCAGTCTGAATAGCGAATAGTTTGCAACACTATATCTCCATAATTCTCTGGCAACGGTTGCTCTTGTTCTGCAACAAATGCTCTACTCTGCAATGAATGCTCTGCTCTGCAACTAATGCTCTGCTCTGCAACTAATGCTCTACTCTGCAACTAATGTTCTTCTCTGCAACTAATGCTCTAATCTGCAACGAATGCACTGCTCTACTCTGCTGTGGTCTCCCCATTTCTGTGGGCTCTTCCAGCTACACCCGTGGACTACCTTTACACTGGGCGCTGGTCATTTACTGCAAACACTGACTGCGAGATATCTCTACTCCAAAACTACTAGACGTCTACTGCTGTTGTACTCCAAACATGGCTGCTAATAACTGCCTTTTTTCTGCGTAGTTGTTACACCGTCTTTTATTGCTTGCTGATAACTGTAGCAATTAATCCTTGTCCAATCAGGTAACGTCTTTTATTCAGAAATATTTGCAATCAGCAAATATCTCTTGGAATTATCGTCCACCATTATGTTACTTAACTTCCTCCATTATCAGCGCGCGATCTACAACAACCACTCAAACAAATTCTAGTTTTTCTGGAGTGTACAAACATGTCTGCCATTTTTACAAACACTACAATACCTCCCTCCACTCCAGAAAAACCCTTGTTGCAATTTCTTGATGTTTTCTTTTTCTATTCCTACTTGGCCGAAACATATTTCCTGTTATTTCCAAACTTACAGTGTTGTTATATCACGTAGACTTGCTCTTCACTTCCATTATTAACGTTACTAACTTGTTGAAATGCAAAACTTATTCGCTACTCGTAGGTTCCAAATGCGACTGCGCCAATGTTATATCCGCAAGAATGTCTTTGCGGTCATCAAATAAATATACACAATATTTTACTCAGTCTGAATAGCGAATAGTTTGCAACACTCTATCTCCATAATTCTCTGGCAACAGATGCTCTTGCTCTGCAACAAATGCTCTACTCTGCAACGAATGCTCTGCTCTGCAACTAATGCTCTTCTGCTCTGCAACTAATGCTCTACTCTGCAATGAATGCTCAGCTCTGCAACTAATGCTCTGCTCTGCAACTAATGCTCTACTCTGCAATGAATGCACTGCTCTACTCTGCTGTGGTCTCTCCATTTCTGTGGGCTCTTCCAGCTATACCCGTGGACTACATTTCCACTGGGCGCTGGTCATTTATCACAAGCACTGACCATGAGATATCTCTACTCCAAAACTACTAGACATCTACTGCTGTTGTACTCCAATCATGGCTGCTAAAAACTGCCTTTTTTCTGCGTAATTGTTACACCATCTTTTATTGCTTGCTGATAACTGTAGCAATTAATCCTTGTCCAATCAGGTAACGTCTTTTATTCAGAAATATTTGCAATCAGCAAATATCTCTTGGAATTATCATCCGCCATTACGTTACTTAACTTCCTCCGTTATCAGCGTGCGATCTACAACAACCACTCGAACAAATTCTAGTTTTTCTGGAGTGCACAAACATGTCTGCCATTTTTACAAACACTACATATAGATATATAGGAATTGAATAAAATAAATGGAGCACTTTGTTAATATACTGCAAAATCATTATTTGTGTTTATGTAAGATTAATTATATAACATTTGAAGAATGTCTCATGGAGAAAAACCTAAAGGTCTCTGAGAAATGCAAGTGGATTATATCAAATGTCATTCAATGAAAAATATCCTATAAAACTCAATGATATTTAAATAAGGGGATTGATGAGGTTCAGAAAATATATATTACTTTTATGTTAGCAGCATGAATTGAAGTCACAAAGGAAGTCTCTTATTTTGAAATATTGTTTTTCATCATGGACTAAACTTTTTCTCAAAATTTGTGATAATGCATTCAAGAAACATAATATAGTTTTAGTTTCACAATTAATAAAATCTTATTGATAGGTTTCTTTTTGAAATCAGCAAAAGGATTGTTTAAAAATTGTAAGCAAGAATTTATAACCATGCTTCTAATTTTTATCCTTGTAATGATGCTGTTTTTTACCTTGCAGTATTCTTATTAAATGGCATTGCTTTGAATGCAGTTTTTCTTTAAAAATTTTAACCTTTAAACCTTTTGTTAAATTATTTGTTTTGGTACTAAAAGGTTTTGTGTTTTAAACTAGAGTTCTTTGCAATGTGAATTGGTCTATCTCAGTATTGATTTTTGAACATTGCCATTTCTCTAAAATTGCATTCTTCTCTTTGGCAATTACTATCATTCATGAGACCCTTACCAATTCAAAGTTTTGAATACTGTGTTCCAGATAAATGGGCACAGAAATATGACTTTTTTAAACAATCAAATTTGACATTTTATCCTTGCAGGCTTATCATATATTTCTTAGAATACTGTAGTAGAATAGATTTGTTACTTTAAAGTAAGAAATCATATGATGTTTTGTTGTTATTATAACAGTCTTGGTCAAGAAATATGGATATTTACAATTATTAAAAAACCAAGAATGCTAAAATATGTTGATATTGAACACAAGTAAAATCTATATTACTATATAAACAAGTTGGCTTAGATTCAAAACATTAAGATATTTTTTAATTTCAGACTTATAATTTGAAAGTAAAAAAAAAGGAATAAATGGCAGTTGTTTAAGCAGAAATACATATAAAAAAATCCAAAATGCACTATATCCAGATTTAAAATTCCTCACTGATGATGGCCATAAACTGCAAACTAACCTGGGGTTATGGATAACAAAGCACTGCATAGAGTTTTGTTAGGCACTATCATCTGACATTTTTGATTAAACTTATACAAGATAGCAAAACTGGGCAAAGAGAAATAGATTTTTTTTTAAATGCAATGATTAGGCAGAGATCATGTGATGTTTTGTTGTGGATGTCTATAGTTATTAAAAAATGAAGACACTCAAATATAGCCATATTTAATCAAGCAAGATGGATTAGATTCAAGGCATTAAATTATTTTTGAAATTCATGCCAGTAGAAAGATCAAATGAAAGCTTCTGGAAGAAAAGTGCATTTGATCTAGATTCAAAACTTCTTACTAGTGAAAGCTATAACTTACAAACTAGTCTAAGGATACGAATGAGACAGGATTAGATATATTTTTAAGCACTGCCATTTACTATCTAATGATTTCTTAAGCTTACACAAAGATGCAGAAATGGAAGAGGGAAAATAGATGTTACTTATCATGGACATGTTTATATATAAAGAGAAAAAGAGAAGAAAGTAAAAAAGCAAGGCAGATTATTAATAAAATTAGAATGACAATCAGCAATAGTTAACCATAGATAAGATCCTGGGACAAAACAAAAAAGTTTAGGATGAATGTATATAACAACATTTCCAGTTGTTTAATAATTATAATCAAATTTGCAGAATGTATAACAACATTTCCAGTTGTTTAATAATTATAATCAAATTTGCAGAATGGAAGTGGCAGAAGACATAAGGTCCACTGAATTTCACAGAAAAATGATAAAACAAAATGGAAGCATACAAAACAGAAAAATTTATGAATGGATGGAAATTCACTTTAAAAAATTTTTTTTTTTAATTCTCTTTTTACTCATGTAGTTAATATTGATTTATATTGATTGCTTTAAATCTTTGTAATTTAATTATAATATATTCTACAATAATTATCAACTCTCTACAATAAGAGTTGATGACTATTATTATTATTTATATATATTTTATTACAAATCTTTGTCAAAATAGTTATTTAAATGTGTGGTCACTGAAATAATTTCATTGGCATATATTTATCACATGATCACTATCTCTTATACTAGCACCTAATTGTTAATAAACAAGATCTAGGTGCAGCACTCTCAGATCCAAGGCTCCTCACTGATGAAGGCCACAAACCAGAAACTAGTCTGGGGATATTGGATGAGTAGGCACTAGATAGGGATTTTATGCACAAGCCAAGGTGGCACTACTGTATGGAGAGTTTTGCCTTGTTTATTAGCATATATTTATATTAAAAGTGTTTTTTTCTAGTGCATTGTTCATTAGAGATTATTTCTGTTGCATCATTTATTATAAGAAGATAATATTAATAAATATGTTCACAAGTGGCTTTGTTCCTATTATAATGTTTGTTTTATTATTACTGTTTGACTTTAACAGTTGCTAAAGATGAAATATTCTGCATAATTACTATCATTGGAAATTTTCTTAAAATGAAATGAGGTATAATTGTTAATGACTTTCAAAGATTTATTCACCAGAACTCATATTGATTTGCAAAAAACTGATTATTTTCAAATTACTAAAATATTATGTAGTGCTGTCAGAGAAACTTTTGTTGGATACATTTTTGTTTTAAGTTATCTAATGAAAGTTTTTAAAAAATATATTTCTCAAAAACTAAAAGCTCATAAATTTTATTCTGCAGTTAAGAAAGAAAATTATTGTCATAACTCAAATTATGAATCATTTAATATACACAGTGAAAGTTTCAATTTATGATTTTGTTAAAACAATTTTATTTTTCTTGGTCAAAATTCTATTCTAAAGCCTTGTCATTGTTTTTAAAATTTTTATGGCAAATATATTTTTACATCAATGACATTGACAAAAGTGATCATATGAACAAAATTTGGTTCAAAATCAGCCTATAGTCACATGTTTTCTACAACTATTAATGATTATCATTCTTTAGCAGTGGAAAATTTTGTATAATATTAACTTCTTTTACACTCCTAATAAAAATGTAATCCATAATATGCCATTGTTTATGCATCTTTCTTGTGCAAAAATTTCAATAATGGTAGATCATTTGAATTATCAAATATATTAGAATTATTTGTTTGGTTTTTATATACTTATAGTATATTTAAAAATATTAGTAGCTAAGCTTTAGTTTAAAGCAAAAAAATAAAAAAACTTATTTTCAACATAATTCAAAAGTAAATCAATATAGCGCTAAAAACGCAATAACCGCAAAGCAGTATTTTATTAAATCATACGCTGAGCACTTTCAAAAGTTTTAAAGGAAAGAATTGCATTATCTTTTTAAAATAATAAAATTAATATATTAAATATCCCACAGAAGGAGTGATAAAACAAATTAAATTAACTTCATAATAGTAAATTAGTATTTCTGAATCAATTGCCTATACTATATTTTTCACATAGAAGATTGATCTATCTGAACAAGAGCATTAAAGTGAAGTCATAATGTTATGGGGCAGCCATTTTTAAAAAAATACTGAAATATAAAATGCTTTGGACTAGCAACTATCCAGAATTAGAAGTTTTTCATTGTCAACGAACATTTCTCTCTTTATGATTTTGATATTTTTATTGTTAAAAAATCAGCTTAATGCTAATAAGTAGTTCAAATTACAAAAATACTTCATATAAATAACAATTACAAGTTAAGTTATAAAGCATTCTCAAAATCAATAAAACATATTAAAGCCACCAAACATTAATTTTACTACTACATGTAGAAGAAAATTAATATAGCAAATGATAATTTTATTGCTGTAAAGAAAAATCACTGAATTTAGTTGAATATTTAGATCTGTTCTAAAAGAATGACCATGATTAAAAGATAGGAAGAAATATGTAGTTGTTTACAAAATAAAAGATAGGAAGAAATCTGTAGTTGTTTACAAAATATTAATTCTTACAAATTGATTTTGAATATGTATTATGTAACTTTTTCAAAAAAGATAAAACAAATCCAATGAAGATTAATGCATATACCCTTAGACTTTATTTGTCTTCTTTAATAAGTATTTTTAAAAATTAGTTCATTGAAATAACTTAGATAAATGCCATGCCAAATCCAGGCTTAGGAATATGCTATGTAGATACATTCAATTAATGTAGATATTAAACATTTGACATTTCTAACATCTAGATAAAACTGTGAAAGGGATCTGCAAATTTTAACGAATTCAAATTTATTTTCATTAAAATTATTTGTTTATTTAATAATACAGCACTGTAAATAAATTATACACAATTTAAAACAAAATTAAAGGAAAAACAAAAATTAGTAAACATCTGTAAATTAATGAGGCTAATTAATGTGTCAAGTTTTATTTTGTTTTTCTTAATCCAATTGCTCTATTTTAATGATGGACTTAATTTTTTCCTAGAATTTGCTACACTAATTTTTTAAAAAATATTTGCTGCTGCTATTTCAAAAAAAGATTAACTTTAATTTCCAAATCTTACAGAATATACAATAAAGAAAAAAAAATCACAGTATTTTAAACAGGAAAGTGAAGCAATAAAAAAATTGATGAAATGTTTTTTTAATACGTAAATGTTTAATAAATTAAATAATATTTACAATGCTGTTATTATTTAATATTTTTATTTAATCATGTGAGGAAAAAACTAATTAGTAAATGTTTATGCCATACTCATATAAAAATTTTAAAATATGGAACATATTGTATTTATCCAATACTATATATATATTAAGATTAATATTTAAATTTTACTTAAGTTTTCAAAAGTATATGAGTGCTTTAATGCACAAATTTATAATAGGGTGGGGGGTATACTGTTGAATTATTATTGCATTTTCACTTAATCTGACCACATTGTTAATTTAGAAAGACAGGAATCAAGAGTGTCAAATAATGGTATTTTGCACACACTGGCAAGCTCAAGTTCACCAAACTACCGTTCAAACGTAATGTGTGATATTATGCATAAAATCAACATTATTAGAATTTATATCTTTTTGGTTATTCATAAGAAATAATGATGTATTGAAAATATTGCATTTAATTTTTATGCATTTAAATCTGATTGATTGAAAAACAGATCTTTCTGATGTTGTATTGCAGTTTCTGGTGATATCATGTGATGTAGGATATTTACCAGTTTCTTTTTTGGATTATTTTTATTTGTTATCCTGAATTTTCTCCACAGGAAAGAATCATTTTAACTACAGAAAAGTTGAAAAAAAAAAAACCTTTTAGAAAAGATATAAAAACAATTAAGTAATATTTACTAAGGCTGTACCTTAGTAAGTATTACTTAATATAATAATGTGCATTTAATAAAATTTATAATTAAAAACAATTAACTAATATATCATTAATTATTAGACTTTAAACAAAAACAAATGTTATCAGATATAAAACAACTCTGAATCTTTCTGATCAGAATAAGCTTCAGCTCATCTTTAACATGAAGATATTATAATATTATAAACTTCATAGTTTTTTAAAGTGTTATTAGTTTAACATATCTACAAAGAAAAAAAATTATTCACCATCTTGAGCATCATATTCAAGAATACTACATTAAGTCAGTTATTCATAATTAATATTTATAAGATTTTCAATACACCTGTTGAATGGAAATCAAATTCTATCTTCACTAATGCTGTACAATGCATTGGAAATAATTTCCAGAGAATAGAGAATATAGTGCTATATACCATACTTTGCACTCAAAAACAATCCTATATATTAAGTAATAACCTGTAGATTTATACTTTACGTTTGTCTTCAATATAATAATATTAAATCGTGCTATCACACTTCCAATATAAAGCTGTAACAACAACTAGAAAACTAAATTAAATGGCTGAGTGCTTTCAAGAAGATGTACTTCTCATATTCATAGCCAGTTATGATTCTTACTTTGAAATCATTATATAAATAAATACCATATGCAAATTCTATGCAAATGAGTCACTAAGACCATTTTTTAGATATAGCAAAACATGCATCTTTACAATTAATGGTGAAGGAGTCCTCTGCTATAAAGTAAGCTTCTTTTACCCCTTCGCTTAATATCATGCCTCTCAGTATAAACTAATTTTGCAGATGCGGGTTCGAACACACGTTCTGACAATTTTTGATGTTGTGCAAAAATTGAAGTGCATTCTGGATTCGTATGTAGCTTATTGTATTTATACTTGTGATGTGATAGCTATGGTGGCTCTTGTTTCACCATAGTATGATGCTTTGCATCCATTATGAGGGCATGCCACTCTGTACACATTCTGTGGGGTCTGATCAGAAGCTATAGTGTCTTTAGTGTTGTTAATAAGCCTATTAATTACAGCTTTATGTTGGAAGTGTGATAGCATAATTTAATATAATCCTATATATTAGACAATATATTTTTTTCTAAAACACATATCTTTAGTGATACTAGTTACCCATCATTCCTTATGAACTTTTTTAAATATGAAATCATTTTAAAATAATAATGCAAAGAATGCCAAAATTGCTTAGTTTGATTCCCAAGTTTATTTTTTAATACATTCACTATCATTCATATGATAATGTCATATAATCATTTTATTTTTAAAACAATCAATCTTTATTGATGTATAATGGAGCTAATTCAATTGCAACAACTGTATTTCAGTGCCTAGATTATGAGCTCATTCTAAAAAAAGACTTAAATAGAATCATGATTTGAAAATCAAAGAAATGAATGATTTATAAAAGACCAGTCACTTCTTTTAAAGGCATTAGAGGTGAGATTGTACATAGCAGTAAATTCAGAATACAAAATTCCAGAAGAAAAATTTTTATCAGGCAGAAAGACATTAGAACATATATAACATCTTCTGTGGCATTAAATAGCATCAATAATATACTGACAGATAGATCTCACTACCTTTTTGCTTTACAAACCTAGGAAACTTTAAACTTACTCCAATATCACTTATAAACATAATTAAAAATTACAACATCCAAAATTAGAATATTAAATCAGAATTGTAGCATCTTTCTAGCTGTCTGCATGATTATAGGAGTACTTAATAAATATTTTGCATTATGTATTACATTGTTTCTTCAAACGATACTTACAACTAAACTTCAATAGAATATAAAATCGTAATATATTTTTGCCAATGTCTTCTTTTCAAAACTTTAAATTTATTTTGATTGAAGACTTTATATTCTGAAGTCTTTTTTTATATATTATTATTGTGTCTATGAGACAGATCTAAGCAATAAGTGAGTTTAACTACATTTTATTAAATATAGCAAAAAATGATTATATAAGAGTTTATGTTAGTTTACTGTGACAGTCTGTTATATTTGTTCAGCTTTAATTTATAAGCTTTGACATAACTGAATTTAGCCATAGATGGAAGTTAGTAGCAGAAGTCAGAATTCGTTATTTTGCTGCACTAGCTTTCTTAGTGACATCTTGCATTCCATTTCAATAGCTGTGTTATTTCACAGTGTGTTTTTTTTACATACATTTATTTATTGTATTTTATGGCATTTTCTAACTATGCATTTGTTTATTGTGTGTTTGAAGTATTTATTTTAACAGTGTTTGTTGATGATCTAAATAGTACAGAGCCTTTGTACTAGAAAGACAAATCACTTGTGTGGTCCCTGTGTATAGGCTTTTGCATTTTTCAAAAATTAAATGGAGTATAAATAGTCAAGTTATCAATTTTTTTAAAGTAAATTGAATCAGCAGATTTATAAAAAATGTTGTTGATTTTAAAAAAGAAATAATTCTGAAAACATCTTAATTTTATTTATTGACAAATAAATTTCATTTTACAGTATATTAAATTTAGCTCAAATTTTATGATAAATGACATGTATAAAATACTTTTGCTCTGCATTTACATATATAACAGGAATTATTTTATTTGGGGGATTAAACCTCAGTGCAATAGTTATTTAAGACAATAATTGTTTTTCAATAATAAAAAAATCAGCCAAATAATTAAGCTAAGGAATTGAATTTTAAATCATTCATGAAATTTCTAAATATTTTAAAATTAATTGATATTATTAGTTGACATGTTTGAGGTTTCTCTCAATTTTAATTTGTCAATAAAGGTTAAATGATGAAAATATATAATAAACGCTTTATTGTACTAAATATATAAGTAATGTTTCAAATTAAACTTTAATGCTACAGTTTTTGTAAGTAATTGAAATGCCTTCTAGCTGTAGCATAATTTTTTTTTTGTTAAATGATCAACTCTTGACTTTTATCGTCTTTTTTCTTTACATAGAGTGAAATCTGAAATGCTTAGCCTAAGAGATTGAATTTTAAACCAGTCATGAAATATATTTCCAGATATTTTTAAATTAATTGACAAGTTTAAGATTTCTCTCAATTTTATTGACAAACGAAAATTGACGAAGTTAAAAGTGTGAGATTTTTCAAACTTGTCAACTAATAATGTCAATCAATTTTAAAATATCTGGAAATAAATTTCATGATTGATTTAAAATTCAGTCTTCTTAGATTGCGCTCTCTCTCTATATATATATAAAGAGACACGAAAAAAGATAGGGACTAGTCTTTTATCGAAAAAATTGTTATATACCATTATAGGGGACATTTTAGTTGTCCATAATTATGGTTGAATTGAAGTTTAATATCAAACAATATTTTTATAACAGAAATTAATTTTGTTTCTTATTTGCTTTTTCTAAGTTTAAATTAATAAAAAAACGACTTAAGAATTTCTTTATTCAAAATTATCTAATGTCTTATTGTCTATTGAACATATAATTTTAAATTACTATGATATAGATAAATAATGATTTTCAGAACAAACAGCAAGAAAATAAATTTTATGAAATAATTATACGTCATTGTAAAATTTTAGATAATAAACCTGCAAGTTTTTTATTTTATTAATATATAATAATCAGCTCCTTATTGCTGCCAGCATTTAAAAAATTTTTGCTTTGTAATTTTATAAAATTTGAAATACCATGTGCCCTTATACCTGGAGCCTGATGAGTGCTGGTTTAGCACAAAATACCTGTATTGGTGATTATTTATCTTTTCTGCATGTGGGTGGTCATGTGTATCAGTAGTATGGGATAGTGTGGAAGGTGAAAGGGCTTGAAAGTCTTGAGTTCAAATTCCCTATATTTATAATTTTATTAAATTTTATATTGATACTAAATGGGGCATTAAGTAGAAAAGTAAGATTCTCTGTTTTTAATTATATATTTTTTAATAACGTTGACTTTTATCTTGGGCCCACAAATTCTAAGAAAGGCTGTAATCTAAATATACATATTTAATTACCCATGAAGACATAGTAATGATTGTTTTGTAAATTTGCTTCTATATATTTGTGACAATTATCTCCTATTTAAAAATGGATTTTAGGTTCATTAATTGTGATTATTTTATTGGTTAAATTGTTTTTAATAATTATTTAACTGGTTGTTTTTTTTCTGTATATTTTATTACAGCTCTGTAGTTGTCTGTAGATCAGTTTATTAGAATAGTCACTACCTTATCTCTCCCTTGTTAAGGTTATCCCATTGTGGCAACAAGGTAATTTAGGTAATATCAGGTTCTTGGATATTTCTTGTCAAGGATGATATATATGATTTCTAGGGTGGTGCCTGCTGTTTCTGGTATTAGCTTTTCTGCTAAGCTTATCCATTTTAGTTTCTTTAGTTCTAAAATCTACTTGATTTTATGCCTGTGGTAAAGATTTTCTTTATTACTTTTTACAATGAAAGTTTATAGCAATTGTGTGTTTCAATGATACCAATAATAGTCACAAACTTTGATGTCCATATCAAACTTATTATTTGGATTGATTGATTTTTGCATTTCTGGCTTGGCAATAGATTGGTTTGCTCTTTGTGTGAAGTTCATGAGCAATTCTGATGGGGCAGATCACTTAATTTAACATAAACAATAATTTATACATTACTATTTTATCTTTAGATGACCGTATTTTAGCACTGATATCAAAAGATTTTCTTTTAGGTTAAGTAAAAATTGGGATTTTCATGTTATTTCACTCCCTACTCATAAACATAGAATGCATTTAGTAAAAGTGATTGCTAATTTTTTATATTCTTAATGTTTTAATCTCTCCCTCATCTGTAATAATTAATGCTACAAACATTATAAATTATAACAATCTTTCAATATTATGTATTGTTAGGAAAGTGATGTCTTTCAATCTGAAAGGAAGATTGCCTAGAAGTCACCAATCATATAATACATCATGTTTGAGATAATATATATTTATATGTTTATGTATACACACATCTATATATGTATATCATAGCATTGCCTAGTTACAAGATAAAAAGAAGTGATTTAAATTTGGTAAAAAGAGGGTTAATGAAAGAGTAATGATAATGTGTTAGTATTCTCTTTTTCATGTTGAATGTCTTTTTATGGAAAAAAAAATTATCAAATTGTAATGAAAGGAAATAAAATTGACTAAAATATTGCTCATGATAAGGAAAAAACACAAATATAGTTGTCAAAATAAAAAGTTATCAAATTATTAAAGTCAATAAGTAATTGCATGTTTGTTTCAAGACAAATTCAAATTTATAAAAAAGTAATATTTTTTCTTCTGTATTCTTTCTTTTATTTGTTTGTTTGTTTGTTTCTTGATTTTAATTGTTTTTGATCAATAAACCTGTGGGTCAAGAATTTATTGTTTAATGGACTTGAGCCTAGGACCTTGCTGCCTGTTGTGGTGGTTGGCACAATGCTGGACTTGTCCATCTATTCAGCTGAAGCATTTGGGTCTTCACTTTTGGACCCCAGGATGGGATCATTGGGTGATGGATAACTTCTCATGGGCTGGGCTGTATAGATTCATGTTTAGATACACATTAATCAACATTATAGCAACCCTTTTATAGATATAATTGTCATCAAGCATATGTACTTTATATAATCAATAATTGTTTTACCTTGTTTATTACATTGAACACTTTGTAATTCTCAATGGGTAAGTGTACCCAAAAATTTTTGTAATCTTTTTACTAATAAAGGTTACTTTTGAAAGTAAATATATAGTTAGAACTCAACTGAAATAGATAAGTTTTGAAGATAGACTGGTGGAAGGTTGAACAACATATTTTTATTAATTTTTTTGATAAACATTGACATTTATTTATAAAGGGCTGTGATAAAGGATTCGATACAAATTGTATTCTTCTAGCAGAGTGAACCATGTTTCCTACCATCCATCATGAAATTAATGTAGAGCAAGTTGTATATTTGTCAGTGCAAGAAAATGACTCAGCATGCTAAGTATTTGCACTGCTATAATATGCTTTACTAGTGCTCATCAACAGATGTTTATATCTTCCTAATATGTGACTCCATAGGTAAAAACATTGAAGGATCTGACCCTAATTTGAAGAAAAAAAGATACTCATCATTGTTTGAAAGAAAGGTGTTTATTTTGTTGAAAATTTTCTCCAAAATTATACTTGTCAATAAATTATGCAAGAAGAAAATATAGCAATGCTGACCAACCAAAAGTAAGAAAAATCTAGGATTACTTAATAGACTGTTTTATTAATTTACTAGCCAAAAATAAGAAAAAAACAAGAGTTATTATATTGACTGAATTATTTATTTGCCAGCCAAAAATAAGTGAAACTAAGGGTGTACAGACTTAATTATTGTATATATACATGTGACCAAAATTTTGTTAATAACATATACTCATGATAACATCTTATTTAGTTATTTCATTATTATATTTAATACTAATTTAGGTACTCAGAAATGTATTATCTGTTGTAATATTATCGATGAATTATACAATTTTACTTAATTATAGAATTTTTTTACGTGTATCATTAGAACATTATTCAGACATAGAAGATGAAAAAAATATTTTAGTTTATGGTAAGGATAGATTATAATGAAAATTATTAAAAAACTATTACATTGTAGAAATTATTTTAAATTCCTTATTAAATGGGTTCTCCATTTTGACAGAATCCATTATTTGAGAAATGTATTAATGCAATATAATATCGTTACTGCATGTAACGTGTAATTCTCATTCATGCATTTCATCTAACAGATGGACAAACTAAATAGTTAAGCAGTGCAATATTGTGATTGATTTTCTCCATGTTACTGTTTTGTGCTTCTAGAATGACCCTTTAAGGGTTGAAGGCTTAAAGCTGGATTTCTGATACTACTGTGATGGGTAATGGTTAATGATACCAATTTAAGAAAATAAAAATATTCCATGAACTAAGGTACTGTTAAGTTATTTTACATGTGGTAGAAAAAAAATATCTATGTCAGTGAAATATAATGAGCAGGATATATTCCTGTTACTTGACTAACATTATCAGCAAAAGGCTTATATGCTCATCACCAATCATTTATTGAGGTTCAAAATTACATACCCATTACATCTTCTTCCCAGTATATGTTCTCATGTAAATCACCCAGCAGTCTGTGTGGCATTCGATGTAATGATAATATTCTAATTGACAAAAACCCTGAGAAAAACTGATATTGCATAGAAGGTGAAATACAAGAATGAACAAGAGGATAAAAGTAGTGGGGAAGGCAATAATAGGTAAATAAAATAAAGGTAGCTCAACTAGGAAACAATAGGGCTGGATAAAAAAAAGAAAAGCATATGCTGTGGGGTGAGAAATTGACTATCTTCATTATTTGTATTTATATATTAGAATATTTCCATAATCTAATATGAGTATTGAATGTCTTTAGAAAAATTTAATTTTATTTAAATATTCCAAATACATTCAACTGTTAGTAATAGCACACAGTTGAATGTATTTAGAATATTTAAATAAAGTTAAATTTTTTTAAAAACATTCAATACTCATACTCATATTAGATTATGAAAATAGTCCAATATATAAATACAATTAAAACACCACTATCACAAATCTTTAGAAAAACACTATCTTTATTATTGATATAGAAGAAAAGAAAACTATTTTTTTTATTGTATTACTAATTTTACTAATAAAATTTGCAAATGATTGTAAGAGTAAAATAAAAGTGCAAATTTAAAAATGAGAAGAAAAACCTAATACTATTGGCAGAATAGATGCCAGTGCCAGGTATGGTAGTAGATGCCGTGTATTAACAAAATCTTTACTCCGTGTTATTATTTATAATACCATAATGCTTTATTTAAACACAAACTTCTACAGTACACTCTACTTTTAAACTAATTAAACTACAAAAATATATACATGAAAAAGTCTTTTTATTTGCTGTGTGTTGAAAAGTTCACACCTTTACGGATTTATCTGTTCATTGGTTCAATTATCTCGTTATTTCAATTCGTCTGTTCTTCTGCATTTCTACCAATTAAATTGTACTCCTAATTTCTCTGTGGTCCGGCTTGTTATCATTTTCTCTAATCGTAATCCTTTGTCTTCTATAATCCGTTTTGTATTTTTATATTCCGCCATTTTGACAAACAAAATATATGTTGTAATTTCACTTCTGAAATATTTCTTTTTCTTTTATCAAACACTTCAGTAGATGTCAAAGAATAGGCTAAAGAAAAAACTAGAAACTCCAGGAAAAGCAATATTCATTGAAACAGTGGTAATGATGAACTTATTTAAAGAAATGCTAAAAGTAATGAAAGAGTTTAAAGATAATCGAAATAGTCAGATAAAAAAGTTGGCTCTCAAAAGAATGAAATTAGAGATAATCAAAACCAAATGAAAGAGGAATTGTAAAGAGATCTAAGAGTGGATGACAGAACTTGAGCAATAATATGGATGAGATCCATCAAGAAGTCAAGCAGAAAAAGAATATGATTGTAAAATAAGCTCACTGCAAGAAATAGTGGATTTTACAGATACAAAATAAAAAGAATTTGGAGCTAATGCAAAAAGAAATTGATGACCTGGGAAGGCAAATAAGGAAAAACAAAAGCAGAGACGATGACCAGTTGAAAAAAATAATAGAATGAATAAAGAAATTGGGGGCTGACCACAGAGAAGATGGCCAAGTTAATGTAACCTCTCCAAAAAGAGAAAGAACAGCTTAAGAAAGAAGTAATGTAGATCATCATTCACAGAATAATGTACCTAAGTATAATAAACCAATTATTAAAGATTATTTTCAGACAATACAGGTGAAACATCCATTGAGTATTTAAATAGTCTGAAAAGGCACATTAGTTCAAACCTAATAGTGGAAGAAAACAGGCTTGCAATAGCCTGTAGTAATTGACAAGGGGCATTTAAAAACTTGATGAGACTTTATTCACTCATCCACAGAATTTTATGGAATTTGAACAAGCTTTATTAATTTGCTATTGGAGTTAAGTATACCAGGTGAGTATCAAGCATAGGATATCATAAGAAAAGTGTCATCTTGGTGGATCATAAACTCCATTCTTTAGGAAACAAGCAACTAAATTGAGGACCCTAATAGCTAAACCATTATTGGAATCCCAGTTCAGTGGTACCATGCAGTGTTAGTTCTCCAAGACACATTGAAAAGATGTTACCTGGAATTGATAGACATACTATTAAACAGATTGCTGAGCTGTTGAAGGAATATAACATACCAAACTTGAAACTTTGGCAGGAAGTGATTTAAGCCTGTATAGAAATGTCTTATAGAGGAGATAATGAATCTCAGTGCTATTCAGTATTGAAAAAGAAAAGAGCGGCTGCCACCATGGAAAGAAAAAAGTTCAGCTGGCAATCCAACCAATCTGATTAGAACTCAATGTGATGATTTGGAAGTGGGTCATGCATCAGCAAAAATGAATCCTCTTATCTGTCTGACAGTGATACAGAAAAAATGTAGTAATCATGGTGAGCGGTTGAAGAAAGGTGAATGTTAGATCTTTTCAGAGTTTGAGTGTGGCTTTTAACTGCTATTATATGGTTACTGTACCGAATTGTATTGAAGTCAAATCAAAACATCAACAAAAAAAAAAGAAGATAAGTTCAAAGCAAACAACCAACCCCCCCCTCCACCATCTAAAAACAACAAAGTGTTTGTTTCCATATTTTTGTGTAAACAAACTGACAGAGTATTAATCGATAATTTAAAAGCAAACCAACACTCCTAACACCATCTAAAAACAAAGTGTTTGTTTCTTTAAAAAAAATGAACCAAAAATAAAAAAACGGGTTAAAAAAAACGTTGGTTTACCGTAAGTAATATTATGTAAAGAAACCAACAGACAGTTAATCGATAATTTAAAAACAAACCAACACCCCTAGACCATCTAAAAACAAAGTATTTGTTTATTAAAAATGGAAAAAAAAAAACTCTGGGTGGAATTAAAAAAAAACTTTGGTGGTTTACCGTAATATTATGTAAACCAAACAGATGGGCCGGCAACGAAAAAAAATTAAAAACCGGTTGAAAAAAAAACAAAAAAATTTTTTTTACCTTGGACCATGAATCAGTATATTGATGTGCATTGGGCGAAAAAGAGCACCATCATATGGTAGGTTCAGTATTCATACTATTACCTTTTTTTTATATATATATATCCAAGGTGCAAACAAGATGATGGAATATATATATATATAGTAGAAATTCTAATTATAAAATGTTACTCAGGATGGCACTTATGCCATAACAGGCTATAACTTTTATTTATATATTAATATTTTAAAAATTATAGCTAGAGGGTTTGAAAGAAATGAACTACATTTCTCGATTGCATATTTTCAAGCTGATTAAAAAGCATAAATTCTGTTAGGGAATTTAAATGCAAATAGTTCAATTAATCAAAAGAGTTGTCAGTCATACGTTTCCCACTAAATAAATTTTAAGAAAACATGTTTCATCCATAAAAATAATCAAATAAGCAGCACACTGTAAATAAAGTGAAACTTTAATCCACTTATTCACCTATTTCATTTCTTTTTTTTTACTACATAAATGGTATTTTTTCCTGAATCCATTTTTCTCCAACTTATTGTTTTATTACATAAATCATTGATAAATCATATTCCTGCTACTATTTTACCATATGGATATTTTTTTTTTTTAAAAAAAGAAAATCTTGTTTCATTTTATTTTTTGAGTGACTTGAAATTCAACTGTTGGCACCGGGATGGTTTATCAAGAAACCTGGGACAAAGTCACCCTACCAGATCAGTGAACACGCATCAATATCTGTCGAAGCTCAAGTGTTACGATTCAACTGTGATTCTGGTACACTAATATCAAGAATTTACATACATGTACAACTAGTTACTCTCAATAGTTTTTAATAAATATCTATTTTTTAATAAATAAATAAAAAAGTTTCATCAAAGGCAGTCATGAATGTTTGCTTTTGAGTTTTAATTGTTGCAGTCATCGTTTGTTATTTGTGTGGATTAATTTATTCATTGCTCTGATTTGCTGTATTTTATTATTGTTTCTATTTTGCTCCTATTGCAGATCAGAATTTATTAAATAAAAGTGGTCAAGTTAAGGTTGTGCTGAACTTTGCTGAAACTCATGAAGTACTGATGAAAGTAAAAATTTTCAAAGAATAGCTGAATTCCTTTAAACCTTTATGCATTCTTCATCAAGCAGCGTAACGTTATTGATTATAATATTTTTAGATCCTAGAAAGGATGCAAAAAGTTTGCACAAAACATATGTCAATCTAAAAAGTTTATAGTAAATAATGTCTTTACATTTTCTTAATATAAAATTTTGAATCGTATTTCTACAGATTTTTTAACTTATATTTTGATATTTGTAAAATTAAAACCAAGAGTATTGCGAATGAAAATATATAAGTTCCATGAATATCTAATCACTATAATTTATGTTAATATTATTTTTTAAATGTATCTAATTATTGTGATTATTAAACATATTTTGCAAATAATATACTGGATTGTTTGAATTGCAAATAAATTTCTGAGAATTAAATTTATTTTTTTTATAGGTATTTGAAAAGTGAATAATATAGTAATCTTTAAATTGTTCTTATCTTTAATAATTTATCAGTGCTATCATTTTCTTGAATTTATCATTTCTTTTTCTAATTTTTCTTAAAAAATTGTATCTAGGTCTCACTATAAGTTAAGCAATTTTAATCATATATTTTTTCATCATCCTTATTATTAACATAATTTTTAAATAGAATAAATTCTTAAAAATAAAATTTTTTATACATATTTTTACTTTTTAATTACTTTTAAGTATGAAAAAGAACAATGACATTTTTTAAATACGAAATTAATTTTTAATATTTAGGTTTGTTATGACTAATTAATATATATATATGTTTTATTTCTTTTAAAGATATGATTGGAACAGTCAAAGAACAACCTTCAAACCTTCCACATGGGGGGCTTGCCACAAACATTGTATCCCCACCATTTTCTATTCTGCAATCTCATTTTCCACAATGGGCACATGTTGGAAGATTGGATCGTAATCATTATCCTAAGTCCATTAAACCAGATCGAGGATCTGTTCCCCCATCAATGGTTCGTCGCAGTGCTACCTTCTTAACAAAGAAAAAACCTTCAAATCCTGAAAGTCAGAGCCTGAAAGAAAATTCTGAGAACTTGAATTCTACAGAACTATCTGAAATTTTGGCATCAAATAGGGTAATGATATTAGAAAAAAATATTAAATTCCTTAAGAAGTCTCATTTAAAAATGTTAACAGCATTGCATCAAGAAGTAGAAAAGCTGATGAATGAAAATAAAGGTAAGTAACCTGTTTATTAAATTAGGAAGAAAAATAATATTCTTTTTATAATATAGTTATGTGTAATGAAGTACCATCTATGAAGAAATTTAGGAATTAATATTATTTTTTTAGATTGTTAAACTTCTGCAGACTTATTCTAACAATTAATACTCCAAATAGTTATGTGATAAGAATATGTTTTTTACCCAAAATTAAGTTATTTTCTTATATTTACATACACAGTAATAATAAGAAGATGGTATTAAGACATTGATATGAATTAATCCAATTACAAGATATTGATGATGATCAAATCAAATATTGTTTTATTTCCAATTATATTGCAATTAGTTTTTTTTTAGTGGGAATGGTTACTTATCTAAAATTAATCTTTCATCCAACTTTATCTTGGTTAGATAAAGATCATATTGTAGAGGCATCCTTCTTTATACTTAAATAGGTTAAGACCTATTTTGAATGGGTGCCACTTTGAGGGTTGGAAGAATATTCTTACAGACACATATTTTAACTCTTTTACGTTATACTAGACTTTTTCCCTGTTAGCATTTCTAAGTTCTGGCTAAGCCCCCCCCCCCCAAAAAAAAAATATATTTAGAATAATAATCAGACTTACATTATTATCTTTAGTTAAATAAATGCATACATGGAAATAAGATGTACACACACATATATAAATAGGAATCAAGAATGCTTTACTAATAATTACAGTTAATTACTAAGAGACTACACACATTAATATCTTATAAATGTTAAATGCATATCACAATAATAATAATAATAATGATGATGATGATGATAATGATGTTGAAATAAATGCATTTGATGGATATGTATTCACTCTACTTTCATTAAAAACTGTTTTAATCTCTCTTATTTAATATCCATGCATTTATATTGTACCGGTCAAAACATGTTTATCCATCTAACATGAGCTGGAACTCGAAACGTACTTCAAACTTAGTCAAGCCTAAGATTTATGTCAGGGACCATCCTAGATTTGAACCCATTCCCTAAGCCCCAAATCAAACACCTAATGGATAACATAACAATGATGTCACACAAGAATTTATTTTAAATCCGGCCCCTGGCAGAGCGGAGAAGATAATGAGACATCTATTAACTATGACTTAACTAAAATATGTATATGCATGGCTGTATGTTTGGAAGTGGAGAAAAGGAATTCAAACTACTCAAAAAAAGTTAAGCAATAAATATTATTTACATACATTTATAAATTAATTGCATACATTAGTATGTGTGTAAATGAGCAAGTGGTCTACCAAACAATAGATAATTATATATTGTCATTCACGCTATGTTTCTCTTATGCTCTTTTATTAATTAAATGACATATACTATAAATAAACACACATCTTTAGTGAGTCCAATATTAAGATGCCAATCAATTATTAGAAAGAATTTACATAAAATTGCCATTAACACTTTTATATATGGTTCTGAAACATGGTGACTAACATTATTTCACGTAGTGTTCCAAGATTCATTATATATATAATATAAACTATTTTTATGCCATTACGGTCGTGAAAATAAATAAACTACATTTGAAAACATATTTGATTATATGACAAAATATTTAATGAAAATTCTTTTAGTTAGCGCTGGTAAGAAGAATTCTCTGTTTTCCCGAAAGCAAATACTCTTAAATACATAAATAACAAATTACGACAGTAGGATTGTATAATAAAACTGAAATACCATTATAAATTAATAAAGTTAATAATATTCAGCATTTATATATATATTTTGAGCAGAGTGCAATTTTAATATTATTACAGCACTAAAATTAGGTCATAAGCAAAAGTAATAATAATATGAATAAGTGGCGGTACTGACAATGGCGAAGGAATAAAGAGGAAAAGGTCATGCTTCTGGACAAAAATGAAGTCTAAGCCCCCCCTTCTTAGGGCAGTGCATAGAGAAGAATGAATAGGCATGGCGTGGCCCTGGCTGTACTGGAATAACTGACATGAGAGGCCTTTTTATGTGAAAGTTTGGTCCTGAGAAGCTCAGCTATTAACAGGACAGGCAGGACATGAGAAGAAATCTATAGGTTCGAACTTGTCACAACCCCCAGATTAGAAGCCCATAATATATATATATATTCATGAATATATGCCGAATGTCAGTAATGCAGTACGGAGAGATGTCACTAATGATTTTGAATATGATTTACTGCTTTAAAATAAATGACTCTTGTTTGAATGCCATAATTTATATAAATAATGTTATGCCACTAGAATATATATAAAGAGATTTAGATTTCATTTAATAAAATATACATTAAGATTTGACCCCCTCCTTTTCTGCTATTTAAAATAAATCAATCCCACCTTTGTTGATTTTATAATAACTGGAATATTTAAGTTCTGTATTTGATATTTTAAGAGTATGAAAAATAATGTGAAACTAGGAATTATATAGAAAACAAATAATAAGTCACCCTTTCAGAATTGAATAAATAACATTTATAAAATAAATAAGGTTTCAGAGCGTTAATTATCCTAAGTTTTAGATTCTTCCCAGGTAGAAAATCCAGAGTTAAACAAATAAATTTTTTTACTAAAACATAAACAAAATGCATTATGTTTTAAGGGGACATTAGTAACTTCAATTCACGAAGGTTTACTTAAAAAAAAGCAGAAAAGATTTTTAGAAATTAAGCTCGCCAGGTTGCTTGAGATTGGCATATTAATAATAAAAGCATATATATAAAATCAAGTAATAAATAACTATAAATAAATGACTGCACCAAAGTTAAAGAAAGTTAGAGCATATGAGAGAGAATTGAATTTATAGAAATTATTTGAGAACACTTTACATATTATATATTCAAAATAAAGTTAAATGATACATTAAGAGAAGAATAGTCAAAATAAGAGTCATATATTACATGACTCAAAGTCTTGATAATAGAATTTGAGATTAGTTAGACTAGCTTTACTTGCGACTTGAAAATTTACCTTGCACCATTTTAAGAGTCCATATTTCAAAGTCTGCTCATGCATGGCAATTGGTTCTTAAATAACAGCAAGCTTTTATTTAGCATCCCACAATTCTCCAGTCAGGCTTTTACTTCATTCTATGGAAGCATAATGACACAGTAGCAGCATAACTCTCATGGGTCAGAAAGGTGATGAGCTTTCTATGCTTACATTTCAAACCAGCTTGGATTCAGTTAACTGCACAGTTCTCTCAATAGTAGCTCATCTGTTGGTGATTTAAACTCAGGCCATTTTATACTCCTGCCCAGATATTTCTGGAATGCTTTTAATTAATTAGTTTTAGCTTAAAATCTAATCTCTGATCTTAAAAATTCTTACTTTTTTTTTATCGATTGTTTTTGAAGATGCAACTGTAAGATAATGTCCACAAATAAATTCAAATCTATTTCCAGATTAGAAATAGATTTGACAAAAATGTTTATAACAAAAGAAAATCTTTAATCTTAATCCCCATTTTATTTTAAGTAAAAACTTTAATTAAAAATACCTTCCCCAGATTAAAACAATAGTGTTTCCAACACTTTAATTATTTTTGGACAATTAACGGTTGCATCTTCCATCTTGGATTTTATAAAATACACAGTTTAATAGGAAAAACAATTTAAAAAGAAAAAGTTTAAAAAATGATGTATAATAAAATATTTTTAAAAAATCAATGTTTCGTTAGTATTTTTGCTCCGATAATATATATATATCTGAGCCACACCAATAAAAAAGAATTAATAATCATAAAATTAATAATAATAAAAATGTTATTGAAAGTTAAAATTTATAACTTTTAGGCATGCATCTCAAATATATACTTAAAATATATATATATGACTAAAGGAGCAGGATGGGATACACGGTTTAAACACAGGTTAATAGATGGAACCATGAAGCTCAATCTTAAGCTGAGATTGACTGCTTCAATATGAAATTGTTACTCCATTAATCTTGAAATATTAAAATTTGTTGAATGCATTATATTTCATACAGAGTTATAGCAGAAATAATAACATACAACTTTATAAAATTATTCATGACTGCAAAAAAAAATATATATAAATATACCCTCTGTTGTCTCTTTTTTATATTAAACCATTAAGCATAATTTGATCACCATTCTTTATGATTACACAAGCTGTTAACACAGAGGCACAACTCACCATACAATAACGCCTCTGTGTTAACAGCTTGGGTACCCTTAAAAAATGGTGATCCTGTGATGTTTAGTGGTTTAACCAATCCTGCCCAATAACTAAAAACCCAAAAATGTATAGATGTTGAATTAAGTTCAGAACTATGATTATACAAGCAAATGAGCTTGAATTGAAAACAGTATTGTATTTTCATTCTGGACTCAAAGCTTTATAGTTAGCTAAAAAAAGTAAAAGGTAGCGGTTGGAGGATTGCATTAGATCCTATGATCTAGTTGCAGTGCTTTCTAATCCAAAAACTTTTCAATGATGAAGGCCACCAATTGGAAACTAGTCTTGGGATATTGGATGAGTGCACAAACCTTCCTGCACCTATACTCTGGCTTGCACTTAGTTTTGCCTCTGTCCTTTTTATATTATATAATTTCATTAAAATATTTTTTCCCCATTTAAATATATCTTATTGCCTATAGAATATCATTTCATAAACCTCTCTTTTAAAAAAATAAATTTTATTATGGGAATCAAGTGCACCTTTACCTTCCTTAGCGATGGCAATTGGTTCTCCAAAACTCATTGTTAAGCAAGAATATCGTATAGAGGATACGTATTTATATAGGGGTCTATGGGAAAAAAATTGGTCGGTTCCTAAAACTTAAAAATTACATTAACTTAGGAATAAAGTACATATTTAAAAAAAATATTTATTAACACTTATTTTAAATGCAATCTTTTTTTTTTAAATTTTTTTTCTAATTCAACACTGGCATTTTAAAATGTTGTTTTTCTTTTGATTTGAAACCACTTAGATATAAACAACATTTTTAACGAAGTTACAAAATCAATAACTATTTCTATATAATACTGTACTGTATTTATATATTTGACTATTTCATCATCTAATATAAGTGTTGAATGTCTTTAGAAAAATTAAACGTTATTTAAATAATCCAAGTACTGTACATTATATGTAAATAAAGTTTAATTTTTCTAAAGACATTCAACACTTATATGTACAGTATATAGTATTATAGATTCATTAATTATATTGAACCGGATTGATTTCCAATTCAGTGGTTTTATTACTAAAATTAATAAGGGAAAAACAACTTCATTTTCATTAAATGTCTAATGCTAAAATTTTTATTATTATTTAAAACACATATGCATTTATATTTAAAGTAGATCATTTAATGTTTATAAAATTGATTTTAAAATAGTTTACTTTCACCACCTGTTTAAATCAATTTGATTAAAAACAGACAAGCTTGCTAATTATATATTCCTGTTGCTTTTATTTTAGTCATATTTTTAAAGTTAATTCTAAAAAAAGCGGAGATTTAGTTTTGTATTTGTCGTTTTTGTTTCAATTATCCCTGGTTGGAATTCTTAAATTAGATTGAGCGGGAAATTAATATTTGCCCTGCCTGAAATATAGAATGGACACTAATGAAAGTTTTTCGCGGGAAATGTAGCGAGGCAAAGAGAGCCCGCCAATTTTTATAGAGGAGATTCAATATAGAAAGAGACACTTGGATTATGGCCTGCTAAGAGTCATACCATTTTGAGTAGCTGTTCAAACATTTAATTCCTGCTAAAAACTTAAATAATTATTGACAAACTTCGTTGCTGTGCAAGATGTCAAAATCTACCACTATGAGTTTTGCCATCATCAAAATGTCTTGCTAATTTAAGCAAAGGACGGACCCATGCCTGCCAGCTCTCCTTCAGTCATGCCATGAACCTCTAAAATAAACACTGCCTCTACCTTGCCGCTGTCAAAGGACCTGAAAGATGAACTATTATCAAAAGTGCACTCTGCCTTACCGTAAGCTAAACTTTTTCCTATTCCAGCCAGGGTAAATAAATTGCATTTAATTAAATCTCCACTCAATCTAATGATAAATATGTTTTAAAATGGTATTAATTGTTTTTAATTATTTATTATCTATGTACTTTTTCTAGTATTTATAGTGTGTCTTGGAATCTTAGTTTTAAGATTCCAAGTTTGTTTGCAATTTTCGTTTATCAGGGGGTGCATTAGGAGTTTGTATTTTATAAGTTTAATATATACCTGATTATTTCGTTAACTATTACAAAACGCATTGACAGTTTTCGTAGTCTTTATTTATTCACCTGCCCTTAGTTGTAAAATAAAGAATCTTTAAGCATGTTTCATTTGCACTTTTTGTGCAAACAACAAAATCTTTTTGCTGGCTATTTGTCAAGTTATTTCTTCGGGTTGTCTGAAAGTAGTCATTTCTTTCTGGATTACGTAAGATCGTAATCAAATATCTTTTGCTGTCTTGTAAGTGAGATCAACCACGTTTACTTTGAATGTAATATTACATGCAGCAGTCCTGCAGCGTTTTAATGACAGTAATTAGAATATTACTGCTCGGACATCCGCGCTGGTTTTGTTGATTTCCGGCAGGACAGTAACTGTTTTATTATCTCTGATTCAGGAAGCTAGAGTTGTTGTTTGTTTTTGTAATTTTACAACTGGCCACCAAGAAGATATTATCCTAACCATTTCATATATTTTAAGTGAGAGAATTTTGCTGCCAAAATGTTTAATGCCTTCATGTTTGTCGTACTCTTGTGCACTCCCTGGTAAATATGCGTATGTTACTATAAGCCACTTTTGTATTCATGGCTAGATGTCTTCACTCTATTGCACAACTTTTAATAAAATTAATAAATTGTTTAAACTTAATTTGGCTGACGTTTGTCTTTGTGCTTTGATTTCTCAGCTGTCTAAACAATATTTAGGATATCTTGTTTCTTCCTGAGTTTAGTCCGGTGCATTCAGATTCGCATATCCTGTCCACCCTTAAAATAAATGTCTAGTTCCTATTTTTGGACTAGTGGCACCCTAGTGGTCAGTATATGTGAATCTCAAAGATCTTTCTCCCGTTACATATATAGTAATTTTGGCGCCCAACATGGGGCTTCCGAGTTTTCAAGCCCATGTGAGATTTTATTTAGACGGTTGAGAAAGATTTCATGTGTAAGTGGCAAGATCTAGTGGGTAGAGGTTCTATTTTTGTTAATTATTGCATGTATTGTTGGAGCCGTTTGGTAGAACAGGGTTTCGTCTTTTTCATATGACATAAATAAATAAACAATAAATAGCGTATTTTCAAAAAAAAAGTGTCGGAGTTAATTTTTTTTGAAGAGTTAAATATATATAGTTCGTCTTTTTCATATGACATAAATAATAAATAGAGTTTTTGTTGTTGTTGTTGTTGTTTAAACAAAAGAAAAAATTGTTCGGAGTTAATTTTCGAAGTCAAAAGTGTGAAAAATAGTTTGTTTGCCTTTTTATATGAAATAATTAATAAACAGTTTAGAAGAAAAATAGTTTGGAGTAAAATTTTTGAAGTTAAAAGTAGTAAAAATAGTTCGTTGTCTTTTTGCATATAAATAAATAGCGTTTTATTTGCTTTGAGATTTTTTGTTTAAAAAAAAAAAGTTAGTATAGCAAGTTAGCCTTGTGTAAAAATGGAAGGTAAAGAAGAAGGCGACAGGGCGGCAGGTTTGGAAGAGAGCCCTGTTTCATTTAAATACCCCCAGATAGTAGAAAAAGAAGAGAGCGAGACACAGATGATGATAAAGTTGATAATAGAAATGAAACAAAGTCAGCAAGCTGAGATGAAAGAAATATGACAAGTGTTGCTGGCAATGAAACAAAATATAGCAAAACAAAATATAGAAATAAAACAGAGTCAACAAACAATACTGCAGTAGTTGAGACAGGAAATATTGAAGAAAGTCGACAAAAATCAAGCAGCTATAGAAGCCATAGAGAAAGATCGAAATAAGGAGGTTCAGGAAGTTGAAATTTTAAAGGAAGAGATGAAAGAAGTAAAAGATGAGGTACAGCAAGGTAGTGTTAGGACAGGTAGTTTAGAAATAAAGATGGTGCAGGTTGAAGGGATGTGCAAGGAATGGATAGACATACATAAAACAACACAAGCAGAATTGAAGATGTTAAGGGAAGAAGAAATGAAGAGAGAAATAGATCTGAGGGTTGATGGTGCTGTCAGGAAATTTGAAAAGATGTTTGAAGGCATAGAGGAAAGTAAGGATAATTTGAAAACAGAAGTACAACAAACTTGTATTGATATGATAAAAGGACTCGAATATAGGCTAGCTGGGATAGAGAATAAACATAGGGCGTTCTATACTGAAGACAAACAGTATGGAACAGAAAATGAATATAGAGAGTCGAGAAGTAAAAGACAGGAGGGGCCCTCCAGTAGATTCTTGGAAAAACAATTCCTAATAGAAACGTTCAAGGCTGAGGTGGGAGAAAGCCCATTAAATCATTTAGGAAGTTTGGCTAATATGTTTCGTGTCCAAGACTGGCCAGAAAGGGATAAAGTTACAGTAGCCAGTAACTACCTTCGTGAAACAGCCTCTGACTCGTGGCACATTTTATTCACCAAACCAAGAACATTTGAGGAATATAGGCATGCCATTTTAAGAACATTTTGGAGTGAAGCCAGACAGGACGGGATACTCTATAAAATATCCCATGAGAGATATTCCAGCATTCGCGGTGAAACATACATGCAATTTTTTTTATAGACAAGTAGTGAAACTCAAGGCATTAACGGCCTTTCCGTTGTTGGACGATCAAGTCACGAGGACTATCCGACATAATATGCCACCAGACATACAACAAATGGTGTTGAGTAATAATGGGCGGTCGATAGAAGAAATGGCAGAATTTTTAACGGCTGTAGATTTTGGCAATGTATCAAGAGAACCTGTAGACAGGTTCAGGAGAGTAGATCGTCCTGACCAAACTCTCCATAAGAAGCAACCGCCTGACCGAGCATAAATGATATTGATCGGACGTACTGTTTAAAAAAAAAAAGGAAGAAAAGATTTGGTTAAGGATTAATGAGAATGGATAAATGTTGGAAATGAAATAGTTTGTTTTTCATGAGTGCGAGGCAAACTTCAGCCGAATTTCTAGGGGTAGTTTTTAAAATGTTTATAGTTTAAAAAAAAAAGTTGCAGGAATGTTTTTTTTTTTTTGATCACGTGTTGAGGCAGTTGAACCGGATTGATTTCCGATTCAATGGTTTTATTACTAAAATTAATAAGGGAAAAACAACTTCATTTTCATTAAATGTCTAATGCTAAAATTTTTATTATTATTTAAAACACATACGCATTTATATTCAAAGTAGATCATTTAATGTTTATAAAATTGATTTTAAAATAGTTTACTTTCACCGCCTGTTTAAATCAATTTGATTAAAAACAGACAAGCTTGCTAATTATATATTCCTGTTGCTTTTATTTTAATCATATTTTTAAAGTTAATTCTAAAAAAAACAGAGATTTAGTTTTGTATTTGTCGTTTTTGTTTCAATTATTCCTGGTTGGAATTCTTATTTTAGATTGAGCGGGAAATTAATATTTGCCCTGCCTGAGATATAGAATGGACACTAATGAAAGTTTTTCGCAGGAAATGTAGCGAGGCAAAAGATCCTGCCAATTTTTATAGAGGAGATTCAATATAGAAAGAGACAATTGGATTATGGCCTGCTAAGAGTCATACCGTTTTGAGTAGCTATTCAAATGTTTAATTCCTGCTAAAAACTTAAAAATAATTATTGACAAACTTCGTTGCTGTGAAAGATGTCAAAATCTTCCGCTATGAGTTTTGCCATCATCAAAATGTCTTGCTAATTTAAACAAAGGACGCACCCATGCCTGCCAGCTCTCCTTCAGTCATGCCATGAACCTCTAAAATAAACACTGCCTCTACCTTGCCGCTGTCAAAGGACCTGAAAGATGAACTATTATCAAAAGTGCGCACTCGTCACTAAATCACTAGAACTCTGCCTTACCGTAAGCTAAACTTTTTCCTATTCTAGCCAGGGTAAATAAATTGCGTTTAATTAAATCTCCACTCAATCTAATGATAAATATGTTTTAAAATGGTATTAATTGTTTTTAATTATTTATTATCTGTATGTACTTCTTCTAGTATTTAAAGTGTGTCTTGGAATCTTAGTTTTAAGATTCCAAGTTTGTTTGCAATTTTTGTTTATCAGGGGGTGCATTAGGAGTTTGTATTTTATATGTTTAATATATACCTGATTATTTAGTTAACTATTACAAAACGCATTGGCAGTTTTCGTAGTCTTTATTTATTCATGTGCCCTTAGTTGTAAAATAAAGAATCTTTAAGCATGTTTCGTTTGCACTTTTTGTGCAAACAACAAAATCTTTTTGCTGGCTATTTGTCAAGTTATTTCTTCGGGTTGTCTGAAAGTAGTCATTTCTTTCTGGATTACATAAGATCGTAATCAAATATCTTTTGCTGTCTTGTAAGTGAGATCAACCACGTTTACTTTGAATGTAGTATTATGCACAGCAGTCCTGCAGCGTTTTAACGACAGTAATTAGATTATTACTGCTCGGACGTCCGCGCTGGTTTCGTTGATTTCCGGTGGGACAGTAACTGTTTTATTATCTCTGATTCAGGAAGCTAGAGTTGTTGTTTGTTTTTGTAATTTTACAACTGGCCAGAAAGAAGATATTATCCTAACCATTTCATATATTTTAAGTGAGAGAATTTTGCTGCCAAAATGTTTAATGCCTTCATGTTTATCGTTTGTCGTACTCTTGTGCACTCCCTGGTAAATATGCGTATGTTACTATAAGCCACTTTTGTATTCGTGGCTAGATGTCTTCACTCTATTGCACAACTTTTAATAAAATTAATAAATTGTTTAAACTTAATTTGGCTGACGTTTGTCTTTGTGCTTTGATTTCTCAGCTGTCTAAACAATATTTAGGATATCTTGTTTCTTCCTGAGTTTAGTCCGGTGCATTCAGATTCGCATATCCTGTCCACCCTTAAAATAAATGTCTAGTTCCTATTTTCGGACTAGTGGCGCCGTAGTGGTCAGTATATGCGAATCTCAAAGATCTTTCTCTTTCTTCCGTTACAATATCTATTTTAAGTTCATATGTTCTAAATTAAAAAAAAAAAAGTCCCGATCATTATAATGAATAATCGATTGTAAATTGAAGTAGTGGGTACAAATTGATGATGATCGCTATTGTGAAATATCGCTAAGTAGCCAATCATCAAGTAAGCTTAAGGTGTATTCATAAAATTATTTTTTTTAAATTTGCCTACTCTTAATAAAACGAATATCATATATATATATATATATTGTATCCTCACCTTCAATTCAATATAATAATAGGAAAATACGACTAGCTCAGGTAAAATGATTACGCTAGGCTAAAACACATATAATCTTACTATAATAAAGATATCCTATGATAATACCTACTATTTAACTAGCTCTAACTGATTAATAAATAATAAATGGGTTGATTTATAAAAATTAAATAAATAAAATATTAATAAATCATGAGACAATTAAGTGAAATACAAGCAGTAAAGAATTACATTGAGCCAATATCCCACAGGATACAATCTCAATGGCATAAAAACACTATTCCCCTATTATTTCAAATAATAATAAATTCACAGCATTCTTAAGAATTTAAAATAATAGCAATCAATTTAATATAATGTCACTAAATAAATTCTAATCTCTTATTAATAATATAATTATAATTATCTCAGGTTCTTTAAAATAACTCTAATCAATTTATAATATCCTGTAGTCAAGTAATAAGGGATTTTGTATCATTCTCAACTACATCTAACTAATAATAATAGCAACAATAATAAATAATAATAATAATAATAATAATCTTCGATAAATAATTTTTTTAATCTTATCAACTGTTCAATATTATGGTGACTAACAACAATAATAATAACAATAAGTAATACAATTCTTTTAAACAGAGCAAAACTCTCCATCCAATATTAATGTGCTAGTATAGGAAATGTGATCATGTGATGCTTAATGGTTTAACAATTCTTTTAGCTCTCATGTGGCATCTTAAATAGAATATGTGATATAATTTGATACAATCTGAAAATATGTGGCAACAAACAACGTTAGAATTCTATGCAATAAATTGTGTGCAATTTAATTATGACCATCATAATAATCACATGATCACTATCTCATACTAGCACATAATTGTTATTAAACAATTCAAAACAAAGCAAAACTATCCATACAGTAGTGCCATCTTGTGCCAACAAGAGCAATCAATGGATGCCAGAAGGCTTGTGCATGAAATCCCTATCTAGTTCCTACTCATCCAATATCCCCAGACTAGTTTCTGGCTTGTGGCCTTCGTCTGTGAAGAGCCTTGGATCTGAGAGCACTGCACCTAGATCTTAGGATCTAATGCAACCCTCTAGCAGCCACCTTTTAACTCTACTTAACTAGAAAACTATGAGAATTAAATTAAAACACACTAATATTTTCAATCCAAGCTCAATAGCTTATACAGGCAATCCTGACTAATAGGATAGTGGTGACTATGGTTGTTAAAGAGCCAAAGTCACCAAAATGTATGGGTGCTGAATTGAGTTCAGACCCATATGACTATATAAACTATTGAGCTTGGATTGAAAATATTAGTGTGTTTTCAATTTAATTCTCATAGTTTTGCAGTTAAGTAGAGTTAAAAGGTGGCTGCTAGAGGGTTGCATTAGATCCTAAGATCTAGGTGCAGTGCTCTCAGATCCAAGGCTCCTCACTGATGAAGGCCACAAGCCAGAAACTAGTCTGGGGATATTGGATGAGTAGGCACTAGATAGGGATTTTATGCACAAGCCTTCTGGCATCCATTGATTGCTCTTGTTGGCACAAGATGGCACTACTGTATGGAGAGTTTTGCTTTGTTTTGAATTGCATAATAATAATATTAATGCAAAAGAAAATTTCTCAAGTATATTATATTCTGAATCATTGTGATTTCTTAAAATGAATAATTATATCTGTACTGTTCAAATATTATGTTTATTTTGGTATCTGTCACTCATGTATTCATGATGGTGAATAAATCAACATAACACAAAGTTTTATAAAAGCAAGTTTAACAAATATTGTCTTATACATTTAACAAAAACTGTATACACTATTTACAATCGTCTTTAATAAAAAAAAACCTAACAAATATCAAGCTAATTTTAGATAAATTGGGTTACATCTTTCTACATCATAAAAACATAATAAATCAACAAGTAAATAAGCCTTTATTCTGACTTATATAGTTTTTATGGCACATTTATTTAAAATATATTACCAATTTAAGAATACTCATAGTTTAATAAAAAAAATCCATTAATTAACATAGCTAGAACATATGGTTTTTTATGTGTACATGAAAAATATAAAATATGAGATACTTAAATAATACTCATCTTTAATATGTTCAAATATTTTTGCAATAAATCAATTAAACTTATCCAATATAGTAGTGTTAGTGTTATTTTAAATATTTTTTTTTGGTTCATTCGATAAATAAAATTGACTTTAATAAAATAATAATATTGGTATTCTTCTACATATTTTGCTTGGTACTACTCTCTAAATAAAAAATCCTTATATGTGTCTTTTATGTATGTTTAAAATATAAAATAATATTCATAAAATACAAGCATTTATTCTATTTTGTGTCATTCATTTTGGATGTTTTATTTTTCTCAAATATGCATTAACACATAGAATCAAAATATCAAAATTATTCAAAATCTCGTGAATAGTTATCATCTCTTAAAAATAGTTTAATAAAATATGAAAAATATTTATGATTCTTTATTATTCACTGTTAGCATTTACATTCAATTTCATTTGTATTTGACCTTAACCTAAACCAAAACAAGAAAAAACTATCGTCTTTCAAAATAGCAATACTACAATTCAAAATTATTCATTATTTTCTTTCATAAAATATAATGCTAAGATAGCGATACGTTGCATAGAACCTGAAGAAATAATTAGAGTAAAGACTCAGTAGTATAAAATATATTGGATAATCTACATGGATACAGTATGAATGAAGAGGTATGACTTCTCTATCTAATACCCTCAAATATAATAATAATGTCCAGGCTATTTATTCAGCACTCACTCGAACATTTTAAAATACAAAAATATCAAGAAAAACACTGTCCACGGAAAATATATACAAGACACAGGGCTACGTTATCTGTACTTGCATAAACTACTAAGATAACGATATAGGTTATTTTTTTATTTTCTTCATAGATCCTACATATAAACATCCAAAGGTTTCTTTACATAATCCCTAAATCACTATCGATTAAAACTTCACAATAGATTTAACAACCTACATTGCAAAAATAACTAGCAATACTCCAAATAACAAACAAAATTCTTATATGACTTAAACAATCCAAAACTACTACAAGAAAAGGTTTATTCACTTTTAAAACTTAGCAATAAATATAGAAACAAAGCAAAACTCTCCATATAGTAGTGCCATTTTGTGCACTAATATATGGAGAGTTTTGCTTTGTTTTGAATTGTTTAATAACAATTATGTGCTAGTATGAGATAGTAATCAGGTGATGTTTAGCAATAAATATAGAAATGATTTTGTCTTAAAATATTAAAATCAATATTCAAAATATTTCCAGAAGTAGGGTTCATTCATTAAAGAATCCTAAAAATTATGAGTATTAATAAATTATTTTACATTGGTAATATAAAATCATGGCTTATATCTTTAGAATAATAATAAAGGTTTATGTGTAATTAATGCGCACACACAATGTTCAATGACAAAGCGGCACCATAAAAAAATATTCCAAACAATTCTAGAAAATAACAATAAAATGTACATCATATAAAATTAATAAATTTTATAAAGTTTACCTAGTGACACTACACTTGTCAGTCACTATTTTAGATGTTTTCTGATCCAATATTTAATATAAGAAAGCATATTAATTAATAATAACAGTCATCCAATGTAACACTATCACATATTAAAATGTTTAGGAAAAACTTTACAAAATATTAAAATATTCTTTAAAAATATTAATTATGTTAGATTAAATAAAATATTTAAAGTGTAATTTTTCCTATCCTAATACTAATAAAATTTAATACTACAATTAGTATGTAAAATGATAATAAAAACTATAGTTACTAAACTCCAATTCTTTCTTCTCTCCATAAAGTTAAATTTTAAAAAGTTTTTTTTCTTCCTTCTAATATTTTCATAGAAGTTACCCGGGTGCTTGTTGCTAAGCAACGTTACCGTCCTAAACACAAACTTTTTTTCTCCTCTGTGCGGTTGCTCACGAATAAAAAAATAAATAAATGAAGTCAACTTTTAAATCCAAATAATTTTTGAATATTAATGAAAGTCTATAAATTACAGTCCATTGTCTGTAGCTTCCTAGGATAATAATTATTAAGGTGATCACTTGAAATATATTTTTATAAGCTCGGAGTTTTTTCCATTCACATGTATTCTGACAGCTTTAGATGCATCATTAACAGTGATATAAATCCATACATATTTTTACGGAAAATACGTATTTTTATATTCCATCCAAAAACATTATTTTATAGTAATGCAGGTATACAGTCATTTATAAAAGTATATTTCTTTAGTCAAGATAATATATTTATCTATATATTTCTTTTTCTGATGAATAATTTAAAAAACAGTTTTTATAATATTAAATAATTTACGGTATTTACTTATAATCTTTTTTTTTTCAAGAAAGATTTGTAATAACTGTTCAGTCAGTACTTTAAAAAATATTCACTGCAACTTTTTTCTAATATATATATATATATGTAGTTACTAATGTAAACATAAACGATATCTTTTTATTCCAGGTTAATTAAATTCGTTTTCAACTTTTTTATAAATATTAAAATTTAAGTTTTTTCCATGTAACTTTTTGTTCTCCAAATAAAGTTGTTTATCTTTAAAATATAATGCATAAAAATTTAGTTCTTTGAAAAATATTTCTGATCAACACTCTTGCAAATATCCAAAGTATTAAAAATAAATAATTATATAAATTTTTCCATGATATATTTAAAATTATACTTTCCTTTATCAGCTGTACTTTTATTGTTAATTATTTTGAATACATTATCTTTGGTATTAAATCCATATTTTACCATGAAGTTGGCTTAAGCTTCAATAAAAATAACCACTTGAGAATTTTTTGATTTAAGGATGCATTATTACTTTGACTTAACAAATGGTTAATCCTTC
The DNA here is from genome assembly GCA_028023455.1 of Epiperipatus broadwayi. Lineage (NCBI taxonomy): Eukaryota > Metazoa > Onychophora > Udeonychophora > Euonychophora > Peripatidae > Epiperipatus > Epiperipatus broadwayi. The sequence continues at coordinate 5,225,942 of JAQFVV010000029.1, forward strand.
AAAACTTTTCTTAAAAAATAATATTATTAAGAAGTAGACTAAGTAATATTCCGATGTTGATATATGATAATAATATTTATAATACAATAATAAGTTAACAAGAAGTAATTAAGTAAGTTATTAGTAAGTAAAAAAAATGAGAGCATCTACTTTTATACCAGATCAGACTTAAGGTGAAACTGCAGTTTCCAGGTCACAATAAAATTCAAATTTTGTTTCAAAATTTTCTCACCAGATTGTTTCTTGTTGAATTATTTAAAAATTTGTTGTGAAATATCAAAGCCATGAAATTATAATATAATATAAAAAAATAATAAATAACTAATAATTATATTATAAAAAATAATTGATTAAAATAATAGTATATCCTACCAACATTCATAATTACTGTCCATTGTAGTTAAGTTATTAGTAAGTAAAAAAAAATGAGAGCATCTACTTTTATACCAGATCAGACTTAAGGTAAAACTGCAGTTTCCAGGTCACAATAAAATTCAAATTTTATTTCAAATTTTTCTCACCAGAGTATTTCTTGTTGAATTATTTAAAAATTTGTTGTGAAATATCAAAGCCACGAAATTATAATATAATATAAAAAAATAATAAATAACTAATTATTATATTATAAAAAATAATGATTAAAATAATAATATATCCTACCAACATTCATAATTACTGTCCATTGTAGTTTTCACTTACAATAGCAATAAAATTTGCAAAGACTGCATCAGTCGTGTAGAGTCCTGAAAGCAAATTCCTGTAGATAGGATTTGAATAAAGTGCTGTAGGTCCCGCACTAATGTTTGAGCTTGTGTTTAGCTCTCATCCACATATTTTCCACATTTTGTGTGTGGTATCAGAGTCGTGATGATCTACAAAGTTCTGGTGTATGATGACAGAGTGCATATGTATACCATTACGGATTTTGCTTAAGTTGTTGTATGCACCCCATCCGTCCATAATGATGTGGGTCCCTGGCAAAATATATTTTTGTATTTTTGCTTCGAGAGTCGCAGCTGATCGGTTAAGGATCTTTACCAAGAAACACTTTCCTGAATTTCTCTATATTCCACCAAAGACCCAATGACCTTCTCAAATTGCTCCTCTGATATTTTTGATGAAAATATTTCATTTCATCAACTTCTACGATGAGTGGTGCTCCATTATCATCAAATCCACCGACTTTCGTTGGATGTCTGTGAAAATAAGTTGCACACTCTTCATAGCAAAAATTTGCCCAGTCTACTATAGGGTGCCAATTTACACTTAGCTCGTGAACAATAAAACACTGTGGCAAATTATGTGACCAATAATATACTACAAGCATAATTGTCTTGAAGGATAAATGGCTTCTAAAAAAAGAACTCTTTCTGATAGATTCACAATGGCGACATAATCTGCATTGCCATCTATGACCATCTCCACATTCTTGCTGTTTGATGAGAGAACACTGCACACCGCAATGCTGGCATAGAGTACTATTCTTAAGCAAGTGCCTCCTTGCTAACCACTTCATTGCTAACTCTGGAGTTTGAAGTTCTTTCATCAACAGATACGCTGGCCAATTTTCTACGCGAGAATATCTGCAGCATCTACCATTCATTTTCTGGTACTATAACTACATTACCATTTAAATGATTCATTTTACGAATTAAGCTGGAAATTAAAACTCTCTGAAAAACCCGTGTTACAACTTTGGAAAACTTGTAAAATGTGCACCAAGACAATGTAACAATTTCACACTACCAGAAATACTTTAGTCCAATCCCAGTAATTTGACAAGAAACACTCTGGTGAGAAAAATTTGAAACAAAATTCAAATTTTATTGTGACCTGTAAACTGCAGTTTTACCCAGACTTAAATTCTGACTGGTTATTTAATCTTCAACTTAAGATCTAATTTACTTACTTGTCAATTTTAGGTTATTAAAATTTAAAAATAAAATTTATGACTCATATAAAAATATTATTACAAAATTTAATTTTAAAATAATTTTATACTTTCACCTAACAAATTAAACACTTTAAAATAACATTTTTAAAATAATATTTTATTAATTTATCCAATATTTAATTTTAATGTATCTATCTTTAAAATTTAACTTTACTAACTACACTTATTTTAAAGCTATCTATTTAAATAATTTTCCTAACTTTTACTTTTATGATACACAAATGTTTAAATTTTTTAAAACAATTTTGAAGTAATTTTGAAACTTTCTTTAGAAACCTTGTAAGCTCAAATATGTGTACTTGCTGGTCACATGACTTATCAATTTTTTAATATTCACTGTCTGAAAACAGAATTATCTTAAACATTTTATTACAAAACACTATATTATAAAAATAATAAAATATAATAATACAATTTGGAATAAATAAATTTTAAAATTATTTAAACAGTAATAAATTAAATACATTTGTCTACCATAGAATAATATATTTTTAATAAATAATTTATATTATAAATATTAAATCTAATTTTTATTTAAAATACATTAGCTTATTTAATTTTAAAGCATTATTTTAAACTAACTTTTAGCACTTTATTTAATAGGACTTTTTCAGTTTTCCCAACCATACAAAAATCATAATATTTAGCTTTTACTTTATAATTTTAGCATTTTAACATAGTTTTTTTTACATATTTACAACTCTCAACTTTACTTTAACAAAGTTTTTTAAAAATATTATCAACACTATATAGCACTTATACTATTTAAGTTTTCTCTTAATTTAAAATTTTTCAAAAATTGACTTAGTAAATCTATTTGGACCTAGTAGAAAGGGTACTATATATATATGATCAATAGATGGCGTTTTACCAAAACCACTGAACAAAGCATATATTTGTTTACATAAATGACAAAAGAGTCAGAATTCACTGCCCACCCTCAGATCACCTGATTTCAAGCTAATTTGCTATCATCAGTGAAGGATAGAGCTAGAAACTAGAGCTAAACACGGACTCCAAGTGTTTATACAAAAAGTTTCTATCAGTTTGCAAGCATGAATTTTTAAGACCAATAAAGTCTTCAAACCCAGCCTAACAAGCCAGATAGCTACATGGGTCTGATCTCAGTTCAGTTTCACCACATAGTCAAAGCCTCTGCAATATATATCATTGCAAAAACCTTTAAAGGTACATTTATGAAAAACAAGTTATAATCACGTGATCTGAGGGTGGGCAAAAGAAAGAGATAGTGAATTCTGACTCTTTTGTCATTTATGTAAACAAATATACGCTTTGTTCGGTGGTTTTGGTAAAACGCCATCTATTGACCATAAATACAAGCGATATTAAGTTACGTGATTATAACTTGTTTTTGTTTTTCATATATATATATCATTCTTTATCAGATAAATGTTAACATTATGCTGATCCTGACTATATTGGAAATTACATTCAATTGCTTTATATTGAAGAAATATAGCTTCTTGATGCAAAGAAAAGTATGGCTATAGTCATTACTAGAAACTATATTTTCCTTACTAAATCTATAATAGTATACTTCTTTCAATTTAACCTTATTTCAATGACTGCTATATTTAGCTAAATATGCAGTATCATTAAAATATAAATAATCAAATAGATACATCTTCATTATTATAGGAAGCTAAAGTTCCCAAGTCATTATAATTAAGGTTTAGACAAGTAGCATTTGCTCAACTATTATATATCAAATGATGTGAGCTGATTTTTTTCACTGCACCTACATTATTTTTCTATATCTTCTGTCTATTATATCTCTTGATATAGTGATTTCTTCCAGCTAAACCAAATTCATACTGCCTTATAGTATTAGAGAATATTGCATACAATGAAATTTCTCTATCATCTTTATGCATTGCTAAGAGTTTATAAGCAATTGTTTTACATTGAGCTAAATATTCTATTTTTTTACTCATTATATTAGTATATAAATCACATAAACCTGGTATTTTTTACACAACTTATAACTGATAATCTGCATGAGCTATAAACTTTGCTTCAAATAATTTATTTTCATGTTTACTATCGTAAAATAAAAATAATGGATTGATTGTCTAGATTAAAATCACAGAAACATTCAGAAATTCCATATTTGTATCTCTAAAAATATAATGAATTTATATATCCTGTATGCCATTCTATTTTATACTTTAATTCGAAACATCTATTCCTGAGAAAACTTTTTAACTTTGTAATTGAACAAGAACCTGACATTCACAATCAAAATAGCCATATTCATGACTTCATGCTTTATGATAAGAAAACCATTTGGGTTTCATAAGTTTCTTGTTCTTGGGTTATTAGAAAATTATATGATTGCCAATATTTTATCAGAATGCAGTTTAATTCTACTATTAACAGGAAACCTAATGATAATGTTTTTTTTTACCGTTAGTGTATTTCTTTTAAGGTTAACTATATTTTTTTCATGGTTCCATTCCCTAAAGCAAAATTCATGCTGATTTACCATGACTTTTATTATGTTTATTGATAGATTGCATCTCCTAATGAGAATGATCTGCCCTTGTGATAAAGTAAATATAGTGAGAAGTCTCATCTTGAAAACCTGTTTAGAGAAAAATTGTGTGCAAGTTTCTTCATCATCTCGATTATTTTTCACCTTTAGACTCAAATATATTTTTAAGATCTTTCATCAACCTATTCTTTAACATTTCTACATCTGTATGTGGTTCATAGATATATGAGGCTGAGTTTTCGCATGTTGTTTACAACCATTATTCTCAAGCATGCTTTCTATAGCAAGTTCAGTCTTTTGCATGTTTTTTATATCAATTTGAATTTTTATATGCTGCCTAAATTATTCTTAGCTGGTTCTACAATATCTACATCAAATTTGGTTTGCTTCATAATTTACAAATCAATTTTACACTTTTTAAAAATATTCATGACCATGTTTATATTTTTCTAAAATGTTAGCATCAATTTATAATTCATCTATAATATTTACATTGAGTTCAACTGCAGTCATATTAATTTCAAATTCTCCAGCCTTTGTTTTTGGATGATTTGCTATATTCTCCTTATTTCTTGTTACAGATTCTTCATAATCAGTTTCTTGTTCTCATCCATTTTCTTTTCCATGTTTTCATTCATTTTCTATAACAATTGACTGAACATTTTTGTGTCTGATCATTATTTTTACCCTCATCTAGTTTTACAGATTTACTTTCTCTGATTATTCTTTGGTGTTCTCTAAAGATTACCTCTGGACTATACTGCTCTGTTAATTCACCTTCTAGTCATGTCCTTAGGCTATCAACTTCAATTTCTTGACCATTCTCTTTTGTACTTTAATTTTTTCCATCTTGTTCCATTTTCTTTACAAGTTTTTCAGAATTATAATAAGTTCTTTCCTCATATGGATACTGCTGCATTTAGAAATAAATAAAGAATCTTGTAAACAAACTAAATATCATTTATATGAGTTAAATAATTTAAAAAGACGGAGTTATATATTTTATTAAAATAAAATACTTCAGATAAGATAAGTTTAAATTTGATGTAGATATTTTTTTAGCAGAAAATATTTGTGTTTAATTAACACTTAAAGAAATTTAGAGAAGAATTGTTACTGTTTCAGAAATAGTAATAGCATTATAAACAATTAGATTGTTAATTGGAATCTAGAAATTTCCATGGGATATGAAGGTTATTAAAAGATTATAGCAATTCTACCTGGGAATGATCTGGAACAGGATAAAAGGGCAAGTTAAGAGAAAATATATATATGCAACACAAACATTGCACACACACTGATATCATGGGAACAATTAAGGACAAATTGCAAGGCTAAATTTTGAATGTACAAGAAGACAATGGAATACATGCTAATTTCCACCACTCAAAGTTCCAAAGTGAACCAAGAGATTTTATAGGCTACTTTAGTCTTATTATTATTTTTTATAACTGCATATATGTAAAAGTTATTTTAATATTACTATATTATCTTGCTCAACAAATAAATGCCATTTATTAGTTAATCAAAGTCTTTGTGTAATAATTATTTCTTTTTATATATTCACCTTTATCATGATTGTAGTATTTGTGGTAATAATACACAGCAGTTACAAACTTCAAATTGAATTTTTTTTATTCATTTATCCCCCAAATTCATCACTACAAAATCTATTTTTCATCAAAACCATTGATTGTGATTATTCTATTGCTTAGATTGATTATAAAAAATATAATAATTAAAAAAAGAATATACAGTCCTACAAAGATCCAACCTCATATTTAAAATTAAATAGCCAAATCATTACATTTTATTACTTGGATTCCTAAAAAAAATTATCTCCGAGTATTTTCTGTCTTATCATATTTCACATTGTTAGCACCAAATTTCCCAGAAAAAATTTACTTTAGTATTTCAAAATATTTTTTACATCAAATTAACACATGCTGTTAGAATTCATAAAAATTTCTCTGTACTGTGTCAGATGAATAATTATTACCAACTGTTCAAAAATTTTATTACCTCATGATGTTTTATTTTTATCTCAGGTCTGCACATTGATGCACCATATTCTTAAAAAAATATTCTTTCATTTCTCAAGATGTTTTCTGTCTATTTCAAGCCCCATGTTGGCTGCCAGATTCTTAAAAAAATCTGTATTGGATGTAGAAATTTGCTTAAGGTGATTGCCAGAAGGTGCCACTTGGTGAAAAAGGCTTGATATCTTTATTTGAGACTACCATAAAATTTAAGAATACTGGAGATGTATCCACAGTGAGATAAATTAATTTTACTAGCAAGGTAATGCCAAGACTCAATTCCATTAACCATATAAAATAATTTTTCTTTTCATAGCCTACAGAATCATGAAGATCAGAAATTCTCTTTATTATAAATGTAGAATGGATAGTATACCCTTTATATAAATATACTATGCTTGTATTCCCCTTTTATTAAATTAATAAGTACTAATAAATATTTAAAATTAATTGATTGTTGTTCACAAATAATAAGGTTGTTGTTATGACTGACAATATTCAAGATTTATGTACACATGACAAGTTTTCAATAAAGCCAAATCAAATCCCAATAGCATTGATGTATAATTAATAATTGCAATGAATGCTTAAAGAATGGATAGTGGATGCTATACATTACAAATGCAAAACAAGCTGACTATAACGGGACGATCCTTTTCAGGACTCGAGGAAGTCGCATCTAACTATAGTCAGACTTTGAGTCTTCTTATAGAATGCCATGGATGATGTGATTTAAAATATAATCCAATCCACTCCTCTATTAATAACCTTGTTACTCTCGGAATTCGAGCTCACAAGCTGACATATAATATAAACTAAGGTAGCAGCAATAATATATTTTATATCATTTCATGGGATATATATATAAATATCTAGAAATATATACATATATAATTCATTATCAAGATAAACTATACCTAGTAACATGCAAGTTGACTGACACCTTTAGCAAATTATTTAATAAAGAACAAATTAATAAAAAGAAACATGATTTATGAATGTTACTCTTGATATCAATAATATGCCATAAACTAAATATCTGTAGCATCTCAATACTTCAAACTTGTCAAATTAGAAATTAATAAATATTTTATTGAACAGTTTTTGTCCAATATTAGAACATTTTCAAAATATAATTTTTCAATAAATCACATGTGATGTGATAAGTCAGGAATCTCTCTGCAACTATGACCAGAGAAACCTGTTAGCCACCTTACCTTCCCTTTTCATTCCTTACCCTAATTTTTTACATATTTTTATCCTGCTACATCCCATTTCTATAACATCATCTTTGTCCACTCTATGGCCTTTATATATAGATCCCCCTTATATATATAGATCCTCCTTAATCTTTTCCCAAACCCGGCATAAAACCAATAACTCACTTTCTGTATAATCACTTTCTTTATATTTATTCTCTCACAATTTTATGAAATTTAGTATACTTAAAATAATCATATATACATTTGATCTTTATAATTTATTTGCATTTATCATCAGGAAAAATATTTTAATTTGCAATGAAAATGTTTTAAAATAAAATATTTGAAAAATGTACATTTTAAAGCTTATAACAATATCTCTGCTTATCTTTAAAAACAAAATGTTTATATATCATACACAAGTCACAGCCTAAGGAATAATTAAAAAGTATGAATCAATATGGATGTCTTTGTCCTGAAGTGAATTTATATGATATATTTTTCACCCATATTATTTTATTGAAAATAAAAAGTTATTTATTAATTTTTGTTAAAACTAACAGAAAACATGAATTAGCTAATTATAAATTATGCATATACCAAGTATTAAGTTATTTATCAATATATTTATTTTAAGCCAATAAACATCACATGACCACCACTTCTTATGCTTGCGTATAACTGTTTATTGGCTTAAAACCAATCCTGCCTAATAGGATAGTGGTGGCTATGGTTATTAAAGAACCAAAGACACCAAAATGTATGGGTACTGAACTGAGTTCAGACTCATATGACTATATAAGCTAATGGGCTTGGATTGAAAACATTAAGGTGTTTTCAATTTAAGACTCATAGTTTTGTAGTTAAATGGAGATAAAAGGTGTTTGCTGGAGGGTTGCATTAGATCTTAAGATCTAGGTGCATTGCTCTCAGATCCAAGACTCCTCACTGATGAAGGCCACAAGCCAGAAACTAGTCTGGGATTATTGGATGAGTAGGCACTAGATGGTGATTTTATGCACAAACCTTCTGGCATCCATTGATTACTCTAGCTTGCTGTGTGTGGCAATACGTATAGTGAGTTTTGCCTGTTTTAATATATTTATTTGTTATTATTCCAATGTTTTTATACTAAATTAATTATACTTATGTAAAATAAATATGTTAGTTTTCTTATAATCGGTTCTCATTAAAATTCATAGATTTCAATTCATCTAATTATATATTTTAATTTATTAAAGTCAAGTATTTTATAGTACATTATGAATATTAATTCTGCTAAAATAGTAAATAAGATCCCATCTTAGCATTTATACTTGTTGGCCATTATGCACTTATGGAAGGAAGACTAGCATAGTACATATTATTCTCACTTACATGGTGCTCAAGAATGAAAAATATATGTAAGTCTGGATAAAGAAGAAATAAGTGATTTTTAATTTTTTTTCTCATGCTCCATATTTTATAATTGTTATTTGATTTTGTCTGTTGCATATAAAATTGGTACCAAAATGTGATATATATATATGTTTTGAATTTTTTCTTTTGACTGTTACAACATATAATACAATTTCATTTTCATTTTTTATCTTAATTAAAGTATTGTATCTAATAAGTGATTGCCTCTTCAGTCTAGGATGAGTTGGAATAATTATAAGAGAATTAATTGTCATTATTTACAAATTGTAATGTTATCAATTTAAAACAAAATCTATGAAAATTATTTTGATCACAATCAAAATAAAACTAAATTGTGACAAGTTTAAAATTAAGTTCAAAGAGTGTTTATTGAACTAAAAATTTTAATTTTTTAAAACTAATATTTTTTCCAGCAAAAATTTAATTTGATGAATGTTGTGAGACTAATCCAAGCTTTTAATTTTGATGTTAAAATATATTTACTTTTAGTTGTATTATTAGATTATTATGATCTGTTTATTATTTTTTTATTTTTTCTTGAGAGTACAGTGCCTTCAGTAGATAAATCTGCGAGTAAAAGTAAGGGTTTACAAATTCAATACATTTTTACAAATTTTATTCTAACTGAAGCTCACAAGCAATTCAGGTCCTGAAATATACAAATATTGCCCCGAATGGAGTATATATATATATTGTAACCTTCTGGATAGGCATCAGAAACCAATTTGTGATTAAATAGCACTGCATCAGTAACAGCTGATTGCATCTTACTAAAAAAAATGAAATAACCTGAAATTTAATTTTTTTTATTAATGACCTAAAACTATGTTTAAAAAGTACTTGCAGATATAATTTGAAAGTTTTGAAATATTTAATATTTTTCTTTACTGAGTAATTAATGATAGAAAGGGGGATGACTTGTCACAGAAATTGTCAGTTTAGTTTAAGTTGATTCAAGTTTGTTTTATTTGTCTGCAGAACAGTGATTGATATTTGTTTAGGTAATTTCATGGTTTATTTGCTTTAGTATTTTAATCTGTAGTGTAAATAGTACAATATGTTTGACTCATCATCATAGAAACATATTTTGATCAGATTAGTTTAGCACCTGTAATACAGCATTTATGGGTGCATGTATGCTTGTGCCATCTTTCAACTTCATTTTCATTCATGTTCTTCATTGTACTACCAAATATCATGTTTCATAGCAAAATATTTAATTTCCTAAATAATAGCTTGGATAACCAGCTTAAATACATTTTAAATGAATTAATGGATCAATGAATTGTCAAACAGACAAATACACTATCAAATATTTTATTTGCTAAAATAATTATTTTTATTTTTTATTTTGTTACTTTAGAAATACAGAATATTTTATTCTTTGTTCAATTTAATATTTTTTTAAAAGACAAAATGATTTTTCTTTCTTTTTTCTTTTTCAAGAGAGAAAAGTTCTTAAATATTTGTAACTAATTATATCAGAACAATGGGAGGAGTAACCTTTGTTTCTAGAGTTGAACTTTTGAATGACCTTGGATTGGTGGAAGAAACAAATGCTTAGGTAATAATTTGATATAAAAGGGGGGAATTTTTACAAAAAGTTGGCTTTTCTTTATTACACCAATTCTCTCTCCACAAAGAATTTTTATTACTACAATTTTCTCTCTACAAATTGGTTCTTCCATAATTCAAGCTTAAAAGTAAAAACTTCTATTATTTTTCTGGATGAAAATAGCTAAGAAATTCTTCTTAGGAAAATAAAAGATTGAAATGCAGATGTAAACAACTTTGGAAACAAGGTGTATCTTCTCTACACTTCTAATTGACTAATTTAGATTTGAAATCATCAATTGGGATGCATATGTGTGTTTTTATTTTAAATTTGCTTTGCTTAAATTTAATCTCTAATATTAAAGAAACAATTGATATGTGTGCTTATAATTCAAATTTGCTTTACCTAAATTTCATCTCTAATATTAAAGAAACAATTGATATGTGTGTTTATATTTCAAAACTGCTTTGCCTAAATTTAATCTCTAACATTAAAGAAATAATTGGTATGTGTGAATCTTGCTATTATTCTGGAAAATTTATGCTGAACTTTTTCATAAAACATTTCAGAGACTCTTTATTGACAATTTTTACTAGCTATAAAGGAATAAAGTTTAAATGGAAGGATGTGTGCAGATAACTTATTATAACATGCTTTATTATTATTATTATTATTGACAAAAATATATACCTAATCATGTGCATTTCTAGAATTAAGAAATGAATGTGTGACATATAATTAATGAATTATTAACTTATCTCTAAATGTGCTTATAACTGAATGAGTGGGAGAGCGTGGAAACTAGATGTTGATATTTGAATTTTATTATTGCTCCTCATTTACATTTGATTTTTTTATTATTATTAAAGTATATTATCAATAAATGGTACTCATCTTATAGATAAAGACACCATTCTATGGCGTGGTTTTCGTGCCAAAACCCATTAAAATGCTGTATCCGTGGCTGACACGTTCGAACCCGTGTTTTCTATAATACAACTTTTTTGTTGTGTTATAGAATGAAGGCCGCTATGTCGCATTGCAGTACAGCATGTATGTCGCTAAGCAGCAATTACATTTTATGAATTCGCACAATTTATAAAATAATTATGGCTTGATGAGAGAGTTTGTATTTGAATTGTATTGAAATGTTGTTTTCATTGGATTTTTTTATTTTAAACTATTGAAATGTTCAGATGTTTTAAAACAATAATTATAAGACTTTTTGCAATGTACTGTATTGAACTTTTATTTGGGTAAATATTAAATATCTATGTTTTTATTGAGTTGCAATTAGGTAATGTGTCAAGTGACGTACTGTTAGTAACATTCACGAGACAAAGAAGATTCTACCGTCTGTATATTTTTGAAGTAAAAAAGAGTGGTACGAGAAAAATATCCAGTAAGAAAAGTCCAAATGTACAGTTTTTTTTGTAAATTTAATAAAAATCAAATATTATAAACATGTTTAATAAGTAAAGAAGACATTTGTTTGTTGTTTAAAAAAGTTTGAATTTCTTTCTTCTGTCCGAGTACGCTTACGATTTTGAATTTTTTTATTTTAGCATTACAAACAAACAGAACACTAACTCTAAAACTAAAACTAACCCTAAGCCTAACCCTAAATCTAACCGTAACAACTTTTACTTTTATTACGATTATAATTTTTTAGTTAAACAACAACAACAAAAAGTTGTAACACAAGTAAAAAAAGTAACCGATAGAAAATTGATAAAAAAAAGCCGTAACACAAGTAAAAAAATATCTGATAGAAAATTGATAAAAAAAAGCCGTAACACAATTTAAAAAGTATACGATATAAAAAACAGGAATCAAATTGTAATTTGTTGATTTTATTTTACATTTATTATTATCATTTAAATTGTATACATTAATAAAAAATAATATTTAAAAAAGATGATTTTGTTTTGTTTTTATTTTCGCATTACAAAAAAGCACAGAAAAATTATTAAAATCAACGGCCTGTGAATGTTCATATTTTATAGTTTTAGCGTGAAAACGACGCCATCCTATGGCATCTTTATTTATAATACAAGCACCCAATAAACTTACATAGATTTAAATGGATTTTATTAACTAAGTAGTTATTGCCTAAGGAATGACTTTTGAGAATTTAGAACAAATGCCTTAACCAGTGTAATGAATTAAATAATAAATTATTACTTAACTTATGCAGTACTAAATATTTATTAGTCATCATGAAAAGTTTCATATGTGATATCGCCAGAAGTTTCATTAGCTATCACTAAGACCTTTGAAATGTTCTCTAATTAAATCCAATTAATATTGTTTGTCTCCCTGCAGGAAATTGTTGTGTTTACCCATATCTATTGTTATACAGATGATCATCATCATATTCATACATGATCATGGTGCATTATCTATGGACAGTGTAAATGAACTTTTATGTTCCAGCTAAAAAAGATTTAATGATTATTATTATTATTTTTGTTAACATTTGATAGATAGGTAGGCCAATTATTTGCCTTATATTTTTTTATTATTATTTAATTATTTTTTTTTTCAAGAATGTCTTAGAAAAGTATAATATGGAGGAAAATTATACTGGGTAATTAGTTATTATTTTAATATAGTTTTATTGTGTACATGTATATCTATGTGATGCTGGCAATAGGAATATCCACTTGCTATTAGGATTTAACAGTTTTAAATAATTTATAAATTTTTATTTTATCTTTATTTTAAAGAAGTTATGAGGTTCCTTTCTATTAATTATTTTTTCAAATTTAAAGATTTGTTGTTTCCCAAACTAGACTTTTTATTTCAATTTATAAGCAAATACATAAATAATTATTCCCTTTTTGCTAGAAATAATGAGGATTATTTAGTATAATTATTATATTTCAAAGTTAAATATTATAATTCATCAGGAATGATATATATTCATTTTTATAACATTAATTAATATTTTACAATATTTTTTACCAATATTTAAATTTTTTATCATTATTACTTATATACTACTTTTATTTAATCCAGTTATATAATTTTAACACAAGTAGAAATTTCCATTTTTGATCTTGATGAAAAAAATAAATATTAGATTTATTAAGAATAATTATTATTTCTTTAATCTTAGATTGAGATGTTTAGGTATCAGATAAAATTTTTATTTATATATTGTATCAGATGAAATCTCCTTATTTTTAAATATTTCATAGTGGATTTTTTCAGATTAAATAATTTATTTTACAATAATTTAGATATGAAGCAAGTATATTTCCTTTTTCAGGATGAAACCACACCACATTTAGCTTCAAATTACTAGACATTTTTTTATTTAAATATTAGAGTAAGAAAGTCTTCTTATCCATCATTATTTATTTAATGTTTTCCCATCATTTATTCATAGCCAAGTAAGATAGTTCTGATAAAAAATAAAGTAGAATTATTTTTCTACAAACATGAAGTAGAATTAGTAAATTATAATTCTATTATACACTTTATTTCTTTTAATAAAAAATTGATCTACTTTAATTATTTTATAACAGGTACACAATTCAAACCATAAAATATTAATTCAGAAGATATAAAAATCTATCACTATTTAATTTTTAACAATTTTCAAATCATATCAAACTAATTATTTTAAGTTTTATACCATCAATTATCAGAATGTTTCAATATTTAATAAAAAAAAAAGAATTACAATTAATAGAATATTTATTTATTTATGGAGGATAACCTCTTACTCATAGATTTAACCCTATTATAACTTATTTAACTACCCCATATTATTAGCAGAATTTAGTAAATAGTATAGATATATTTGAAAAAAATATCAAGAATTTTTTTATATTTTACTATTTTAGTATTTATAATTTTCTTCCATAGCTATTAAAATTATGATACTTGCTATATTTTATAAAAAATACAAGAATTTACTTAATTTTATATTTTAATTTAATAGATTTCCATAACATATCAAATGATGATAGCAGATATTTGAAATAAAATACAAATATATATATAATATTTTTTAAATAATTTCTTTTCTATAACATATCAGAATATGTAATTTTGTATTTGAAGTAAAATACCAAGAATTAATTCATACTAGTTATCTTAGTAGTTTTAATTTTCTTTCATAGGCTATCACAATTGACTGATAGGCATATTGAAAAAATACTAGAAATTTATTTTAATGTTATTTTTTATTAGACTATTCAATCACTGATGTTGGAATTACCAAAACATGTATACACATAAATTAGAAAACAAATTTTATATATCTGTAATAAATTTTTATTATTTAAACCTTTCATTTTATCCTATTTCCACACACTTACATACCAATAGAAGAGACATTCCATATCTAATAAATTATGATTCTTTCTACTAACTATAAAGTAATTATGTCCTGGAATTTTATTACTTGTTATTTTTAGATGATGAATTGAAATAAAGACCCTATTTCTTTCATTAGCTACTACTTTTTTAACTAATTTCTTTTTTTATTAATGTTTAAGATGATTTAAAATTAAGCCACACAATGATTAATTCCTGAAATATTCCCTTTATTATTTAAATTAGATTTTAGTTATTTATTTTAAATCTTTAATAAAGTAAATAGGGTTATATTTTATATCTTTGTTATAACTTACCAAACAGTAGAGTTAATAGTATTACATCTTTATTTTATCATTTAATTCTATACACAGTAGAGATTTAAATTAGGAATGTTATGAATTGTAAATTTAAATGATGAACTTTATCAATTTCAATTTTTATTTATTTTAAAACTAATAGATATTTTATTCCTATTAAACATATTTTCCTCCTTTTTAGCCTTTTACACCCTATAGATATGTAGCCCCCTACTGAGCTAAGCTGGTGAAAGCATTATAAGAGCTCATTAATAATTTAAAGCAAGAAGATTAGTAGTTTATTCTATTACCAATAGAATCTGGTATTGTTGATAGAGAAAGGTAGGAGAAGTGTTCGAGGAGGGTTACAATATATTATAATGATCCAGAGAATAGGGAGACTTAACGTAATCTGCACTACAGGGTGCCACTAGGCATTGAACCTAGAAAATTTATAAAGTAGGAGATACGTAAATAAAAAAAGGTCCGTAGAATAGCCTAATCCCACTGGATACTTTTCATGCTAAAATTATAAATATGATCATCAGGGCCTTAATTATAATTTTTTTTGCAAAATAAAAACAAAAGAAAATGTCTTTTTTAAATATTACTTAATTTTAAATATTATTTTTTATTAAGATATACAAATTAAATGATAATAATAAATGTAAAATAAAATAAACAAATTACAATTTGATTGCCTTTTTTAGTTTTTTTTATTAAAAAATCAATTTCTATCGAGATTTTTCTATCGAAGATTTTGTTTACCGCTAGTTTTTATTTCAAATAGAATGATAACTAAAAGTAAAACTTGTTACGTTTACATTTAGGGTTAGGATTAGGGTTAGCTTTAGGGTTAGGATTAGGGTTAGTTTTAGGATTAGCTACAGGGTTAGCTTTAGGGTTAGTTTTAGGGTTAGTTTAGGGTTAGTTTTAGTGTTAACTTTAGGGTTAGTTTTAGGGTTAGGTTTGCAGTTAAAATAAAAAATATCAAAATCGTATTTTTGTAAATATTTTTTTTTTTACTAACATCTATAAAATAAATGATAACAATAAACATAAACTATATTCAACAAAGAATAACAGTAGTCGGAGAAAAGAAAGAAACTAAAACTTTTTTAAACAACGACATATATATATATATATACAATGTTTATAATATATGCTTTTTATGACATTTAAAAAAACAGTGTACAATTAATTGTACTTTTCTTACTGAATATTTTTGTGTTAATGCTTTTTTTTAATTTCAAAAATATACACACTGTACAATCTTAAAATGTCTCGTGGAATGTTATGAACAGTACATTACTTGACTCGTTACCTAATTCCAAATAACTTTATTCATATATCTTGTCAACATTTACTACTTAAAACTTCAATACACTACGGTGTAAAAAGTCTGTTAATTATTACTTTATAAAATCTGAACATTTCAATACTTTAAAATAAAAAAAAATCCAATGAAAACAACATTTCCATCAAATTCAAAAAAACACACCCTCTCTCCAAGCCGTAATCATTTTATAAACTGTGTGAATTCGCAAAATGTATTTGCTGCGTAAAACATACATGCTGTACTACGACGTGACATAGCGGCCTGCAATCTGTAGCACAACAAAAAAGTTGTATTATAGAAAATGCAGGTTCGAAGGTGTCGGCTG
This sequence comes from Epiperipatus broadwayi, assembly GCA_028023455.1. NCBI lineage: Eukaryota > Metazoa > Onychophora > Udeonychophora > Euonychophora > Peripatidae > Epiperipatus > Epiperipatus broadwayi. Next base: position 5,242,918 of record JAQFVV010000029.1, read on the forward strand.
CCGAAATGGCATTTTTATGTGTTTTAGCACGAAAACAGCACCATCCAGTGGGATATATCTGCTCATCGACGACAACCAAAAATAATTTTTTTTTATTTTAGATATTTTGATTCCGGTCGTTAGCCCATTGTCACTAGCTCAGTGGAATAGCAGAGATTTATATTTTATAATAAATTCTTATCTAAGAATATATAAAAAAGAATAAAATAAGCCACTGCCAGTAATTATACACACCAGCATTTATTTACATACATATATAATATTTAAAATTGTTTTAGTATCAGTTTTACATTTTAAAATTTAATTTACATTTTTAACTTTGATTTTGATTTTAATTTACATTTAATTTTTATAAATTTACATTTTAATTTTTATAAGTTCACACAGATGGGTTTATAAAAGTTTGTTTTATAATGTTGAGTATAGATTGGTTACATAGATTACACGGTTAAAAACATTTCAAATTAAACATCACCAATCAAAATACAAAGTCATTGATAACATCAATTGCAGAGGGAATACAAGAAACCCAATAGCATTCATCATAAGATGCCACATTGACATTGATGACCTATATATTCCAATCGAATATGAAACCCACAAACATAAGTAACCGATAACGAATCCATGCAACATCCATACCCAACTTAAATTTAATGCATTTTTATTTAGAGTGTCGAGTATGAATAGACTACATAGATTTGCATTTGAAAAGAAAATATTCTATCCTTATTTAACCTTAGGTCAAAAGTTCGCAGTCAAACCAACGTCAATCCATCTGATATATCGATGCATTCAATGTAATACGAATATGGCAGCACAAAAGGTTAAGAGAAGAAATTGCCTCTTGTCAGATAAGAATACTACATCTATCTGACAAGAAGAGCAATAAAAAAAACTCCATAGGAAAGGAGTGCGGTCATTTTGCCGACTTATGATCGCATTCCATAGGCAAAAAGGAAGTGTGTAGCATATAAAGCGATTCTGCCCATAGCGAATCTCATACTACATCTACTAATTACATCAATATATCCAATCCATTGACCTAATTCAACCACGAAACGAATAACCTAAGATTACCCTCCCCTAATAAAACTTTACAAATCTATATAGCCATTCATGCCTGACTTAAGTTTAACATTTATATAATTTAATTTAACGGAAAACAGAAATCATAATAAAAAAACTTGAAAGAACAAAAAAAAAAAATAAATGGAAGTGATTTTACAAAAGAAATACATCAAATTAAAATTACTTATTAATAAATTAAGTTGGTCAGATAGGATTCTGTTGCAATTATTTTAAATACGGAACAAGTTTTAGAATTAAAGTTCTTATTGTTTAGTATACTGGAGTTTTAGAAATATATTTAAAGCTTAGAGTTCAAAAAGTTCTTACGATTTTAAAACGTTCCTTTTTATCCGTTGCTTGCCATTTGAATGTAAATTCCCATGCCATCCTAAAGAGATTGGTATTCTGTTGGCCATTTTATTTATTCATCTGGAGGTCTTTTACTTTAGCTGGTCCTCAATGTAGAAAACGATAGGTCATTTCTCTTTCTTTCTTAGCAGAACTGAAGGGATTGAAGATTGCGTCTTTTCAATCCCTTCTCCTTCAACTCCGCACTAACACATATCACCACCGCTATCACACATCTCTGTCTAATTTTTTTTACTCAACTCAAAATTTATTTCCAAACTTTTTCTTTTATATATAACTTTGGGATCCAATGGATATTACGTCATCGAGATGATAATCCTTCCATTGAGGTCTGATTTCCCGATGGATTTCTTTCATTTGCTATTCTTTTCTATTGTTTTCTTCTATCTGACCGTTGCTTATACATTTTAAATGCCCAAGGGCTAGTTCACTTGGACTAATTAAAATAATCATTTCCATTTTTCAATAACAATAATTAATTTGTTTTCAAACTTAAAGATATATTTTTATCTCTAAATCTTTTTTAAGTTTTTGCTTTTAAAATACCTTTTCTATTTTTAATAAAGTTTTATTTTAATAATTTTTTTCATCTGTGCGATTTTATATATATATGAGTTTAGTATAGAATTTTAATTTTCAATTTTTAATTCTTAAAAAAAGAAGTTTTATTTGCGAACATTTATTTTTTTCATGTTTAATAATAAAAAAACAATGTAACGTCATATGTGCCCGTTATAATATATATACATTATTTGTTAATAATCTTTTATTTAGTTATTTAAATAAAACCAACATAGAAAAATTTACAAAAATCTATATACACATTTTATTGTAATAATATACTATTTTTATAATTTAATACTAATAATGGTTTATTTCCATGTCTTACAATTAAAAAGAATGTAATTAGCAATTAAGATTGAGTGAAAAAATACTTTAGAGTGTTTATCATGAAATAATTTGCTTGATTGATTTTCTTTTTCCAGTTATATTTTTTATTATTGAAGATTTAAAAATAAATAATAATTGAATGGCTTCCTCGAGCACCAGATGTGGTAAAGGGGCCACAATCCCTTGAGTGCCATTTTATTACTATACCAGACTACACATAACATTTTAACAGTTTTTTTCCTTGGAAGTGTGTAAGAAGGTTGAGAATTAGAATTACCTGGATATAGTGATCCATAGATTGTAAATTCCAGTCTCTGCCACTATACCAACCATCTAACCACACTAGCATTGAGGGTTTGATTACATCTTATAGACAAATAGATTTCATTATGTATAACAATTAAGTCATTGTGAGAATTGTGTATTTACATATTTAAAAATAAGATTTTTGAGATTAGGTACGGCTTTTTGTATATTTGTATCCTTACTTTACTGAAGGCCGGACAGACTTCAGATATAATACAGATTTTTTTTCTTCTATTGTCTAATATGCTAAATTGTTAAAAACTAAAATAGCCATTTTGGAGCTCCAAGATTATCATATTACTGAAATATGGAATTCTTTTAAAGAGTGTGTTATGAATATTTTTGGGATTAATAAAAATAAGATTCATGTCTGGCTTTCTAACAATAATCTTATTATTAATAATTTGATTTTTAATATGTCATGGTTTATGTTATTTAGATCATTAATATTACTTTCATCCTTAGTTGCAAACATTAGTTCACTAAAAAATTTGCATCTGTCCTTGGGAATTATCCTTGTAATTTAGATATGCAAATAGGTGACCTAAGCATTTTTTATTATTATTGTATTAACTGTATGTTCTGGATTTAACGCAATATATATATATATACTTCTTTGGTGATATTAAATTTAGGTCTTTTTAAATAACAAAATAATTTTAAAGTTTCCCTTCTATCCCAATATATATTAGATTAATTTAGTGATGCATATAATTGTAATCTTATTGATGTGTGAATACACATAAATTTTTATCTATTAGCATATATGTGAATAATAATTTCTTTCTATAGGATCACTATATATATTGTAATCTTCTGGATAGGCACAAGAAACCAATTGTAATTAAACAGCACTGTATCAGTGCAGCTAACTAAAAAAAATGAAATAACCTGAAATTTTAAAGATTTTTTTATTATTATTATTATTAACCTAAAACTCTGTTTATGCAGCAGGTATTATTTGAAAGTTTTGAGATATTTAATTTTTTTTTTAGTGAGTATATAATGATAGAAGGAGGGGGGGCTTATTACAGAAATTGTTAGTGTGAAGTTCAAATTGATCCAAGTTTATCTTATTTGTCTGTAAGACAGTGTTGGTATTTGTTTTGATGATTTTCTGATTTATTTGCTTTTTGATACTTCAGTCCATAGTGTAATTAGTGCAGTATATTTGGTTCATAGTCATAGAAACTTCCATTTTGGTCAGATGGGTTTAGTACTTGTAGAATAGCATTTATGTATGTGCATGTATGTCTCTGCCATCTTTCAACTTCATTTTTCATTCATGTACTTCATTAAACTACCAAATATCATGTTTCACAGCAAAATATTTAATTTCATAATCAATATCTTGGATAACCAGCTTAAACACATTTTAAATGAATTAATGAATCAATGGACTGGTGGATTGTCAAATAGACAAACACACTATCAATTATTTTATTTGCTAAAATAATTATTTTTTGTTGCTTTAGAAATGCAAAATATTTCATTATTGGTTCAATTAAATTTTTTTTTTTAAGACAAAATGATTTTTTTCTTTCTTTTACAAGAAAGAAAAAGTTCTTGCATATTTGTAACTAATTATCTCAGTGCAATGGGAGGAGTAACCTTGGTTCTTAAAGTTGAGCTTTTGGGTGACCTTGGATTGGTGGAAGAAATAGATGGTTAAGAAATAATCTGATACAAAAGGGGGATACTTTTATAAAATGTTGGCTTTTCTTATTACAACAATTCTCTCTCCATAAAGTGTTTTTATTACAATTTTCTCTCTACAAATTGATTCTTTCATAATTCAAACTCAAAAGTAAAAACTTCTATTAATTTTCTGGATGTAAATAGTTAAGAAATTCTTCTTGGAATGTGAAGACTAGTATGCAGACATAAAACAACTTTAGAACAAGGTACATTTTCTCTATTTCCAATTGACTAATATAGATTTAAAATCATCATTTGGGATGCATATGTGTGTCTATATTATAAATTTGCTTTGCTTAAATTTGATCTCTAATACTAAAGAAACAATTGAAATACTTGTCTATATTTCACATTTGATTTTCCTATTTTTAATCTCTAACATTAAGGAAATAATTGGAATGTGTGAATTTTGCTGTTATTCTGGAAAATCTATGCTGAACTTTTTTATAAAACATTTAAAAGACTCTGTATTAACAATTTCTTCTAGCTATAAAGGAGTAAAGTTTAAATGAAAGGATGTGTGTGGATAACTTTTTATAACATGCTTTATTATTATTGACAAGAAATATACCTAACCATTCGCGTCTCTAGAATTAAAGAACGGAATGTGCGACACATATAATTGAGGAATTAATAAGTTATATTTAAATGTGCTTATAATTGAATGAGTGGAAAAGCATGGAAACTAGATGTTGATATTTGCATTTTATTATTGCTCCTTGTTTGCATTTGATTTTTTTTATTAAAATATATTATCAATAAACTTATGTAGACTTAAGTAGACATTATGAATTAATCAGCTATGTGCCTGATGGATGACTTTGATAAGTTAGCACAAATGCCTTGATGAATGTAATGAATTAAACTGTAAACTATTATTAAACGTATGCAGTAATAAATATTTATTTGCCATTATTCAATGTTTTATATGTGATATTGCCATCAGTTTCATTAGCTATTGCTAAGAACTTTTGAAATGCTCTTTAATTGGATCCTATACGTATTATTTGTTTCCCTGAAGGAAATTGTTATGTGTTTACTAATACCTATTATTTTACAATTATCATTGTCATTTTCGTATGTGACCAAGATGTGTTATTTATGAACTATGTAAATGAACTTTTATATTCCAGCTAAAGAAGATCAGTGATTATTTTTTTTTGTGTGTTAGCATATGATAGAATAGGTAGACCAATTACTTGTCTTATATATTTATTATTTAATTATTATTCCTTTCTCCAAGAATGTCTCAGAAAAGTATAATATGGAGAAATATTGTACTGGGTAATTAATTATTATTTTAATATAATTTTATCATATATTATGTTTCTATATGTGTGTGTTGGCAGCAGAAATATCTGTTTGCTATTAGGAAGTTAACAGCTCATTTTGAGAAAGGGGTAATTGCATAAAATTTATTACTTTATCTTTGCATTTTAAGAAATTATGAGGTCCATTTCTTAATAATTATTTTGCTTCACATCTAAAGATTTGTTGTTTGTCACCAAACCAAACTTTTCTTTCAATTTATTTGACTAATGTCAAGTACACTAAAGAGTTATTTTACCTTTGCTTTTCTAGAAATGATAAGGATTATTTAGCAATAATTATTATATTTCAAAGTTAAAATATTATAATTCGTCAGAAATGAGAGATTCATTTTTTTATAACTTATTAATTATTGTCGTTACAATATTTCCTTATCAAAGGTGATTTGAAATTGTTTTATATGTTATTGTGCATGTATCCCTGTCTGTTGTTTAATCCATTTATATAATTGTTGAATTAAAAGTAGAATGACTTACTTTCAATTGTTTTCGGATGGTGTGATGTGCCAAAAGAAATGGAAGGATTAGGGATTTATATAAGAGTGATTTCTTTTTTTTATGCTTAAATTGAAATGTATTTTGTGGCTATAAAGAAAGAGAGCATTTGTGATATATATTCTGTTATAGGGATAGAGAGAACTCCTCAGTTTATTGAAATATTTGTCATGAGTGGATTATATTTTCCAGATTAAATAATTGTATTTTACAATAATTGTAGTATATGAAGTCAAGTAGTGTATTTCCCTTGTTTGCCAGTGATGAGACAAAGTCCACACCAGCATTTAAGCTTCAGAATTAGGCTAGGGAGTCACTGTGTTTTGTTATTTAAAGGATTAGAGTTAAGAAAGTCTTCTTATTCCTCATGTATCCATGTGGAATGTTTTCCCACCATTTATCATAGCTAAGTGTAATGTAGTTTGCTAATAAAAAATAAAATAAAGGTAGAATTCATTTCTTTTACAGAACATCTGGAGTAGTGTTAGTGTTGTAGCTTGGTTAGCCATGGCATCAACCATATTATAGTATTGCCCCAATTTCATAAGTAAACCAATTGAATATAGCTATGTTAATTATTTTGTAATGGGTAGCACAATTCAGACACATGCATAAAATACTATTAATTCTGAAGGTATGGAGAAAATCTATCACTGATTCGTAATTTTTAAATTAATATTTTAAATCATATCACATTAATTATTTTAAGTTTTTAAACCATCAATTCTCAGAATGTTTTATCCTAATTTTGAATGAGCAAACAAAAGGAAAGGAAGTGTAGCTAATTAATAGAATCATGTAATTGATTTATGAAGGATAGCTTGACCTCTTGCTTATTAATTTAAACCCCTCTTGTATTATTTTGATGTTTGACTACCCCAGTGTTGATTTAGTTAGCAGAATGTTGGAGTTAGCTGACAGCATATGCGTATATTTTAAATAAAAATATCAAGAAGTTTAGTTTCATATTTTACTATTTTAGTGCTAGTGTTTATAAAAGTTTTCTTTTTCATAAGCATAACAGCATTGACTGATAGTTTGCATATATTTGAAATAATATATATATAATTATCATAGTGTAGTGTTTATAATGTTTCTTCTCATAAGCTCATCAAGATTGACTGAGAGCTGGTATATGTTGGAATAAAATACCAGAAAGTTTATTTTAATGTTATTTATTTTCATGTAGACTATTCAATCATTGATATCGGAACTATCCAAAATACGTATATATGTAAATTAGAAATGCAAAATGTTTATTTAGTTATATCTTGTAATAAATATTTTATTTATTTAAAAACCTTGTTCAGAGTTTTTCTTTGGTATGCATTCGTGTTATCTATGTTTCCACACATGCACCCACACACTTACATATCCAATATGATATGATTGCACTATTCCATAATTTAATGATGAACATGATCAGATCTGATGACGTTGTTTTCTTGATCCAAGCACTGTATGAAATGCTTGACTACTTGATGATTCTCTGGAAATTTTTATTATTCAATTATTATTTAAATGATGAATGGAAATCAAAATGTACCCTGTTTCTTTCAGTGTCTAACTACTACCATTTTGTTAGAATAATGCTTAATTTATGTCATTGCTTTAAGGATGGTAATTAGTAGTTGTTGTAAAGCATAGATTTAAAATTAAGCCATACAATAAATTAATTTCCTGAGATATTCTCTTATTATTTTAGATTAGACATTAATTCACTTACTTATTTTAAATTACTGTACAATAGAAGTTTAGTAGTGTTATATTTTGTATTTAATTTTAACTTACCATACAGTAGAGTTAATTAGTACTACATCTTTATTTTATTAATTTAATTATATCATACAGTAAAGGTTGTTCAATGTATTTGGATGATGGGAGGAGATGAGGTTAAATTATCACTTGTAAATGTAAATAGTGGAACTTTGCCAATTTCAATTATTTATTTTAAAACTTAATAGATGTTTTAATCTTGTTAATTCATAATGTTTCATCCTATATTCAGTATGCATTTTATACCTTATACTCTCTGTAGCCCCCACTGAGTTAAGCTATGGTAGGATAGCATTATAAGAGTCTCATTAATAATTCAAAGTAAGGTCAGACTAGTAGTTTATTCTATTATCAATAGAATTGGCCCTCTGGGTATTTGTTGATAGGAAAGATAGGAGAGGTGTTGGGGGAGGGTTACAATATATATTGTTATATAAATTTTACTCAAAATGTGCAATAACTTAAAATTGCCTTAACCATTGCATTAAAGATTTGGGCTTGTGTAATTTAATAAAGAAATATGTTATTTTTGTTTATAATTTTTTTTATAAAATTTTTTTAAATATTTACTTATTGGAGTTTGATAAGTAAAGAGGATGCAGAAACAGTTTTTCTTTTCTGTGGCTAATTGTCAAGTTTCTGATTTATTTGGTTGCATTATTAAGTCTGTTTACTGTATGAATTCTGCATGAAGTTGTATAATGGCACTCAGATTGGACACTTTTTGAAAAACTCTAATGCCACTAAAACATCACATGATCACCATTTCCTATGTTTAAACAAGCTGTTAAAACAGTAGCAAACTCCAGACAGTAGTGCCACATAGTGCAGTCTATAATAATCAATGGATGCTAGAAGGCTTGTGCATAAAATTCCTATCTAATGCCACTCATCCAATATTCCAGACTAGTTTATAGCTTGTCCTTTTTATCAGTGAGTAGCTTTGGATTTGAAAACATTACACCTAGTTTTTTAAGATCTAATTCAAACTTCTAGCAACCACCTTTTACCTGTTTAGTTAAATATAAAACTATGAGCTCAAGATAAAAACACTGTAATGTTTTCAATATGAGCTAACTGTGTTAGTTTGGGTTGAAAACATTGTGTTTTCATCTTGGGCTCATAGCTTTATGATTAACTAATTAGTTAAAAGGTGACTGCTGGAGTGTTGCATTAGAGCCTTAGACCTAGATGCAGTGCTCGACAAGCTAGAAACTAATCTGGGAGATATTGGTTGAGCATTTGATAGGGATCTTATGCACAAACTTTCAGGCATCCATTTATTACTATGGCTTGCACAGGGTTCACTATTGTTCTGGCGAGTTTGCTACTATTTTAACAGCTTGTGTAAGCATAGGAAATAGTAGTCATGTGACATTTTAGTGGTTTTATACATATTATGTCCGTAGAATAATGGTGACTGTGATTATTAAAAAACCAAATACACCAAAATGTACATATACTGAAATGGTGTATATCTATACAAGTGAATTAGCTTGAGTTGAAAACATTATTATGTTTTCATCTTGAGCTCATAGTTTTCTAGTTAACTAAATAGATAAAAGATGGCTGCTGGAGGGGGAGGGCTGCATTAGATCCTAAGATCTACTATGTACAGTGATCTTAGATCCAAAACTTCTCAAAAAGCTTAACTCTAATCTGGGGATATTAGATAAGCATTAGATAGGGATTTTATGCACAAACCTTCTAGCATTCATTCATTACTATGGCTTGCACTGGGTGGCAATATTGTCTGTAGAATTTGATACTGTTTTAAAAACTACAATGACAATATTAATGAATGCTAGACACTGTGCAAATCAAGTGGTGAATATATAATTATGTATTATTTGTTCATTTTTTTTGCTAGAAGATCTATGTAAATAGAAAATAAAAATGCTGCCAATGATGATCTCCATGATATACCTCTTCTTAAAACAAATGTCTTGGAGATTCTGCTATAGTTTTTTATTACTATTGAGCTGTTTTGCAAGTAATTTTTAATTGTTTGTAATATATGTGCATCAGAACTTAGCTAACTTAGTCATTGCAAGAGAAATTCTCAATTAACTGAATCAAATGCTGTTTTTAAGTTATTTTAATGCCATAATAGTTAGTTCATTTCAACTCTTATTATATAGATGATTCTTCTAGTATTTTAATTTTAAGAGATTTAGAAAAGTGCTAATTTGAGAAATTTAGTTCTCCCCTAATATAATTAACTATTTTAGGTTTCTGCGTCAGTTTTAGCTTTAGTAATTAAGTATGCAGCTATTAGATAGCAGAGTGGAAGAATGTCAAAGAGGATATTTAATTTAAGAGTAGATCAGTTGAATAGAGTACAAAGTTCTATTTGTTTTAATTAAAATGCTATATACTGATTTAATGCTGATCTTAAATAAAGTGATATACTGGCTTTGCAATATCAGTTGTAAGAATTGTTTCTTGATATTTATACTAATGGCCACTCTAATATTTATCTTTATTATTATTATTATTTGCTTCTGATGTGCCAACATCACACGATCTGTTGAGCAAATAACATCTGATTATTGATGTATTTATATGTTTCTGAGAATTTGTAATGGTTTGCAACTGAGTTTTTTTTTTGTAAATGTGTATGTGAAAACCAAAAAAAAAAAATTAAGATTAATATGAATAATATTTCTTTTTGTCAATTAAAATTGTCTGATTTAAAGTCTTGGCCTATTATTTTAAAGATTGTATGGAAAAAGAAAAGCATTTTCCTAATGAATATTTTTTTTTCTATTAGCTATTGCTTTTCTCATTTGTCTTATGGTTGGCAATCATTCTCCTAATGTCAGTTAATAAACATTAAAAATTAATATGTTTCATCATGCAAACCTTCAATATAAGAATTTCCCATAGTGAAATAATGAAAGATTGATGGAAAATAGAGTAATTGTTCTTTAGATCAGTCAATAAATTATGCATAAACAAAATAGATTATTATACTTGTTATATATAGAGAGTAATAACAATATAGAATAATAACAATTGACAACGATTGTAGATTGTCAAGCTAATTTTCGTAACTAGTGTATATAGAATGAAATAAATCAGTGGAACCCGGATCCAACGTCTGACAGATATGGTCACCAACTACTCCAGAAATATAAAGAAGGCAAATGAGACCAACTTGCAACAGGTATAAAAACAAAAGTCAAAAGACTCTCGAGGTCTTTTTCCTGCTGCAGCACTGGCGGGTGTATGTTCAAGGAGACAATATCCCAGGTACTCGGTGCCTGTAGGTAATCCAGCCGACTAGGACCTTGAACAGATCGTACTGATCTTTTATTATTTTTTAACACTCAACTGGGCTCTTCGTGATTAATTAATTTATGCCTGTCGCAGGTAGAGTGAACCTATTTATAAACTTTTAACTTTGGTATGTGGGGAGCATTAGGATATTAAGATCCCCAACTGTTCTCCATATTATATATATGTGTTAGCTATTTTTGTATATTAACCTATTTATTGTACATTAAACTATTATATTCCATACCTTGTCTGTTTACTAAACCAAAGTTATCTTTGCTGATCCATAGGCGAAAGCCAGGACACAGCAATACTATCAATAAAATATTGAGAATCTGGCAATTAATAATACAATATTCTTTGAAATTTAAAGATATATTTTTAATTAAAAATATAGACAGAAATATAATTTTAGAAACTGCAATTAATACTAATATGTTTTGTTATAAACATTGGAAAAAAATATGCTAATAGCTTCTAATAATGCATTTCATTTCAACCAGATTGCTAAAGTTATAAAACAGTGCTCTATCATTATGTAATGTATGCTACTTAAAGTTATCTTACAAATGTCATTTTTAGTAAATCTTTAGAGTAATACCGTTTTGGATGTAGCATGAAATACATATATTGAGATCATTTATCTTTTTCACATGTATGTAGTCATGTGTATCAGCTATATAAGAGGAGTGTATAGCTGAAGGAAACATGAAAGTCTGTGTTCAAATTCCTTCTAATTACATCTTAAGTTCAATATATACTGTAAAGATCGCTTACAATCCAGTTCAAACCGATCATCATGTATATATGAGATCAAACTAAGCCCATGAAAAACATGAACTGAGACAATAGGCTAGGTACACATTGCCATTTCTTTTTATTTAAACAGACATATAGACATAAACATACTCAAAATTTATTTTACTAAGCACCAAACCAAGATAATGCTAAAATGAAATAAATGCTTTAATTCAATGTAAAATAAAAACCTAATCATAGAAACCTTTCTTATATATACCCATAGCAATAATGACTTGTTTGTCAAGGTGTAGACATCACACTGTAAGACATTAAGTTAGTAGACATGGTGATGACCTGATGTCACATCAATACCTAAGCAACCAAGTGTTGGAAAATAAGAGTAAAATTTTATTACATAATTTCAATTCATAATCTTATTATGTAATTTCAATAACAACCATTAATTCATGCAACAGTAGGCACATACAGCAATAGTAAAGGAAATTGAAAATGTGAATTTGCTAAACAATGGAAATGTGGTCCAGTATAAAAACTCTTTCGTATTTTATCAGAGGATATAATAACCGCAGATTGTAAATATCTTAAAATCGAACATTAGAATGAAGGATAAAATGGATGACGTGGTCGAAAATACCATCTCATTCACATAAAATTTTATAGTGCTAAAAGTTGAAAGAAATAATAGTCAACATTTAAAACTGCAAAAGTTGATGAATTTTAGCAGCATAACTAAAGAACTGAAATAATTTTACATCAAAAATCAAAGACAAGACTGTGTTATCAATCAAACAAGAAGAAAAGGCAATATTATATCACCAGCACATACATATAAACAATGGAGTGAAATTTTTCTTCACATAAATTTATTAAACACCAAATAATAAGCTAAAGAAAATTAAATCTTTTATAAAATATTAACAATGTATACTGACTAGATAAATGTGTCATTGGACCGGCATGCTGCTTTAATTACCATAAAGCATGATGATTTAATTCACTTATTAAATAATGCATAGAAAAATGTCAAATGACTCATCTGAAGTGTCTAACTGGACCCAGTATAAAAGTGACATCCAAAATGGAAACAACCTCATTCAAATGTGTTGCCAGATAATCTGAGTGAGTGATGGAGGATTTATTAGAATGGACTGTCGAAAAGATAAATAGGACTGTATCCATGAGAGACATTAATGTTAAAATTGTACACTCTAATCAAGATTTGAATAAACTCAAAATTATTATGTGTTATTTATTTTTTTGCCTTATACGTTTGTAAAATTCTATCTTCATTTTTTTATCACACTTGAAAGTTTCAGCATGTTTGTAATCAGAACAGTCCATTGCAATAAGACGTAACATAGTGCAGGGAGGAAGATTTATTAAGCTAGAAAATTTTTTTTTTTAAATAAAATTTTGGTTAACTCCCTTCATAGTTGCATGAAATCTAATCATCATAATCACATAATATGGAATGAGGTAAGAATTTTTGATACTCTTCCATATTAATTACATGCACTTGTACAGGACAACGTTTGTGTTATTTGTTTATGTTTAACTAATAATCATTATACTTAGTTTATTTGGTATAAGTGACTAATTCTCTAGTGTAAATGTTCTTTTCTATTAACATTAGAAACTTGTACATAGTTAGGGTGGTCCCCAAAGAAAATGAAACCTGTACAGCTGAAATTGGGTAACAGATCTATTGTAAATACAGTAAAATAGTCAGTCAGCTTCACGATCATTAAGACAGTGAACTTATCATTTCTTTTTCTTTTTATGTTGCTGATCTTATTTGCTTTGTAAATAATGAGTGTCTATTGATGCATATTCGTCATGGGTAAGGGTTGGAGTAATAGATAATTTTAATCATTGATATTATCTGCATATAATTGTATCTTTTGCTAAGTTAATGGAGTTTGGATTTTTTTATCTGTTATAAATAAAATTTGTCATTGTGTTTTAAATCAAATTGGTCTCTGGTTTATTAAATTCATTCATACCTTCACTCATCAAATTAATTAACTACATATGTTTATATACACACCCATGCATTATAATAATATATAACACCACCATATGATTGGATGTATCTTAACTCAGTAGAAACTTATATGGAGGAGTGACACCCCTGAAGAGAGCTGAAGGCAACATATGACTGGCCTAAATTATATCTATATTTAATGAGTGAACTTAGACCTAGTCCATTGGAGGTGGATATGATCATTGGTTAGTTACTTTTCACAGAATCCTACCTGAAGATCCTAGGTCTGACCATAGTGAGATGTGTTCCTTCTCTTCTGGTGAAAAACCGGAACCATTACAATACATTATACTTATATTCAAATAATACCTTTTAATAAATATATAAATGATTATTAATCACTATCTATTAGGTCAGAAAATTTTTATTACAAATATAAGTGTATATACCATGCATGACATTCTCTTTTCTTATAAACTGTTTATCTTTTTCTATTTGTTACTGTGACTTTTTTATATTTCTAGAAATTAAATATCTAAAATCAGAGTATAAAACATTAACAGTAAGTGGCTCTAGTTGATGGAAAAAGATGGATATAAAAAAGTAAAACAATATATTTCTATTTCTCTGTAGAATAACCTCAACGATAAAATGATTTATAAAAAGATCCTACAGGCTGATATTGAGACTACTAAAAAATAATTGCACAATTTATTGCTTGGAAGTTTGTATCAAATTTAAGCCCTAGAATTCCAGAACTGAACCATAATCTATGATCCTGGAGCTGTAGAATCTGACATTCTACTGTTGAATTAAATCATGCAGGTCATTGACATTACTGACTTCTCACAAACAGGAAACTGAATAAAGAAACACTTACTAATTTTTAAACTATTATTGAATATAATATGCTAATCTGAATTCTGTACTGGGGATGTAACAAAATTAATCATCTACACCAAATTTGCTATAATTAAATTCATCCCCACTCTTGATAAGATGCATAAAAATATATCTACTAATAGAGAAAACAGATTTTATTGTTGGTTGTCTTTGAACAACCTATAAAAAACATCTTTAGTTGATAAGTAGCCATCTTTATAAGCTACCAGAGTTCAAAAGGGTATCAAAAGAGCACAAGATGGATTTCTAGAAGAAATAATATCTTAATGGAAACTGATAAATACATCAGAGAAATCAATTTTTTTTTCTATTTTTTGATAAAGCTTACCACTTATTTAAGATATGCTTTCAATACTGCAAGGATCTTTCAAAGTTATATTTTTGTGATGTTTATGAAATATGCATTATCTTCCAGACTTATTTATCTATATATTTTTCTTTCACTTAAATTTCTGTCTTAGAAAGCAATAAAAGGTCAATAAATTGATTGGATATTTAGATTAGAACTTTTACTTGGAGATTAACCTTTTTTTATTTTGATCATATAAATCTTTTTAGTACAGAAAAATTGATAGTCAAAAAAAATACCAAACAATGAGTTGGGTGAACTCCATTATCACATCAATAAATGTTGAGAAGTTTTAAAAAACCTGAAAATAAATGTAATTCATATGTTAATGATAATTTGATTGCATCTGTTTTTTAAAACAATTGATGAGTTTTTTTGTTTTTTTTTTGGAAAAAGATGTTGTAATTTAATTTTTAATTTTGGTAACTTTGTGACTATAAACATAATGATGTCAGGTTAGAAATAAATTTTTTAAATTAATTTTTATAATTTTTAATATGCCTAAACAATTCTGCTTTAATGTTCAATTTTTTTTCCATATGTCATAGCATCAGCCGGGATGCGAACCCACAACCGTCTGCAACCAACTACTTGCTTACAAGGCTGCTGTGATGACCTCCCCACTAACAACGCTTGACATGTTCAATTTTTCTATGATAAGATAAGTAGATATATTGTATATGTTACAGTTCTAAAAAAAGACTATCGGAATAATTTAAACTGTTAGCTATTTTGGAAAACTTGGAAGAATAAAATATTGTTTTGGGTAAAATGTAGAAAAGAATGTGTTAGTGGTTTTATTTAATTTAATATATTGCTTTTGATGTTTTTCTATAAATTTTGAATCAAAATTTTGTCTTTTTTTAATCTGGGATTTCTTTATTACATAACAGTATAAATGTTGAATAAATAGGGTGGACGTATATGTATTCTATTTAATTTTTTTTGAAAGTACACAGTCTGTTTTATCACAGATTGCTTGAAATGTAGATTATATTTTGTATGCAGAATATAAGAACAATATAGTTCTCTGATACATATATTTCATGAGAACATTTCATAATTTATTATGATTCATATGAATCAATAGTATTATTTTAATTAATGAGCATCTATCTGTTCTTCTTCCAATATTTCTTGGACTTTTAAATAATCCCAGATATCAGAAATGATCGATGGGCTTAATCCTTTAAGTTCATGATACCAATGAAAGTACAATACAATCACTTTTTTAATCGTTGGTTTGTCAGGCATTGCAGTTATAGATATAATAAAACAAGATTAATCTGAGACTTTTATATTTCCAACTAATAATTAGTAACCAGTAACTAACTGGATGATTTCCTGAATTAATTAGATGTACTTCTGATGTGAAAAAATGTCCAATATTCTTCTGGATCAGAATCAAACTCAGATTGTGGCATGTATGTGATATGAGAGATGTCCTCATGGCACAGAGGTAGCACTTCTACTTGCTATGCGTGTAATCTGAGATTTGTATTTGGGACAAAATTCTTTTCAACAAACTTGTAGAATTTTTCTCTTAGGTAAGTGACTTATAACAAAAGCTCAGCCAACTATCCAATAGTGATCAATGAATGGGTATGAAGCATTCCTTAGCTAGAAAGTAAAACAGGGGTGGAAATTTCTCAAATTCAATCATCTGGCAATGGCAGATCCCACTAAACACTGCCTCTCCTTTGCTGTTCTTTTATTAAGGATTATTAAAGAAACTGTTGCTCTATAATGAGCTAATTATTAAAAAAAATGTTTTATCTTTTACTACATTCTTTTCATGGCTTCTTTTTTTTAGTGTAGAAATATAAATTGATTGGTGTTTTCTAGATTATCTTGTATAATTTGGTCAACATTTTTATTTGTCTTTAGTTTTTGTAAAATTTGTCCTATTTATTTTTTGTCAGTGATCTTAAGGCTAAAATAAAATGGCCTTATCTTTCATTATTGAGAGTTCATCTGCACATTTTCTAGTTTTTGTTGTTTTACTTATTGTTTTTGTAAGTTATTTTCAACTTTTGTTAGTTCTACGACAATTTACCCAGGAAAGTAAATTCACTCAAGACTGAGAACTCCTTTTGATCTCGTGAATCCTCTGCTCTTGTTCCAAAAAAAAAAAAAATATTTTTTATATTTTTCAATGTTTTTTCTGACATTTATTTTAATTATTTCTGGGTTGTTTTTTTTTTTTTATCTTAGTTAAACACTTTTCTTATTCATAATTAATTATTTATCATATTTTCGTCAATACTTTTTTTTTATTCATTGTTTATTATATTCAAAGCCTCAAAATGATTTTGGATATTAATTTTAAAAGATAATATGCTGTGAAACGTTGTTAGCCGAGAGGTCAGCGTAGCCGCCTTGCAGCAAGACAGTTGTTGCGGGTCACCTCCTGGCCGATGCTATGGCATATGAGAAAAAAGAAAGATAATATGCTTTTGCATCTATTATTTCTTTTTCTTTTTTTATTTCAGTTGAAGCTATTGGAAGAAAGTAGAATCTTTATTTTTATTGTTTACATTATCGGATATTCTTTCATTGGTCTTTTTCTCTTTATTTGTTGGAGCTTTATTTATTTACATGGAAAGTTTGAATATTAAATTGTTTTGATCTGATTTTTAAAAGCATGGATTGTAGTAATATAAAAAAACGTTTTCTTTACCTCCTTTTAATTTTTAATAGTGTTAATGCTAGACAGTAGTCATCTTAATAATTGAGAATGTCTCAGCAACAGTTATCTTAGGTTATCCAACAAGTTCCTTCTGAGTCTGTATTTGTATTGTATATAGAAAAACTACATGCTTTATTTCTTTGTCTTTTTAAGTAAGAAAACTATAGTTTTGTATGCATTTGTAACAGGAAGCATCAGTGATACTTAAGACACATATTTACTTTGACCATTTATTTTTAAAAAAATTAAAAGATCCAAACCTCAAAAAGTTTTCAAGCTTAATAATAATAAAAGTTGCATCAGAAGGTATAATTAGAATCAGAAATATCTATTTAATAATTAAAACATCTTTGCTCAGTTTGACTAACAATTCTCTGATGGCAAATCATATTTCAAAGTTTATTTTTAAATCAAACATTTTTCAGTTATTGGAAGAAGATACATTGCTGCTCTCAGATTTCCTTTAATAATAACAAACATGTAGGTGTGGTCATATACTGCATGGTTCTTCTTAAAAAGGTTATCTTTCAGTTATTAGAGAACTATCTTAATCCTCAAAACTTAATTATAATCAAATGTTAACAAAATTAAAAGAGATTTCTTACTATATTTATTAAAAGAGTACAATACCACTACTGTCTTGATTGAATCATCTTTTTTTTAGCCTGACCATAATATTGTTACTGACTTTTTAGTGTTTAAGTGTATTTGTAATATTTACAATTTAAGAAAATCTGTCTGTGACAAACAGTATGTCTGTTTTGAACTTTTCTCAATTTCTTGGGTATGGGACTAGTAAATCTTTTTAAAAAAGATTTTTATTGCTAATAGCCATCTTTCCTTCCAAACTGAAATTATTTGCAATTAATTATCAAAGTATCAATTTTTGATGGCAATACCTCTTAGTGTGGTGGTAGTATGTCCGTCTGTAATATCAGTAACCTGGATTTAAATCTCCATTAGATAAAATTTGATGTTTTTTTTAAGATTCCAAGCAGGTCTACAATTTTTTTTTTTTGTAAAGATGGTCCATATGATAATCCAGTTAACCATCCATTAAATAAATTATTTAATCTGCTTATTTATCATAAATTCATAAAAAGTTTGAGCATTTGAAGTTTCAGAGTTGGGCTGCAATCTGTACCTTGCATTTCAAAGTCTTCCATTTAACCACAGGACGAAACTCTTTATTCATTATTTTAGAGGGAAAAACAAGAATGAAATCCTGGTGAGTTGTGCTTTGTCTTTCACTGTTCATCTGTAAGGAACCGTTATTAAAGAAATATTTGCTCAGAAACGATTTATTTTCAAGGTTAATTTATCTTTAGCTATTATTATTAGCATTATGGTATCACAATTTGCATTCCTATTAACATGTTGATTACTATAACTTATTACTTAACAGTTATTGAAAATATTTTTTTAAAGTGAAAGAAATATTGCCGTAGGGAAAAAAAATTGTAAAAATTAGCTTAGCAAAAGACTGCTGTATGTAAACGATTACATTTTTTTTAAAAAAAAAAAAAAAACATTTTTAGAGAAAATAATATTTAAAAAAAGATCGATTTTTAAAAAGAAATTAATTTAATAATACATCAATTTATCAGGTGAAATTAGAATATAACGGTATTAAGTTATGGTTATGTGTTGTTGTTTTTTAATTATTTTTAGAGAAAATAATTGTAAAAAAAAGATCGATTTTTAAAAAGAATGAAGGTAAAATACATGGATTTATGAGAGGATGAAATAGAATGTAACAATATTAATAACGAAAACAGATTTAAATAGTTGTGGCTTGTACATTATTCACACCTTTAAATTGTACGCCATCTATCTCTTAAGTAATATGTGCATAGATGTTAGCCTTGTAGGTTAGAGTGTGCAGTTTTTCCCCGTGCATAGCGTGGAGAAACAGCGTCGTGTAGTGGGCTAGAATCTTGGTACTTGGTGGTAGCAGATGACGTAAGCTAAATGGGCTTACACATGGCAACCAGTGCCATCAAGTGGGAAGCTTTGGTGCCAGCTATCTGATGGAATGTTTCTGTGCTTATGCATGGTGAATTGTGCCACTTCGCAGCTAGCACAAGCATTGCTGTTTTTGGCCCCCTACTGTGGATATTTCTGCATGTTTATGCAGAAATGGTGTCTCTAGCAGTGGCAGTACACTATCTCCACCAGTACTGTAATTTCATACAGAAATCTTTTGAGGAAGTGCTGAATCTGATTTGAGTACAAAACTATAGTTTTAGGATATTTGTTCCCAGGAGGCTGTAAAGTCACCAACCAAGGCAGCGGTTGATGGCCGAAGGCGGAGGGTGCTAAGAATCCCCTGATTGCGGACCCAGGCTGCCATTTGATGACGACTTTTTATTTAGGTACTTACAACTGCAGATCACTTTCAAGTGAAGGAAGATTGCAAGAATTAGAAGAAGAACTGTCTTATATTAAATGGGACATTATTGGACTTTGTGAAGTTAGAAGAAAAGGAGAAGAAACAATTGATTTAAAAAGTGGACATATACTCTATTATAAAGGCACACATATTGGAAATACAAGTGGAGTAGGATTCATTATAAATAAAAAGTGGAAGAACAATATTGTGGAGATTGATGGTGTATCGGACAGAGTGGCAAGATTAGTTATACAACTTAATAGCAGATACCAAATGCAGATAATTCAGGTTTATGCCCCAACAAGTTCTCATAGTGATGAAGTAGTAGAAGATTTTTATATGGATGTACAAAAGGCTTTTGATCAGAGTAAACAACATTTTAAAATTGTTATGGGAGACTTTAATGCTAGAATTGGTAGACAAATGAAAGATGAAATTGCTGTAGGTAATTTTGGTTATGGTAATAGAAATGAGAGAGGACATAGACTTGTGGAGTTTGCAGAAAAAGAAAAACTTTATATTATGAATTCATTTTTTGAGAAAAATGTTAAAAGGAAATGGACATGGAAGCATCCAAATGAAGGTACAGCAGAATTGGATTATATTTTGACTAACAGAAAATACATATTTCAAGATTGTAATGTTCTTAATAAATTTAACACAGGAAGTGATCATCGATTAGTAAGGTGTAAGTTACGTGTTAATGTAAAACTAGAGAGACAAAAATTATTAAGAAAAACAATATTTACAGTTGATATTCCTAATCTTCAGAAACATTCTAATGAATTTAAATTAGAACTTACAAATAGGTTTCAAGTGTTAGGAGATTTTGAACATGATTCAGATTTGAATGAAATTAATATGAAAATAACTGATACACTTTTAAAAACTGCAACAAACATAGCTGGTAGAAAAAAGCAGCAATTGACTAATAAAATTTCTACTGAGACTAGAGAATTTATGAAGAAAAGAAGGAATATGAAGATATACAAAAATGATGTATTAAAAAGAATTGAATATCTCGAATTTTGTAAAATGGTACGGAAAAGAGTTGAAAATGATATAAGAAAGTATAACTGTGAAATAGCAAGGAAAGCTGTAGAAGAAAATAAAAGTCTCAAAAATGTTAAACAACATTTTGGTATTGGTAGGAAATTTATATCTGCAATAAGAAAAAAAGATGGAATTATTACTAAAAAGAGAGATGACATCATGAAATTGGTAGAAGATTTTTATCAAGAATTATATAGTAATAAAGAACAAGTACCTCCTATATCTATTACATCTTCCGAATTGCCCAGAATTTTAAATGAAGAAGTGAGACATGCAATTAAGTGTATGAAGAAAGGAAAGGCTCCAGGAAATGATGGAATTATAATTGATATATTAAAAGAAGCAGGTGAAGAAATAGAAACAATTTTAGCAAAGTTATATACCAAATGTCTAAATGATAAAGATGTACCAGAAGATTGGAAGAATGCAGTAATAATATTAATATTTAAAAAAGGTGATAAAGAAGATATTAGAAATTACAGACCTATCAGCCTTTTATCAGTTTTATATAAAATTTTTACCAAGATAATTACAACTCGTCTACAGAGAACTTTGGATTTCCACCAACCAAGAGAACAAGCTGGATTTAAAAGTGGTTTTAGTACAATAGATCATATCCAGGTATTGAGAGAAGTCATAGAAAGGACAAACGAATATGAGTTGTCATTATGTTTTGGATTTGTAGATTATGAAAAGGCATTCGATTCTATACACATTTCTTCAGTGATTAAAGCATTGGATCATCAAGGTATAGATCCAGGATATTGTCATATTTTAAAGAATATTTATAAAAATGCAACAGCAACAATTAGATTACATAATGATACTGGAAAAATCAACATTGAGAAAGGTGTAAGACAAGGTGACTCCATATCTCCAAAACTCTTTACAGCAGTGCTGCAAGAAGTATTTTGTGGATTAAAATGGGAAACTAAAGGAGTGAAAGTAAATGGAGAGTATTTAAGTCATTTAGATTTCGCAGATGATGTAGTTGTTTTTGCAAATAATGCTTCAGAGCTGCAGGAAATGTTGCAGGAGTTAGCAGATGAAAGTAGAAAAGTAGGACTAAAGATAAATGTTAAAAAGACTAAAGTAATGTTTAATCGATTTGCTCAAAATATGAAAATAAAGATTGATTATGAAGAATTAGAAGAAGTTAACAGTTACAAATACCTTGGTCAGATTATTAATACAGATGGAAACATAATGGAGGAAATTAATCATAGAATTAAACTTGGTTGGAGTGCTTTTGGTAGAAATAACTTGATACTAAAAGGAAATATGCCTATGTGTTTGAAAAGGATGGTTTTTAACAAATGTGTTTTACCAGTTCTTACTTATGGATCTGAGACTTGGACACTTAATAGAAGAGCAATACAGAGACTTCAGACCACTCAAAGGAGTATGGAGAGATGTATGTTGGGAGTAACAAGAAGAGATCGAAAACACAATGTATGGGTAAGACAACAAACAGGTGTTACTGACCTTATTGAAAAAATTAAAAGATTGAAATGGAGTTGGGCTGGACATATTGCTAGAAGAGATGATAATAGATGGACAATTGAAATTTTAAACTGGATTCCAAGAGATTGTAAAAGACCCAGAAAGAGACCACATGTGAGATGGATGGATGAAATAAGAAAATGTGCAGGGGTGTTGTGGCGAAGAGAAGCTAAAGATCGGAGAAAATGGATTAAACTTGGAGAGACCTTCATCCTGCAGTGGATTGATAATGGTTGATGATGATGATGATGATGAATTTTATTATGTGTCTGAATTGAACTTTCATATAATTTCTCTAACCCAACCAGAAGAGCAATGCATCTTCTAAAGCTACAAGTGTGAGCAAGTCCATTTTTACTGATTACATTATACACATTATGATAATCATTCAATAAGATCTTTGGGGATTAGATATATTTCCAAATTGATTCACTTGGATTTTTTTAATCTATGAAATTTTCTAGTAGCCTCTTTTGCTAAGAATCAGCTTATAACCTTCAAAAATATTCTGATTTAAGTGTACAGTCTTTTTTTATTTATATGGTTATAATATTAAATCGTGCTATCACACTTCCAACATAAAGCTGTAACAACAAATAGAAAACTAAATTAAATGGCTGAGCGCTTTTAAGAAGATGTACTTCTCATATTCATAGCCAGTTATGATTCTTTCTTTGAAATCATTATATAAATATATACGATATGCAAATTCTATGCAAATGAGTCACTAAGGCCATCTTTTAGATATAGCAAAACATGCATCCTTATGATTGATGGCGAAGGAGTCCTCTTCTATAAAGTAAGCTTCTTTCACCTTTCGCTTAATATCATGCCTCTCAGTACAAACTAATTTTGCAGATGGTCTTAGTGACTCATTTGCATAGAATTTGTATATCATATTTATTTATATAACAATTTCAAAGAAAGAATCATAACTGGCTATGAATATGAGAAGTACATCTTCTTGAAAGTGCTCAGCCATTTAATTTAGTTTTCTATTTGTTGTTACAGCTTTACATTGGAAGTGTGATAGCACAATTTAATATTATCATATTGAAGACAAACGTAAAGAATAAATATACAGATTATTACTTTATATGGTTATAGTTTCATTTAATCATAATCTGCGTTCTGGCAGATGGCTCATTCATTAATGTCTTTGTAATGAGTTACAACTGTAACACTAATTATCATTAGAATTTAATATGTTCAAAATGGAAGTTATGCACATCAATTGACAATCTTATTTCAACCTTTTTGTTTTACCTTTTTTAGATCATTTAATTTTTCTTTTTTTATATAATACAAATACTTCAATATATTCATTATTAATTTTTTGTCTGAAAATATAATCCACTTTCTTTTTTCCTTTTCATAATTTACTTTAAAATAGTATTTCTCTATAATTTTTTCTAACAACTTCAACATCGCTGACTATATTTTTCCAATCTTTTTATCCTCCAAAACCACATGTCAAAAAGTCCAATCTTTTCATTTATTTTACTGTAATTATTGAAGTTTTTGTTGTTTACAAAAATTATTTTCAGATAAGCATTTATTAAGCATTTTTATTAAATGTAACTTTAATGTGCTAATCCTTTTATTAATGATGCTATTATTTTTTTATCATCAGATAACCAACTATTAGCTACTAACCTATTGTATTACTTTTCTCCCCATATTACCCATAATCCTTTACATTTAATGTCATTGCTTTACAGTTAGATGAATGTATTTTCTTCTCAAACTATTTAAAAATTTCCATTAATCTTATTTAATATTGTATTGCGCTTATTCTCTTTATCTGGAAGTGCTGTTACATTCTCAACAAAAATGATGTATTCCAATTATAAACCCATTCTCATTAAAGCAACACACATTTAACAATTTATTTGAATAAATATTTTTCTGAAAAAAAAACAGGAGACATAGAACATTTCTGGCTTGCATATCTCTCTATATTCATTCTTGCTATAGGGAGTCGATTAAATCTTTAAAAAAATCTTTTAATTCATATTCATATTTTTGCCTAAAATATCTATTTAAATAACTTAATTTACTCTGTTAAATGTAATGTCATGTATTCACAGAATAAATGTTAAATTCTATTTTTATATATGTTTGTGCTGTAGTCTACCCTTTTTAATTCTAAACTGCTGCTCACATGTCAACATGTCTAAACAATTATACATATATCCTTCACCAAATTAAGAACTTATGTTTAAAAATAAATACATTTTATTGCATTGAATCTTTTCTAGCCTCCTCTAGAGTCATAAATTAAATTACAAATATTAACTAATTTTTTAAACTTTTGCAAAAAATGGGATTTTATGCACAAGTCTTACTCTGGCTTGCATTGGATGACACTACTGTATGGAGAGTATTGTTTCTGTTTTAACAGCTTGTGTAAGCATGGGGAAGGGTGATCATGTGGTGTTTAGTGGTTTAATAAGTCAATAACCAATTATTTGAATTTTGTCAAATGTTATTTCAACTATAGCTTTTATACTCTTCTCTATTTTATCATTATTGTTCATTTATTGTTTATACAGAATTAGGGCTTATTGTTTTTATCAAGAAAATTATTTATATATTCCTCATTTTTTTACTACACCTGCCTTCTCTTCGCTAAAAATTTATAAATTTTATTCAGTTGTTGTTTTATTCTTGCAACTGCTTCATTCACTAAAAGTGATTTATTCTGTAATAAATTTAATCATATTTTCTTTTTTTATTTATAATTTTTATGCTTATTTACATTACTATTTAAATCACATTTTTCTAATTTTATTTTTTACATCTCTTAATCTATTGTTACTGTTTTTGTAAACACATATACCTACTTAAGTATTTATATTTTATATATATATTTTTGTTATCATTTATTATTCATTTTATTCTTACCTCAAAATTTTCTACTCTTTCTTCTCATAATCAACTGTCTGAGTAAACTTCTTCTAAATGTTTTTTAATATTTCCTATTCTTTATTTAAATTTACATTATCATCTAGCTTCATAAGTTTGATAAAATAGTAACTTCATAATAATTCCTAGTCATTTAGTGATAAAATTATAACAAAAACTGTTCTGATAAGAGGGTTTTTTTTAGTTGTATAAATGTAATTTTGGAGAATTATAGTTTTTATAGTTTAAATAAGGTAGTTTTTAAAGCTATCATCTTTTCAAATAATGTTTTCTTTGCACTTTGAAGTTTACTATAAAAGCAATAATCTTTCCTGGTTATTATCTTCCTTATAACAATTTTTATAATGTTTCATTTTGAGGTTCTCAAAATATAGTTTAATCTCGATTTTGATTCAGATTTTCTTATAAATATTTTGGATTGTCAGCAGCTCACATTAAAATATGTTTAAAGTATAGAACTAATAATTGAGAAAAAAATCTAACGCTAAAAAAGATTTCATAAGGAAGTTTTTTGATTTTAAATAGGCTAGTGAAGCTATGATTGTCAAATTATGGTGATACATTGCCCACATATTTTGAGAAGAATTGATTTCGATGTAATGTGGCTAACATGAGTATGTCTCAGTTTTTAGAAATTTCTTTACAATAATATGCTAATGACTATAAAGAGATAATTATCATCATGGGGATTGATAACTACCAGTTTACCTATTGAAATATTGATGTAATTAATAAGATATTAGATTTCATTTTCAGTTTTTTGTTCAAAGGTGTAAAAGATTTAACAAGGCTCACAGGTAATATGGTCAGAAAAAATGTCAGTTGTTAGTAGCAATTTATCATAATAATTAGAGCTGTTACAAAGTTATTAATAAACAAGACAAATAGCTTAGAGAAGAATCTGAAATCAATTCATATATATATATATGTGTGTGTGTGTGATTTTAAACATAAGTCATAAGCACATTCTTAGTTCTCTTCTAAACTAGATATGTTTCATTAATCAAGAATTACTTGCAAGTGGTAGTGTATTATGAAATACTGAGTTGTAGACATTTTGCTATAATTTTTTGATTCTGATCTGATCCATCATGTCAGCCACGGGATGGCGCTATTTCTAGCATAATTTCTAGAAATATGCCGTTTCCACGGCTGCACCAAGCCTTTAAGCATTCTTTCTACAATAAATCCTAGAAAGAGTCTTCTTTCTATGCTAAAATGTAGAAAGAGTGTTAACTCGGAGTTAAGCCTTCTTTCTAAGATAAAACCTAGAAAAAGTGTTAACTCAGCTTAGCGGCTAATGGTGCTCTTTTTCCTATGCTAAAAGCAGAGGAAAATGCCATGGTTGTTTGTGTCACGCACTACATCATGATTCTGTGTTATGTATTTTATGTAACAATATCGTATGAGGGTGTGTTAAGTTCACCGTGTCAAAATTATTTAAATTTTCATTGGGGTCTTTTTTTTTAATACGAATTGATGTACTGTTACATTTTAACAGTGTTGTGATTGTTCCTCATAAAGCTGTAGGCCTCCTAAATTCTCAATTAGGGTGGGGTAGCTAAATTTTTTTGACGATCATGCTTTGTCATGTTTTAACGAGGAATTTTCCGAGATCAAGAATATGGCTAAATTGAACACTGAAAACTTGAAAAGATGGGAATTTCCAGACATAGAAGCCAGCACTGTAACATTTCTACAGCAGAAAAACATCTTGCTAAAAGAAAAGATATGATTGTGTGGCAAATATATGCAGACTTGAGGTCCATAAACATCTTTTGACTTTCATTTGTAAGTCTCGTTGTTGCCGACGGAAATGTTTACTTTATAAAGGGCAGCTTGTTTGAGGAATTCCAAATGGCCCTCGTCAAATGTCAAATAAAAGTAACTTAAATTTTTATTTAAACCTTCTCCCAATAATTGTTGTCGGCAATCAAATGTAAAATAAAAGGAACTCCAAAATTTTTATTTAAACATACCCCAAGCAAAACCTTTCTTCCAATAATTGTTGTCGGCAATCAAATGTAAAATAAAAGTAACGTAAATTATTATTTAATCATACCGAAAAAAAAACCCTCCCACTAATTGTTGTCAGCAATCAAATGTAAACCAATAAAAGTAAGACCGTAAATTATTATTTAAACATAACCCAAATTACTATTTGAACATACACCAAAAAAGACCTGCTCTTGTCAATAAAAATTAAAGAAACAATTATTATTGTCCCATTGTCAAAAATATTATTTGGGAAACC
Source organism: Epiperipatus broadwayi (assembly GCA_028023455.1). NCBI lineage: Eukaryota > Metazoa > Onychophora > Udeonychophora > Euonychophora > Peripatidae > Epiperipatus > Epiperipatus broadwayi. Next base: position 5,270,948 of record JAQFVV010000029.1, read on the forward strand.
AAAATAATTTATAAACGAAAAAAAGAAAGTAAAATTGGTTGTCAATCAAATGTAACCAATAAAAGTAACTTAAATTTTTATTTAAACATACACACACACAAAAAAAACTTCCCCCAATAATTGTTGTCGGCAATCAAGTGTAAAATAAAAGTAATGTAAATTATTATTTAATCATACACAAAAACACCCCTCCCACTAATTGTTGTCAATCAAATGTAAACCAATAAAAGTAACCTAAATTATTATTTAAAGATACATAAAAAAAACCCATTCTCTCTTTAATTTTGTGAATCAAATTTTAAAAAACAGTAATACTATTTAAAAAACACAAATTACTATTTGAACATACACCAAAAAAGACCCTCTTGTCAATAAAAACTAAAAAACAACTATTATTATCCCATTGTCAAAAATATTATTTGGGAAAAATAATTTAGAAATGAAAGAAAGTAAAATTTGTAAACAAAAAAAAAGTCAGCGGCTGACACAATGGGTCAGATCACAACCGATTTTTTTAACTCAAAGACTGTTTATAGTTGTCTCTATCCCATACACTTTGCTTCTACAACCTATATTTTATTAGTAATCTGAGCCTAATATAGTGTTATTTTTGTAGCTGTAGAAAGTAATTAATTGTTTTGAAATAATTCAACTAGTAGTGTATTCATCTTATTTTTAAATGAGTTTCACATTCCTATATTAAATGAATTGTATTCACCTTTAGATGTGTAATTACCACTGACTGTTTTGATGAAGTTGAGTGGGATTTTGATATGCTTTTTCTGTTTATGTGTTTCTTATTATGATGTTTGATAATTATTCTGGGTGGTTATTATATGACCATGCTGGATTTATTGAAATCTGTGAAAATTATTTTTTATATTAATTATGAATTGACTTTCAAAACTTTCATGTTTAACTGATTTTTTAATATGGGGATTAAAATGGAACTTAGCAACATTGTTAAAAGTTCAGCAAATATTTTGCATATTTCCTGATAAAGTAACATATCAGAAATTAAACATTGAAGAAAATATATGCAAAAATGAAGTATATACATAAAATGTAGCCTTTCTATTTCGCTACATCATGATATGGTTGTAAATAATGATCAGTTTTAATAAAAAATTTAATTTTATGTATTGACTAATAACTTACTATTTAATTTGTAGAAGTTAAAATACATTGTTTTTTTAATGTTAAATTTAAGATAATTTTTTTTATATCAATATAATCTATTTAATTTATAAATTTGAAATAAAATTGTGCTATTTATTTTAAAATTAAGGTAAATAATAGTTTGAAATCAATAGTTATAATTGTTAAAAGTTAATATTTTTATAATTATTGGTAGTCAAATTAAAAATTGCTAGTTATTTATTGTTTTAAATCATTTAAAATGATTAGTAAAATAAATTAAAAGTGAGATGTGTATTAATAGGTGTGCACACACACATTTTAAAATAATAAATTAAATTTACTTCATTGTTTTCAATTGAATTTATTACTTGTTTAAATCAAATGTTATATTTTAATTGTATCAGTTTTATTTAAAAATGTCTCTAAAATTAATAGTTATCATAATAATGAAATTCATAATCTATATGTATCAAAATTTAAGTTGAAACAAAGAGGGTTTTATTATTAAAAGGTAAATTTAAATTTGGTATTATTAAAATTAATAAATTATTGATTTAATAATATTAGTTATAAAATCATTTTTAAAAAGTATAGACCAATTGCTGGAAATAATTAACCAATCAGATGTTGAGAACTTTTTCTTATAAATATAAGCTGAGCAACTGAGACAAAAAAAAAATCAAGCAAATTTTTCAAGGAATTTACTGTATTCCTTTTGTTTTAAAAATTGAACTATAAATTTATTGAAATATTATTTTAAGTTTTAAAGTCATAGTAATGACTTGTAAAAGCATGGGATATATCTTAAGAAGTTTATTTATTAATTTCATTATGGAATAAAAAACCAAACTATCCTCATTGATATGCTACAGGAGCTGACTATAAACTTATGGTAATGGAAAGAATTTAAAACATTCAACGATACAAAAATGTATTTTCAGAAGAAACTGCAGATTATCAAACTGTTTTGCCTATATAAAGAAGCAAAGAATATGTAAGGAATTTATTTTTATTAATTTTCATATGCAGAATGATAGTAACTCTAATTATTAATATTGATAAAAGATAATGACTTTTATTTAGTAAAATTATTGGCACTTCCAGATATAAATTTATTTATGACTTCATTATAGTAGCCTAAAAGAAGAAAGATATATAAATAAAAAAAAAAAGTTTATCCATATTCAAACAACTGATTTTAATATTTGTTATTTTTACATTTCATTTGTTATCAATTTATTTTGCAATTAAAATTTAATTAATATTATCTTGTTATTACAAATATGCATGAAAAAAACAACATTATCAAATTGCCTTTTTAACTGCTAATGAGTTTAATAAAATCTCACAACTTTTGGGACTTTACAGATTCATTTCACCCAGTCTTGTAAATAAAGAAAATAAAGTAGTATTCAAATAATAAATGATCTCAAGCATTTTTTTTCTTCAAATAATCAAACTGTAATTCCTTTTTTTAAGGAAATATTATTTTTTAATAGTAAAGTAAAATAGACACCAGGTCAGTATTCTCCTGAATGGAAAAGTATTTTATTTAGATCTTTTTTTTATGTGGTTAGACTCTTGACACTATTTGTCAAACCAAGTATCATGTGATACTTTTAGCTTACAATCAACATCAGCCTTAACAGGAATAATTATATTCTAGTGTCCATGTTTACAACAGAGCTTATTTGAACATTTTTAATTTATATTTAAAAATTTACTTTAGAATTGAACTGCATGCTTTGACATTGCAGACTGACACATGAACACTATTTATCAACTTTAGGTGTTGAAGACAAAATCATAAAAAATTTACACAAGAGTGGATATAAGTCACAATCCACCTCTGAAATTTTATTATCTTTAAAATTAATTTAAAACAAATTGAATTTTTCTAAATTAACTATATATCTGGAATTAACTAAATACAACATAAATATGTAACAATGCTAACATTATTTACTTACACTATTTCATAACACTGATACACCTGAACACCCACATGTTGAAAAGATAAATATTCACCAATATACATATTTCATGCTAAACCAGCAATCATCAGTTGGTCCAGATTACCATCTCTATATATGCTATAACTGCTCAGATATATATTAAGATAGCCAAACCTTATGCTTTACTGGACAGGCTTCAATCTACTCCACACTCCAATTCTTCAACTGTCTATCCAATTGAAAATCTGCTGATGAAATGCTCAAAGGCCACCCTGAGGCTGAGATTCTTGTCATACCCATGTTGACTTAAGGTCAATCTGACCCCTCATGTACAGAACATAATCCATTTAATACATATACAAGGGATGAGCAGACATCTCTATTATGAAATAACTGAAACACACAGGCTTATTAGGTCAACATGGGTGTGACAAGAATCTCGTTATCAGGGTGGCCTTTGAGCATTTCATCATCAGATTTTCAATTGGATGGACAGTTGAAGAATTGGAGTGGGGAGTAAATTGAAGCCTGTCTATTAAAGCATAAGGTTTGGCTATCTTAATATATATCTGAGAACTTATAGCATATATGTGTAGAGATGGTAATCTGGATCATCTGATGATTGCTGGTTTAGCATGAAATATGTATATTGGTGATTATTTATCTTTTCAACATGTGTGTGTGTTCAGGTGTATCAATGTTATGAGATGGTGTGGAGTGTGGTGGGTTGTGTGAAAGTTTGTGCTCATATATCCTATATATTACATATATAAACACAGGTATATAATAAGCCTGTGTGTTTCAGTTATTACACTATTTATAGAAATTTTCTGTTTCAATGGCAACATTTGATGTAAAAAGTCAATTAACTTTTTGCTAGACATGTGTACTTCTATCAATAAAATCTGACATCACCAATGGGTTAGGAAATCATTTGAAAATTCAACAAACAGCCCCTCATTCTCTATTACATACACTTGCAAAGTTTGACATGATCTTAAAGCTTGAACACAAATTTAACTGCAATTTAACTAAAGCTCCCTTTGTATCAGCTTATTGCTATTAAGCAAGGTAGACGCTTTAAACAATTTCATTTTAATTAATCTTTTAAATAACATTTAAATATGTTATTAATTAATTAATTATATACCACATAAGTATATAATAATGCTTATTTACCTATGCTTTCTGTGAAATTTTTTTAATGTTTGAAGAAAAGGTCAACTAACTTCTTGCTAAGTGTTTCTGTTGATTAAACCAGACTTATTCGAAGTTTTAAGATTGTGTTAACTTAGCAAACAAATTTTAAAGAAATTAGCTGGTTACATTTGTTAGAGCCTTGACTGATTTTTTTGAGATTCAAATAACATCAGTTTTATCTTAAATTATTAAGATTTTTTTTATCATATATTAACACTTGAAACTTCTGAACATTTCTATTGAGGTGTAAGTAAATAATACTAACTTTATCACATATTTATGAGTGATTTAATTAATTGCATATTTAAATATTTATTTTAAAAACAAGATTTGTTCAAATAAGTTTGTTTAAAGGTTCTGTGTTATTTAATAATCTTAAGCTTATAAAAAGGAGGCTACTACTAATTTTGATTTAAGATTTAAGTTCATGTTGAGCTTTATAAGTGTATTTAATAGACATTGAAGAACCCACATTTATTAGAGTCTCAAACTAAATTCAGAAGACGGTCATGACATCAGGTTTGATTGACAGAAACATATGTCTAGCAAGAAGTTTATTTACCAAATGTTGTTGCTTGAAACATTGGAAAATTTCTATAGAGATTATCAGTAAATAACATTAGCTTTATTATACATACATGCATATATATATATAGATGTAGTATGTATTTATGTTGGTAAAGTATTTTTTATTCAGATATTTTCTTGTGACATTGATTCAATATAAGAAAAAGTAATTATATACATTTGTCCAAATTCTTGCCAAAACTTGATTTTATAAATGAATCATTTAAAAAATATTCAATTGTCCTAGTGTTTTAACTATTTAATTTTAATTATTCTTATGAATAAAAACTATAATTCTATAAAATATTAACATGCATGTATATGAAATATATACATGAATAGATATATTATAAGTAATTATAAATGATATACTTTGCGATCCACGTATGATTTGATAATGAATATACCAACAATGACATTTCGGCTTGAGTACACAAGCCCATCAACTAGGTGATGAATAAAATATTATAAAGATTGTTGTAGAGGCATTGTAAATACTGGTTTATAACAATGTTAAAGTTACATCAATAGAAGAATAATTATATAAAATTGAAAAAAAAAATAAAATCAAAATTTTTAGAGGAATATGTTTTTTAAAAAAATCGTCCACATAGCAGTAACTTTGCATGTGTCATCATGTTTGTTGATATAATTTGTTTTTTTAATATCTCAATGGCTTCTCTGATCTTACATTGTCAGGTAGTGTCACATCTCGATAGGATCCTGGCATTAGAGAAATCAATATTGTGACTTAAATCCATAGTATGGAGTAAAAATGTTACTGATGATAAGAGTTATTTAACTATATTAGCATGTTTATCTCTTCTAATACTGATGTGATGATTGCTCATACATGCCACATGACATTTCATAATCTCTATGACCCTTTAAAGAGATTGAATCTTTAGGCTTAGTTATGATGTTTTTTTTTATAAATAGTATATGCTGTTTTTATATTGTAGCATTTTAGTATACATCCAATATTGTCTGTTGTTTTTTTTATTTGAAGAACACAAATCCTAATAGTTGTTTCTTGTTCTTTTTGTTTCTTATTTTCATTATTTTGGGCTTGAATTAAGGCTTGGTAAACACTATATGATTTATTTCTTCTTTCAGATGTGCTTTATCTGAAAGGTTAATTGCTCTAATAAAAAGAATTTTGACTGCAGAAAAAAAATGAGTTGGTTGATAATGTGATGAAAATTGTTTGTCTGCGTATGATTTTTTCTGAAAATTGAAAATGATAGATTATTTTATTTCTTGGTGACAATATAAATAAATAAATAAATCAAATAAATACACTCTCTATTAATGTAGTAAGATCAGAGAGGCATAGAGATACTAAAAAGACCGAATTGTATCAATAAACATGATGACACACAAACTTCCACTTATTTGGAGGAATTTTTTTAAAAACATATTACTCTAAAAATTTTCTGTCTTTTATTTTTTTCATTTTATATACCTGTATTTCTATTGATGAAACATTAACATTGTATTAACCAGTATCAGTGCCTCTACGATCATCTTTATAATATTCTATTCATTACCCAGTTGATGGCTTGCATAATCAAACTGAAACTTCAGTATATTCATTATCAAAATCATACACAGATGAAACTGCAAAGTATATCATTTATATCTGTATTTATATCTGTAACCTGTCCATCAATATAGGTAATTATAAATCTATATATTTACATTTATATTAAATATATAATATCATTAAAATTGATTAATAATATTAAATCATGGTTTTGTATAAAATTAATGAGAAAATAAAATACTGTAAAAGGAAAGCAGAACTTGAAATTAAATTGTCAGAATAGAAAGAAGACAGACTTAAGTATTATTTTTGATATTATTTATTTTTGATATATTAATATTTTATGCAATTAATTATATGTTTTATAATATTGAGAAGTGATATATGAAGTTATTCTTAGATGTTTCAATGTAAATGTGGGAATATATATTGGAATAGTTGATTACTCATATCCTGAAATAGCTAACTGTCATAGCTGATGACAATGTCCCTTTATTTCCATCAGATCACTCTGGACCTGAAATGGGATTGTAGACATGCAATATGTTATTGTAAATTTACCAATACGTTCTCCCTTAATAAATGTTTAACATATAATCAAATATACATATTTCATTATTAGTGATCTAAATGTAATATTCTTGATCTTTTGTTATTGATATGCATCATCATTACATGGTGAATGTGTCTAGTCTTGCAATGACCTCTACTTCTATAGGGTACTTTCTTTGTCTAGCACATTCATGGTGAACAAGAACTTTTTATCTAAGAGCATTCACTTTGTTAAGCTTTGGTCCTTCTTTCTTTCTTGAAGAATAGTATATACACAAAATATATTTAACACAAAATTTTTCTAATAATAATTAACAACAAAACAATTAACAAATAATTAGTACTTTGACACTGCTATTTTAAAAGCAGTGGTCTTCAACCTTTTCACACCTGCGGACTGGTAAAAATAAGGATAAGGTTTCGGAGACCAGCAGAAGTCTAGAGATAAATTTTCTTAAAGATGTAAATAGCTTAGCTTTAGATGAAGTTATATATATATGGAGTTTGTATAATAAAAAACTTTTTTTTTAAAAAAAAATTTTGAATTTTTTTAGAAAAGTAATAAAAAAAAATTTTCTATCCCCCCCCCCATAAACATATGTGATAACTAGAAAAACAAATTAATATATGTATGATTGATTAGATTTTGTTTTTGTTCTGTTTCTTTTTTTTTAATCAGGCAAAAGTGCAATGAAAAAAATAAATAAAAATTGTTTATATTAATTAAAAGTTTAAAATCTCATTATTTTGTTATTACAAACTTTTTTGCCAGTCAATAATATTTCAACCTACCATTACAATATTAGAAGTTTGAAATTATTTGAAGTTATATAAATATTTTTATTTGATAATTAATGGTACTTATATATCTTGATTGCCCCTTACATTTTTCCCATGTAGTAGGGATACATTTACTTATTTGTCTCCTGATCATATTTTGACAGGCTGAAAAATCATTGGCTGACATCTACACATTTTTCCATATAATAGGAGGTGCAAAGCCCTCTCTGCATTATAGTCAATTCCTTTAACAGGCTTTGCAAATGAGCATTGCTCTATAAGATCAATGTTGCCACACTACATTGGCCGTTGAGAGAAGTGTAGAAGGGTCTAAATCTTGTTTTCTATTTTCCTGCCATTTTATTTTCATAATAAAAATAATCCATGATTTATTATTATTCATTTAATTCTAGAATAACTTCTACAATATCGCAAAAGAAAGAAGAACCCCCAAAAGAAAAAAATACTGATGAAGGAGAATATTTTTCAAAATGACAATTTTTTTGTGAAGGCAAATAGTAAGGCACGCTGCTTAATATATAGGGAATTTATACATAAGTTTTCAAAGACTATAATTTGAAAAGATATTATATGCAAAAACTGCTTAATATATAGGGAATTTATACATAAGTTTTCAAAGACTATAATTTGAAAAGATATTATATGCAAAAACATGCCATAAATTTGATGCATAATAGAACTGGAAAAAGTCATAATAATATGGGATGATTTCACAGTAAAAGCTTATTTAATAACAAAAAAAATATTCACTGATTGTATGTTTATTAAACAATACATTGAAAGGGTGGTGACTATAATTTGCCTTAAAAAAAGGGTGATATTGTAAAATTAGTTTGTCTAATCAAACCATAACCAGGTAAATTGAAGAAATTTGAAAATCTATTGAAAGTTAGGAGAAAGCTGCTAATTTTATGTTTTGCTAATGGATGATACTTGCCATTTTTATTTAACTTATTGATGATAAATATAGTGTCATTGAATAAATAATAATTCCAATAAAAGACAATTAAATCAAGAGATTTATGTGATGAAGCATTAGAAAATAAAGTGATTTTCTTTGACCATTGGCAATATATTTGAGGTAGTTATTGATGTTGCCCCAATGATAATAGGTAAAAGAGAAAAAATTGTAGAATTTTATTGATGATGCAATTGCTTCCAAAGTTTATATTTTATAAAGCTTTATTTCTTAGTATATAATGAACGCTTATGTACAAAAGCTTTAAAAATAAATAGCATCTTACAAATCATCATCAAGACTGAATTTCGTAAGAGGCAGAAGATTGAATGATCACCAATTCTAAAAATTCTTTAAAAATATTGATGCTGTCTATGATGACATCATTTACTTTTTAGAAGTAAGAGGCTAAGTTGAGATCAAATATTGAAATGGATTTTATAATTTATGACTTGTTGCCAAGTTATCTATAGTACTAAAAAATAAATTTATACTAGAACTTGACAATGAAAGATGGTTTATAGATTTAGATTTTTAAAATGGATTTAACCATTCTATTAAATGAGTTAAATATGCATCTTCAAGATGAAAAGCAATTTATCAAATCGTAATCGTGTTCCAAGTGAAACTGACATATGGAAGCTCAAATTAAGACATACAATTTTAGCATTTTGACATATTGGCTAATTACAGTCCTGTGAATATCAAATAATATGCATTCTTTTCAATTAGATACAAGTATTTGAAAAGGGATGTCAGGATTTCCTGGAAAATAAATATTTTGCAATATTTGTGACTCCATTTTCAGTTGACATAAAATATGTTACCTACATTTTTCAAATTGAATGCATAGAGTTGCAATCTGTCATTCAAAATTTGATATATCACTTTACTGGACTTTTATAAATCCTACCTTCCCAGAGACAAATATTCTTGCTTTGAATCATGCTTTATTCATATTATCACTGTTTGGCAGCACTTATATTTATGAACAATTATTTTCTAGAATAAAATAAATTAAGAGTAAAATTAGAACCAAAATATCAAAGGCTCCTCACTGACGAAGGCCACAAGTGAGTAACTAGTCTGGGGATATTGGATGAGTAGGCACCTAGATGCACAAATCTTCTGGCATCCATTGATTACTCTGGTTGGCACAGGGTGGCACTACTGTATGGAGAGGTTTTTTTTTTCAGTGATGAGATGTTTATTCATCAAAAAAAAAAAAAAACAGGTACAGTGAAACAAATGAAATTTCAGGATCAAAATGGTAAGAGGGGAAGGATACATGTAAAAAGGGAATGGGAAGTGGAGAGGGGAAATGGTGTGTAGTTCAGGCTGGTTAGAAAAGCTTGTCTTTGTGATTGAGTCCTATGACAGAGGCTGAGAGGATGGGAGTTGGAGGATTGCCCAAGTGTCTGTGAAGAGTTGAGGTGTGGCTAGTTTGGTATCTCGGGTTTTAAGAGCATAGATGAGAAAAATTGACAGTCTAATAGCTGCAAAGACCCCTGTTTCTATGGATTCTTGGAGGTTGAAGATGGTGTTTCTGTGCAAGGAAAGGCAGGAGTTGATGACATTTCTCATGCCAAGCAGAAAAGGACATTTAAGTAGGAAGTGCTGGAGGGTTTCATTGTCAGCTTTACAGAGCTGGCATATGAGAAAGATCTTGGTGAAACCCCTATGGTTAATCAAAAATTGATTCGTGGGAAGGGAGTGAAGATTGATTTTGAGGAGGAAATCAAGGAATTTTGCTTCAAAGGACCACCTTTTGAATTTGCAGATTAATTGGGCATTGGTAAGTCCGAGGAAGGTAGGGGACACAATGGAGAAGTCGCGGTGTGATAAAAAACTTCCCAGTACTTTAGTTTGCTGTTGATGGATGGTATAACAAAGCCAGCCTTTTGTAGGAGAGTTTTCCCTGTTTAATAACAGTTATGTGCTAGCATAAGAGATGGTGATCATGTGATGTTTAAATATTTTCTAAAAAGTTCAGACTTTTTTTTTTTATATATCTTTATTTATACTCTTATACTCAACAGTTTTGTAGAATTCATCTAGAATTATTTCTTTGAACATCCTCTTGATCTTTAATATTTTAAATCGTTTATTAAAAATTACAATACGTTTCTAATTTCATGTTTATTTAAATAATCTATCATTTGTTAAATTTAAACAAAATTTATTTTCTCATTTTTTAATTAAAATCTTCTTTTATTTAGAAAACATTGATTCTCTTTCGCCAATTACTAAGCTGTTTGTATGTTTTATCCCTTTGAATTTGGAATGTTTATTTTATTATTATTAGCAACATGATTATGATAATGGACATAGAAGTCCATAATTAATTGCTTCTGTTTTATACGTGTATTCCTTTAGCAATTTAGGGTCTTTACCCTTGAGAATGGCTATAATTAAATAGCTGCAGTATTAGGTTAATTATCTAATTTTAAAGTTTATTCAAAAATAAAGTTTTGCTAAAAAGTCTGAAGGAATTTACGTAATTATTTCTTTATTTGAATTTTTATACTTTCTTCAACAATAACAGCCTTCTCAGTAAAACACGGACTAGTTAATGTATTAAAAAACAAACTATCATTTGAAAAAAAAGAAAATCAGACCTTCAGAGTTTTTATAAAAATATTTTTGTTCTAATTATCAAATTACTAACTAATTATATATATATAATTGATTTTAAGTTTTGATACCTTCATTAATTTTAGATTTATTTAAAATTTTAAATTAATTTTAAGAGGGGGTGGACTGGTTGCTTTTTTAAAAAAATTCAGTTGAAAATTGATCCATTGCATTGTAGTAAAATGCACGTGATGTTGTCAATATCTTTGCTGAATTATTTTTTTTTTAAATTCAAGTCTAAGACTGTTATCACTTTTAGTAATTCAATTATCAAAAGTATATTCCTGGAGAAAGATGTTATAATGTAGCCATTTATACCCAAGCCTTAAACAATTCAAAACAAAGCAAAACTCTCCATATAGTAGTGCCACCTTGTGCTAACAAGAGCAATCAATGGATGTCAGAAGGCTTGTGCATAAAATACCTATCTAGTGCCTACTCATCCAATATCCCCAGACTAATTTTTGGCTTGTGGCCTTCATCAGTAAGGAGCCTTGGATTCGAGAGCACTGCACCTAGATCTTAGGATCTAATGCAACCCTCCAGCACCCACCTTTTAACTCTATTTAACTACAAAACTATGAGAATGAAATTGAAATCACAATTAATATTTTCAATCCAATTAATATTTTCAGATCCAAGGCTCCTCACTGATGAAGGCCACAAGCCAGAAACTAGTCTGGGGATATTGGATGAGTAGGCACTAGATAGGGATTTTATGCACAAGCCTTCTGGCTTCCATTGATTGCTCTTGTTAGCACAAGATGGCACTACTATATGGAGAGTTTTGCTTTGTTTTGAATTGTTTAATAACAATTATGTGCTAGTATGAGATAGTGATCATGTGATGTTTAGTGGTTTAAACCCAAGCCTTCTGTGTTCATAATTCTGGAGTTTAGATCCAGAATCTTGGATTTTATTTTCTGTAGTTGAGGTCCAATCCCCACCCCAACAGACCATCTACTGACTGTAGTGCAATCTAACCTTAGTATTTGGGCATATTTCTATTTTAGTTGAAGAATAGTTAGTAATTATAATTGTTAAGATCATTTGTGGTTGCTGAATCTATTGTTTATCTTTCCTTTTTTTTTTTGCAAAATAGACTTTGAGATCAAGAATTTTAATAACAAATTACTTCCGTCAAACTTTGTATAATTATTGTAGCACAGCCGCTCCATCTAAGAGTAATCAAATAGATACTTATTGCTCAATCATCTGCTCTTAAATTGTGACTAGAATAAATCATATTTGTCATAAAGAGAATTTAATGCAGAATGATCTATTGTTTAAATTATGATGCCATCCCTTTTCCATAATTTATTATTTTGTGATATTTTTGAGAAAATCTTTTAAACTTTGTCAAGTTAAAATAGAATTAATATTTAACTAAGTATTTTTGACACATACACGTGAGACCTTTTCGACCGCTAGTTCTGCTGAGAGTTTGAGCTTTCAAAAGAAATACAACCAAACAACATATACAAAATGCTTGCTGATTAATCATCTATTTTAAATCTGCCATTCTTTGCTTTTCTTTTTGATTAGTTTAATTTATGAGGATGTTATTGTTAGAGTGAGAGCTTAAATTCACAGTTCTTTTATCTGAATGTTTATTATTAATCAAAGACGAAGCGTGATGTTATTGTTCATGTTGATTTATAATTGACAGTAGAAAGTTTCTAATGTTATTACATTTTATTAATATAATGCTTTTGTTCATTACAGCAGGTAACATTTATTTCAAAACCATTAAAAGGACAACAAATTACTTACCTTGCAAATCATGTGTGTGTACAGACATCTTTCTTTTCTACTTTTCTTTTTTTATGATTTCGAATGAAAAAAATATATATATTTGCGACACTATTTCTAGATAATGTGATTCGGCTTTAAAATCCAGAATGAGAACTTTTTCAAAGAAGCTGAAGAATTTCCGGATGTTTTTAAGACAGTAATCTGATTATAGCCACCCCAGTATAATAATCTATAAGTGTGTCATTAGCTATTCTTAGCTGAAAGTTATGTAGCTCTGTCTCATTTCAGATATAATGCCTATAACCTGAATTCTAATCTAGGCCAATTATAATTTGAATTTTTTTTAGATTGTAATCTTTTTTTGTCAGGTAGCTAGTCCATAACTAATCCATCTATCTATCCAATATTGTTTGCTAAATGGTTATTTAGTTATTCCTAAGTAGAGGATAAAACCAAGATACATAAACACTCAAATACTCATTACCCAGAAAATAGTAAGCTGGATGAGTCTGTGAAAAGCTGTTGAAGAGGCATTTATTTATTCTGCACTGGGTTATTTAAAAACTACTTTACATTACCTTTCCTTTAAAATAAACTATCAAGGAAGAGAGAGAATGCTAAGCAACAAAAATAAGATACTTTCTATATTAGTGACCAATTTAGTGCTGAAACTATCAATTATGAGAGAGAAGAATATGTAACGAATAGCTACTGTTTTTATATAAATAACTAAGACACTGAAACTACTATGACCCATGTAAGTGATGATAAATGAAAATAACTATCTCTTGATATTATCAAAAGTAACATATGAAATCCATATTAATTACTTATGTTTATATAGAAGTATATGTATATTTTTTATAAAATAAACATCTCATGACTTCTTATATATATACTCATATGAATTGAAGTCTCAAAAAAATACATGGACCTAGCTTGATATCAGATCTTTATAGATATGTCAGTGAATTAGCCTGAATTGAAACTATTAAGTTTTTTTTAAGTTTCAGTTTTTTAGCCTGAATAGCACAAAGCAGTAATAAATGTATTATTTCCTCCTAGCGTAGAATTCTAATCTTCATATAGAAGATATGGACTATCTGCATACATATATATGATCATGTAAATAAAGTTTATTCTTAGATTTGTGAAAATGCATACAGACAGTACTTTGTATTGTTTTACCTGAAAAGTAGAGCATGTTTAAAAATGTATTCGTTAAGGGAAATTGAATAGTAATTATACTTATTAGTGTAACTAATAAAAAGATGAATTGAGAGCATTAGAGGAGTAAGAAAGCATCAGAATGATGAGAGATTGGGAAAGTTGAAAGGAATTGTCAAGTAAATAATAATAAGGTCTGTATTAAGTTAAAGTAAAGGCTTTACAATGAAGTTGTCAATTATGTAAAATGACAGACTGAGGTGAATGAGAACTCAGCTGTAATTGGGTTAATGGAAAACAAAACAACTATGAGTTAAGGATACTCAAGTATAGGCTTTAAAACATAAAAGTTAATACAATTCTGAATTATTGGTGTGGTGTGTAATATATATTTAGAATGTGAGAATGAAGTATTCCCATGCCCTGAGTTGAAGGATAATTAATGTTATTCTAATATTATTTTATTGTTATTTATTTAATCATTTTATTAATATTCTTCAGCATAGAGAGAGAAACCTTCTGAGATATATAAAAATTGTTTGTGTGTTAATTTTTGTCACTGATATGGCTGGATTATAGATCCCACCATGAACACAATAGTTGGCACAGTCGACAGGATATGAAGAATCTGTGAAAACAATTGCATAGTTGGCGTAGTCAAAAATTGTAATTGTTTGTTTAGGGACAATAAAAATAGAGTGGTGCAGTTAATCCATGAGTGAATAAAAATTAAACATGAAATTTAGTAAGTATATTGATGGCAGTACTGACTTACAATCTTCAAGAGTTTGATGTATACATCGAACACATTGACCATTATGTGTGTATAAATAAAATTTGAAGGGGATAAAAGTTAAAATTTCAACCCTTCTACTTTTTGCCAGTAGAGATGTTTTGCAGATAGCAAAATAATTGAGTGGCCCAAAGATCCCAGAGGTTATATCATATAACAAATTAGTGGAAAAACTCAGTGTATATTTTCAACCAGTGGTGATGAAAGGAATGGCTCACTTACATTTCAGGATGAGGAAACAATTATCTTGTGAATGTTACCAAGATTATAACTTAGCATTGAGAACATTAGCCAAACAATGTGAATTCCTGGCTGACCTATATGATATACAGTTAGATCAATTGTTTTACAGGATAACAAACAATTACCTTAGAAAAAAATTGTTAAGTGAAGTGGATCTAATGTATAAGATGGTAATTGCAAAATGCATAGCACATGTAATAGCAGTCAAAAATGTGTCAGAATATCAAGCAGTGAGAAAATGAAGTAAAAAATATGACAAATGTAAATAAAACACAAACAGTCAAGATACCTACAAAACTTCCAAGGAATGATCTTATATATTACTGTTGCAGAGTTAAAAAGACAAAGAAGGTATTCAAGTTTAAAATGGAGAAATGCCATATTTAAAGTATGAAAAGGAATCTAGATCATGTCTATAGAAAGATGGAAAGTAATGTAAAAGCCAGACCACATGCAGACTTTAAATCAGGGGGAGTGGACCTTGTAAAAACATAGAGATAAAGATGATAAACAATTAAGAGAATGGCCGAATTACACTAGTCATGACCATTTGTGATAATAAAGTTAACATGGAAATTGATAATGGTGCTGGACTCTCTATTCTATCCCTTAGAATATGGAATAAAATCAATGTTAAATGCAAAAATAAAAGGAATCTGGAAAAGATAAACATCTTGGTTATAGATATAAATGGCAATAGTATTTGCACATGCAGGAAAATATTACTTCCAGTAAAAGCCAACAATAGACCTAAGATATCATTATTTTTGTGAAAAGGAATATAAGCCTGTTGTTAGGTCAAAACTGGTTCAGACTTTTCAGAATTCATATTGAGAAAAAGTAAAAAGATGATTTACAAGAGATTTCAAATTAGAGTGAGGAGTCTGGATCAATAAGCATGTTATTAATGATGGGGGAAAAAACTTAAAATCCAGACAGTAAAGACCTGCAGCAATTGTAAATCTACAGCTGATTTACCAAAGAAAACATCAATCATGGACAGAGGTTCCATAGCAACAGATTAATATAGATTTTGTTGAACCTATGAATAGTATTCCTGTTGGGTCAAATATAAGCTTGTAAAAACTACAAATACTAATTGTAATGAATATAACTTTGCAAAAACTATCAATACTAACTGCACCATTAAATCCCTCAAGAAAGTTTTCGCTACTTCTGGCTATTCCAAGACCCTTGTATCTAACAATTGAACATAATTTACTTGTGCCATTTTTGAAAAATATTTAGCAGATAAAGGGATTTGTCATATCTTAACCCTGTCTTGTCATTCAGAGTCGAATGAAAGCACTAAAAAGGCAGAATAATGCCTAAAATTTGCCTTGAAGAAAATAATAGAATATGAATGATACATTAATAGAAATTATGTTTTATCAACATTTTACTTTGTGAATTTAGCAATAAAATACCCAAAGAGTTATTACGGTAAGAATGGCATACCCATTTGTCTAAACTGTTAGTGATTCAGCAAGATACATAAAAAGTATTTTAGATTAAGGAAATGCTAATATCAACTTTGGGAGATTTCAGGTTGGTGAAGCTGTGTGGGCTAAAGATATGATAAAAAAGAAATGATTTCCAGATATTATTGTTAAGATTGTATCAAGTACAATTAGGATCATTAAACTGGAAAATATATTATTTATACAAAGACATTTAAGTCACCTGCATGAGTGGGTCTGTGATGTGTCAAATGGGATTGAACCTAAACCTACACTACCTAATCCTAAATCAGAAACTATGACAAATGAAGAGTACAATGATATATTCTCAATTGTACACAATTAATTACCCATTGTTGGCAGATTAAACAAGAATGTTGTAGATCTAAGTGACGATAAATTATCATCAAGTTTAGAAAATCAAACAGAGTTAAACACAGGTTGAGATGAGAGAAAACCCATATCTGCTCCCAGATTTTAAAGAAATTGCAGATAACTTGAAAAGTTTAGACTATTTTCTAGAGTGAAGGAAAAGCGTAGACTGTCTGTACATGCATATACGATCATGTAAATAAAGTTTATTTTTAGATTTGTGAAAATGCATGCAGACAGTACTTTATATTGTTTTGCCTGAAAAGTAGAGCACTCTAAACATTTCTTTGTTAAAGGAAATTAATTATGCTAATTAGCATAATTAGCAAAAAGATGAACTGAGAGTATCAGAAAGATAAGAAAGCCTCAGAATAGTAAGAGAGTGAAAAAATTGAAAGGAATTGTCAAGCTAATAATAATGTCTTTCCCGAAAAGGAGAAAGGACAGTGTTAAATTAAAGTAGTATTTATAATTTAAACATTTAAAAATGAAGTCAGTTATGTAAAATGACAGACTGAGGTGAAACAGAACTCAGTTATAATTATGTTCGTGGATACTAACTATGAGTTAAAGATATTCAAGTATAGACTTTAAAAGATATGAGTTAACACAACTCTGAATTAATGAACTGTAATATACATATGTAGAATGTGAGAATGAAGTATTCCCACACACTGAACTTGTTCTAATGTTGGCACAAAGTTAAGGGATAATTAATCTTATTCTATTATTTATTTTATCATTTTAATAACATTCTTCAGTATAGAGAGCTATAAAAGTTGTATGTGTGATTAATATTTGTTACTGACGTGGCTGGGATTATAAATTCCCCATGAACACAGTAGATTAAAAAACAAACCAATCATTCTGACCTTTGTAGCATTATATTATCGTGATGTTCCATTAACTACTCAAATTTAAAGCAAATAGCTTTAGAATAGGATGAAGATAAGTGCATTTTAAAGACTGGGGGTGTCATTAATATTAATATATTAGTTTAGTTGTTGGGTAATTTTTAATGATTTGTTAACTATAACTTTTTTTTTTTACTGTGTTGCTAATTGTGAAGAAGAGTGAAACTTTTTTCTTTCTGCATTTTATTTTAGAATAATAGCAGTCTTAAGATGCAATTGAAAATAAATAAAACATTTTTTGAGATATAAATATTTGTAATTGCAAATACTTCTGTAGTTTTTATTTTAACTTAACATTATGAAAAGTTATTTCTCAAAAAAAAAAAACATTCAATGTATTTGATACATAATAGTATTTATACAAATCTGTACCGATGATGGTGATATACTATACGTGAATACAAATATTTTACTATCATTTAAAATGAGGTCATTAAGAATCAGTTTTTTTATTGCTTTTATGTGAAACTAAATATGATTAATGAAGCAATTTTATACTTTTAAATATTGTTCCAGATTCTTTCTCCTAGCAACAATTTTTTTTTTTCTTAATGATGACAGCAATGATCATTTTTAGAATATTTAGTCTTTTCTGAAAGTAAAGAATTTCGTACTAATCATTAATTAGCAAGAAGGAAATCATTTCAGTTAATTTTTTTTTAATGGTAAGTGTGAATCTTATAGAATTTCTTTGGAGCAAATGAAAGAAGTGAATAATGTTTAACTTATCAAATTATATTTTATAAATACGAATAAAAGGAATCCATTCTTATTTTCTTAGCAATGAATTATTATCTCGAAAAAGAAAAAAAACTGCATTGAATTTACATTCGAGCTGAACAAAACTAGGTAGAGGTATTTAGATTTTATATACAACTTATATGTTTGAAATCTATAAATAAAACAATATATTATAACACAAAAGTAGCACCTTATTTACAATTGTAAACACAGGATTTTCAGGAAAAATTTAATAAATGAAGTTAAAAAATAAGGATGGATTTTAATTATAATTAATCTGCATTTCCACAATCAGGCGTATCCAATTTGTGTATCAATTAAAATGAATTTTGTCTATTAAAAAACTTCTTTTGAGAAATGTCTTCAAAAGTTTCCACCAAAAAAGTCCAGATAATTTTGTTTTCAATTTAAATTGTTTGATATAAAACAGAAGTTTTGTTTTTGATTTCTAATTGCCATAAAAGTTTTTCCATATGACTTAGGGATACTCTATATTCTTCCGAGATTATATATACTGTATACAATATAATAATTGAAAATATGTGTTAAAATCATTCAGGCATGCAACTTCAACAACCTTTACGTGACCAATTTGGTCATCATTAGCATACTTTTTGTTTTTAATGAATAAGTCTTTATTCTTCATTAAAATTTACATATTTCATAATATTCATTAAAATTACAACTTCCAAAAATGAAAGCCATTTCAAAAATAATATACCGAGTTTGCAAATAAATAAAAGAGAATCAAATGAGATAAATAACAAGAATGAAAATTTTCTTTTTTGCTTTCAAGCTAAAAAAAATATTTTAACAAATAAATAATTCTGCACCAATTTTTTATTAATAATGCATATCTCCAAGTAATACATTCCAAATAATAAATATAATCTTTGAAATTTAAAAATTCAACTTATAACTATATATATAAAAAGATAAGAAATAACTGTGGCAATTTTTTTAGTAGATATTTCTTCCTTTTTTTAATGCTGCTAATGACTTTCACTTTCAAAAATTTGTACTTGACGCATTCGAATTCCTGGGTGTGATTCTCATCCCACCTCCATTTCTTATCTTTTTTTAATAATCTTGGTAAATTCAAAATATCACTAGCAAAATTTTTATAGAATTTATGGTAATAATTATATACTCCCAAAAATGATCTTAACTATTTCTTGTTTGAAATTTTGGAAATCTTTGTATGGCTATGATTTTATCGAGACGGGATTTGATACCCTGGATTCCTAATATTTCTTTAACATCTTTCTGTAGCCTTTTCATTTTTTCCACAAATTTGAAAATGGGATTTCTGATTTCCCTTTAATTTGGTTCTTAATATCTAATCTGGATGTCTTTATTTATTTAAGTCATCTTGACATAAGATCTGTTTCTTTTCTAATATGTCATAGTTTTTGACAGACTTAGCAAATTTTATCTCAAGGTCATTTAAAAAAATTTCTATGGTTTTATTTGATTGATTTTCTATTAATATGATTGTTTGTTGTTATCAACTGATCATTTAATTTAGAGCCAATTTTGTCTAATTTTTCATCTAAAATGTTAAATTTAGTATCTGATTCATCTTCACAAATCTTCTGGCTAGCCCTAATTTCTTCAAGCTTCTGATCTGAATTTCTTTTAGCCTCCTTACAATTAATTTCAAATATTTTCTTCTCTCACTAAACTTCTTAACATCAATTTTGACTGCATTGTATTTTTCTGTCAGTTCTATTTTAATCTTTCAATTCTTTTTGAAAATTATCAATTTTATTATTAAAATCTATTATACTTTCTTTGATTTATTTTCTGGTAAAAAAACAACAACTATGATCAAATAAAATCTGGATATGAATATATATTTGCAAAATGACAAATTCTTCTTTAGATATTGTGTTACATGATACATATTATGTTGTTGCACATTTCATTATGTATTATCTATAAGTGCAATATTTGCAACCTTAGGACTAATAGTTCATTGATTTCCTTTGTTTATAGGAGTTTTTATAAATCCAAATTGGTAAAAATTCATTTTCCCCCAATATTTTTAGGTGTTAATATAATCTTTTTGCCTCAGCAGTTTTTAGGATTAACTGGAATATCTCATTAGTATTCTGATTATCCAGATGTATTTCTGACCTCATTGAAAAAATTAAAAGATTGAAGTGGAGTTGGGCTGGACATATTACTAGAAGAGATGATAATAGATGGACAATTGAAATTTTAAACTGGATTCTAAGAGATTGTAAAAGACCCAGAAAGAGACCACATGTGAGATGGATGGATGAAATAAGAAAGTGTGCAGGGGTGATGTGGAGAAGAGAAGCTAAAGATCAGAGAAGATGGATTAAACTTAGAGAGACCTTAATCCTGCAGCGGATTGATAATGGTTGATAATGATGATGATGATGATATTGTTTCTTCAGTTACAAAAATAATTTCTTTGGTTTGTGTTTTATTTTTTGTTTATATTGTTTGGGAAAGATTAGTTAGTAAGTGATTTGGTTGTTTGAGAAAAATACATGATTAGTTTTTTGGAGTGAGATCATAGAATTCTTTCTCATTATACATACATATATAATAAATTAAAGATATTAAATAATTAATACGGCAAGTTGAAATGAGTTAATATTTCAAGATGTGTCTTTTCTTTTAATGGAACAATTAATTTTTTTTAATAATCATTTGTTACTGGTTTTAATTTTAATTACTATTTTAATTGGTTATAGAATAATTAGATTAATTTTAAATAAGTTAATACAATTTTTATTAAAATTGGAAACTAAGGGAATAAAAGTAAATGGAGATTATTTAAGTCATATAGAATTTGCAGATGATGTGGTTAGTTTTGCAAATAATACTTCAAAGCTTTGGGAAATGTTGCAAAAAATATCAGATAAAAGTACAAATTGAGGACTAAAGCTAAATGCTAAAAAGAACTTTCACTGAATTTTCTCAAAAAATAAAAATAAAGATTTTTATGTAATATTCATAAAGATTGATAATCATGAATTAGAAAAAGTTAATGTGATAATGAAATTAATCATAGAATTAAACTTGGATGGAGTGTTTTTGGCAGAAATAATCTGATATTAAAAGGAAATATACCTATGTATTTGAAAAGGAAGGCTTTTAATATATTTATTTAACTGATTCTTACTTATGGATCTGAGACTTGGATTCTAAAGAGAAAAGCAACTCAGAGATTTCAGACCATTGAATGAAATATGGAAAGATGCATATTAGGAGTAACAAAAAGTAATCAAAAGTAAAATACATCGGTAAGAGAACAAACTGTTATTCCTGACTTCATTGAAAGAATTAAAGATTAAAATGGAACTGGGATGGACATATTTCTAGAAGAGATGATAATTAAGGGCATCCCAAGAGTTTGTAGAAGACATATAAAGAGACAACACCTAAGATGAATGAATGAAGTAATCATAGTCTACTGGTAGGGTTATGGAAAAGAAAGGCTAGAGATAGGAAAAACTAGATTAAAAATTGAAGAGATCTTCATCCTGCAGTGGATTTATAATGATTAAAAATTATGATGATATGGGATACATATGATTAGTCATGACTAGCTGTGCATTTGTATGCGGCTAATATTTAACCATAACATTTAAGCGTATGGGTATATGACGTCGAATAATAAATTTTATCTTAGATAAAATGACTTCTGCAGTCAATATTAGTGTAATAAAATTAATTTCTGGGTTGTAATTAAAAATTTAAAAAAAATCACATATTTTATTATAAAATTTATTAAAGGAAAATTACAATGTTTTTATTTTTTGAATTTTCACACATACCTTCAATGATTATATATATTGTATCTTTTCCTTAAAGGAAAAACTATTGAACAAAAGGGAATCCCACTGAGATAACAATAATGTGTTACAGTTAAGTTACATAAACAATGACTATTAAAATAATATTGGGTTGACTAGCTCAAAATACACTACTAAGATACAATATCTAATAAAACAATATTTTTAATAATTGAATATAAGAAAACATAAAATACTATAACTCTTAAATTCAACATAAATAATTAGGGTTCCAACTATAATAATCAATTCATTTCAATAATAAATTTAACTTATAAACTTGCTCAAAATAATAAATAAAAATATGGTTCTATCAAAATAATAAATATAATTATGATACTCTTAACATGAGATGTTCAGTAAAGTACACTGGCTTAAACATTGAGAATACATCCCAAAAGATATACTTCCAATGGCATAAAAATATTACCCACCAAATTCACTTAATAAAAATACTATGTAATACTTTCATGTCTTTAAAACACACATCTATGATTTATAAATTTATTACAGACATAATATTCTTTAATAAAAATACTAATTAGATATTTAACATTAACTAATAATTTCTTACTCATCATCTTTCAATAGAAAATTTTCAATTCTCCAAAAATAATAATCATAATAATAATCTCAGGTTTATTTCTAACAAACTAATAAAATAAATTAATTAATTAACACCCTGTAATTAAATACATGAAGGATTTTACATGATATCTAACTACTCTCACAAAATAATAACAAAAAGTAACTAAAATAACTTAATGACTCTCAGCATTAAGCCTATTTAATGATTAAAGTTTAGCAATAAAAACATAAATAATATAATAAATTATAATTAAACATTGTACAATCTTTTTTTGTTTAATGTGGCATTCCTAAAAAAATATATATAATGTATTTGAATATTGTGGCAATATTATCTCTCATCGGTGTTGTATCAGTTTAAAAATAATTACCAATGATCATATCTTCTATGATAATAAAAATATACTTTGTTAATCAATCAGATATAATAGAAATAATATCTAAGTAATCTTAAGGATCATGTGCCAAATAAGTAATATTTCAAATTATTAATTTCTGTGGATCATGCAGCTTAAAAAAAAAACAATTAAATTTATTTATAAATTAAACAATATTATACTATTACAATATAACAACAACATAATATAATAAAAAATATTTATAATAGTAAGAATTAATCATCATTTAACATAAATATATATATATATATTTACAGTAAATCTTACTAATAAATACAATAAATAAAATAAGATAGCATTCACTCCAGCCATTTCAAATAAAATAAAATGAAATAACAGTAAAGATAATATTTCAGTAAAATAGTATTCTATCATTTGTATTGGGAACAGTTACAATAAATTTCCCAGTTTCTAAAAAAAACCCCTTAATATTATAGTTATTCTTCTATAAAATATATTTATTACGATGTAAATGCATCAATATAAGTTTATATTTTAAAATACATCTCTTAATAAAGTCTAACAAATAAAATATTAAAAGAAAAATTATTAAAGACTTTCTTTGCAATTTAGCAAAATATTATCCTAATATTTGAATATCAGAAAATTTTAAATAAAAAATATGAATATCTTTCTCTATAAAATTAACTACTATGCAAAATATTTAAGAAATAATTTCATAAACTTTTATAACTGAAATGGGTTTAAAATTATTTATAATAAAATTTAAAAGATCTATCCATAAATTATATTGCTTGACATTTGTATTACTTTTTGTTTTATACTCTTACATTCATTATATCATTCAAAATCATTTTCACTATTCACACTTTCATTCTGATTTGAATATGCATCTGTTTGAGCTAAGTGATCTCTACTATTTGTATGAGTATCAATTATTCCTCTCTTATGTTATATACTATGACAATCATCAAACATCTCAACATCATTTGCAAAAGAAATTTCTATATACTACATCTTGCCCTCTCACAAAATTATCTACTTCAAATGGTTTAGTCATTACTTTATCAACTTATAAAACTATCATTTACAATGATACCTGTGGTGATAGATAGCGATTAAAGTATAGTGTATGGAATAATAACAAGAATGACTCAAAAGAGTAAGATAATATCATCATGGATACAGTGCAAATCATAATAGGTCCCTATTCATCGGGCACCTAAGATTCAAGTCATTGCTCTATTATAGCACTTATTGACAATAATGAAATGCAATTGTCCATGGAAAGAGATATACAACTATATGTTATTTGTATATTTTAATAACTTTAAAATATGGAAATATAATTCACATTCAACAGTTTTCAACATATCCCTAACATCTAGAATTTCATCAGAATATTATTACTCTCCCGATCACCATCCTATATCTTCCATACTGAATAACTCATTCAACATCATAAAAATATACAAACAGCATTCTAAAATCAACTTCCAAAACACAATATTAAAGAAACAATAAAGATCTAACTTCATTTCAAGATGTTTTTTTTTAAAGTTTTCATTCACAAATGATCTTAATAAACATACATCAGTATTATACATTTTATTTATTTGTTATAATATAATTTAGAGATCAATATTATGTCTTTTTCTGTATTTCAACAGATAACATTCATAAAAATAACATCTTAATAATTTAATAATGTTATATAATGTATGCATATTCAAGCATTCACATTAAAATAAATATTTAAAATATCCTTGGATGTTTTCAAACATTCATCCACATTTATCAATTCTTTCATATAATACACATGATAATTTTAGCAATGGTTCATTATACTGTTTAACATTAAATTTGAGCAATGTAAAATATTAATCTTAAAATACTAATTAGAATATATCTCTTCTTAAATAAAAAAAAAAAAATTATTAAGCAAAATGTAATCTAAATAACAATAAAAAATTACCAATGATCTCATTATATTAATAAGACCATTCACTGCGATCCACTTCTTAAACCATACATTAAAAATAAAACAATTACGATTGAAATTTGCTTTGTTCATAAAATTACTTTCTGAATACCCATTTGTAAAAAAAAAAAAAAAAACATAATAAAGTTAATCTGTTTTAAAATTATATAATAACAACAAGTTAGTTTTAAAATAAAAATTGTAATGTTTTAAAATACTATTATTAAACTTAATATTTAAAAATAATAATAACGTTTTAAAATTATGAAAAGATTTTTTTCCCTTCCTGCTCATAATTTAAATGCTTATCATAAGTTTTCTTGTCAGTAATCTTGCACCTTTGCCTAGTTACAGTTGAACAGCATTGTACACAATTATATTTTTATCTTGGCACCATATGAAGAAATGTACAAATAATAATATTAAAATCCAGTAAAGTCTAACAAAATCCATGGAAAACATTAGCATCCTGTAAGATAAAAAATTTATTTCAGGCCTTTCTGAAAACTTTTATCCAGGCATTGAATATTTTCATGGAATAATAATTCAAAATGGATTTTATATGAAATATTTTTTTACATATGTTTTTGGCCGTTGTGCAGAGCAGATATTTTTAATAAATGTAATACAAGTAAGATTTGCATTTTCCACCTGTCAAAAATCATCAGTAGCAGACATTATATAATATGAATTATTCATTTAATACATTTATCAGCAGACATATAGTTCATGAATTAAAATAAATATTTCTTTCTTTAAAAGTTTACGATTTTTTTATTCTTTTAAACATATTTCACTAAATATTTTTCCTTTCCAGCTATATCATTCCAACATTTATTAACTGATAATATTTTTAATCTTTTAAAAAACATTAGAGTTCATTATTTCCAGATAAATTATGTTAAAATATAATCCTTTTAAAAGTATAAAAGACATTTAAAAGTCATCTTTTTCAATTTGTCTTTAAATACATTGTTCTTAAAACTAAGTCTATTTTGATTTCTTTAAAGGCAAATCAAATATGAGTTATTATCAATCCCAATAATACAGACATGCATCATACCATAAAACATTTTAAGTTTAGTTTTAAAATATAGATGGAATCTTAATTTCCTTTTCTTTCAAATTTGATATTACAATAAAGATTTTTAATGAATATCTGATTCCGCTTACTTAACTTTAATAAATCAGCTGCATTGCAATATGATAAAGTCATTTCACATAAATGGTCATTCACTCCAACCATACAATTTATAAAAATTCCAAAATTCTTACAGAAATTCTCTCCGGTTTTGTTGCAGTATTTTTCTTGATATTTGGTATTCATTTCCCCAACATTTAAGTAACCACTATCCTGTTCCATAGAATTATTGAGGTTCTAAACTAAGTTTCAAGTTAGACAAACTGATAGGGAACTTTGGTGTTTAGTGATTCATTATTTAAGTAGTTATTCCAATTATATTTTCACAAAAACACTTTTAAGTAAAATAATAATATTTTAAAAGAAATTACTACTGTTACAATAAAAAAGAATATAGTTATAAATTTCAAACTAAATCTATAAAACACTATCACTAAAAATCATTGAAAAATTAAAATCTATCCAAAAAAACTGTCTAGACTGGCCTCAATCTTAGTTTTTATACTGGTCTTAATCCAATGATTTTATTGGTCAATACTGCTTGTAAAAATTTGCTAATTTATATAACTACATCAATATGATTTTTAAAATTAAGTTTTAAAACTGTCATCACTATTAAATATTATCAAATTATTTAATATCTTAAATATCAAATGTTTTTATCTAAAAAAATATCCTTATTAAAACAATTTTTAATATTTTAATAACCTAAAATTGATTTAAAAATAAAATATTACACTTAAATAAAATAATACTTTTATTCATTACTTTTCTAATATTATCTCTAGACTGAATATTTGCTACACTTTATTATGTATCAAATTTTGGTATTATTAACAAGCTAAAATTAAAGTTTTTTTTCCCTAACTATATGAAAGCACACATATTCACACAATCACCTAATCATGTGATACCTTTAACACCTTTAAAATAATATTAAATTAACTTATCATTTTAAATAATATTTCAAACAAAATAATTATCTTAAACATGTAATATAAAATATTTATCACTATAGTTAAGATATTCTACCATTATAGTAACTTTTAAATATAATAAATAAAATTACTATCTTTTGGATAATTTATTGTATCATTTTACATTTAATTAATCTCAAAATGAGTTCAACTATCTAATATATCTTTATAAGCTCCTATCTACTGAGTTTGAACCCTAATACCTATAATATCAAAATTATATGCTAAAAATAACCTAATTTTTTTTTAAAAATATAACTACTTTTCCAGCTCTACCTAATTGTCTGTACCTATTGTAAAGGGTACAATATATAATATATGGCTAAATACGTGAACAACTTTTTATCAATGCTTGAATATGTAAGTAATATAAAGTAATATAATCATATCACAGAACATTATCATTCTAATACAAGAATGTTCTAATATGATATATATAGTATATATGATGACCATTGCAATTTTTTGACCACAATCTTTATATTTCATTGTTTAAAAATGCCTAAATTAGAGTGCTTGGAGCATGAGTTTAAAAAAGCCTGAAAATTGTTTACTAAGAAGTGAGATATACTAATTCCATCAGGATGTATTTTTTTTTTTTTGCTTTCAGTATCTTATAAGCAATATCATAATCATAGCAATGAGTCTGTGAAGTCTAGGGAAAGGAAGTCATATAAATGCTAACTGAAAATAAATAATTTATGTTTTTATATAATAAAGGCAAATTTGTATATTAATGAATGTATCTCCCAGACACAGAATTTTCATGCAATTTTTTTTTATCACTATCTTTATATTTTTTTATTTCTTTGTTAATATGGATTATAATTGAAAATAAATTTAAAAAATATGTATTTTATTATATAAATATAATAAAGGTGAATTTGCAAAGTTTAATTTTTTTTTTTTTTGTTATATTAAGGAATATTTCTCTTGATACATTCTACTTTCAGCACAATTTTTTTGATTGTGATCTCTGCAGTGTCAAACAAACATAGTATCGCAACATGTCAAGGCAACATAGCAATTAAGCGGTCAATAAAATTAAAAAATTTGATGGCCTTATAGTAGCAAACTATTTTAAATTCCAAATGTTCTAGTCAGATATATGATTGTTAGAGGGGGGGGGCTAATTCATAACCATCTTAGCTTACTATTTAAGATAATAAAATTACAAGTGTGTTGATGTGCTGGCAGGAGAAGCTATATAAAGTATTCTTATAAATCAATAAATAAATAAGTAAAAGCTGAGCGCTTTTGAGGCGTATTGCTTCATATCAAAAATAAATAATGTGGAGTAGTGTGTAGATGGTAATATGCAAATTATATGTAAATGGATATCTTGCTGTTTTTAATTAAAGAGTAAACCATGGATGGAAGACTATACTATTATCACTCAACAATTGGTAAGCTTATTGTGTAGTATATTTTTCTTTACTCTTCTTCTTTGTGGGTTTATTGGAGATATCTTTGCCTGCAATGGGCTATTTAAAAGCTGTTTTACTTTATATATATTAGAAAGAAAAATATGTTAATTACAGGGCTGTATTTATTTTTTGCTATTGCTGACAATTTATTCATTTTATACAATCCTTTCTCTCCTTTTCTTTAAAAATCATGACTAAAAGTAAGTAATAACTCATAAAACGTGAGTACAGGTGATTATGACATGAGGTTTTAAGAGAATAATAAATGTTCTAATTTTCCATCTTTATACAATTAATGTTTTCGTTGATTTGTGTGAAATCATTAACCAAGGCTTTTGAAGTTTAGTTTATTAGTTTTTCCCGTTGCTTTAATAATAGCATAAAAACTTGATTTATGATCTTTGAGTGAATAAGAAAAATATAATATGTGTTTTGAGAAATTCACATCCCTAGTTTAATTCCTTCTAAAGAGCAACCCTTGCAAGTTTGCTAACATATAAAATAAGGTAAATGACTTTTAAGTGATAATCGTGGAATATATCGCATTTTTTATTATTAATCATAAGTTATAGACAAATTAACTTTTAACCAGAAATGTGGTTTCTATATATGAATTGCTTAGCAATTAGTCCAGCGATTACAATGACTTCTGCATATTCGTAGATAGGCATGTGTCAGATCAATTAGCAGATGATGTCTACTTATTTTGTCATTTCTTCATAAAGAGTGAGTGAAAAAGCAATCTTTATATTTTTCTTTTATAAATTTATCTTCAGTTTGCTTTTTCATAACATAGGACAATTTTGAAAGGATTTTATTTTGAAATGGACTCTTAAGTGGAAATTTGTATATATGAGTATGCTTGTATACGTATTATAACTTAATAGGTTTAACTAAGGTGAGGAAGAAAGAAGATGTTACTGCTTGTAAGCAAATTCCATGACCTCCCCTCCAAATATTGATATTATGACTGAGTGATTAAAAGTTAAAAAATATTAAGTTACTGTTTATGATAGTTTTTTTTTTTTAAATGTTTTTTGTTTTTTCATTTTACTAACTATCAGTTACATGTTAATTTACATATTGGCTAAGTAAAATTAAAATCACTTCAGGTTTAATACACTACTATTCAATTTCTATTTTTCAGAAATAGTTAATCATTGTCACTGTTAACTATATGAGTTCTAAAAAAAATCATTTCGTATTTGATAATGACAACATTTATTTCACTCTGCGTGGTTTGAGGCAATGGTAGAGTGAATATTTTGGACCCAAGATGCATGGACAGTGGCCTAGCTCTGTCATTTCTGTTGCTCAGACTTATTATGAACTCTGAGCAATAAAACCATTTGATTTTCTTTAGTTATTTAACATTTATATTGTCAAAGTTAATCCTTTATTTATTTAATTTATAATTTATTCATGTAGAGGTATGAATACAGAATTTTATATACAATGTATGAATGTATACATATGCAGAGATGTTTGAATGACTTAGTGATATAATGATTAGCATATACACCTTCCGTACCCTTGATCTGGGATTTGATCTAAATATGATTTGGGGAATTTTTTCATGTAAATGAAAATATTCCTATCTACTAGCTATTCAATTAATCATCATTATTTTTAATCATTATCAATTCACTACAAGATGAAGATCTTTCCTATTTAGTTCATCTTTCTTTATCGCCAGCTTCTTTTCTCCACAACACAGCAGCAAACTTGCTTATTTTATCCATCTATCTCACTTATGGTCTCTCTATAGGCCTTCTACATTCTCTTGGAAACTAATTTAAGACTTCAACTATTTATATATTATCATCTCTTCTAGTAATATGTCTGCCCAGCTCCATTTCAATTTCTTAATTCTTTCAGTAATGTCAGTCATACATGCTTGTTCTCTCATCCATATATTTTATTTTTGATCACTTCTTCTTACTCATACCATATATTTCTCCATACTTCATTAAATAGTCCAAAGTCTCTGAATTGCTCTTCTAAATATCGGGATCTCGGATCCATAAGTAAGAACTGGAAAACTCCATCTATTAAAAAACATCCCTTTTCAATTCAAAGGCATATTTCCTTTTATTATGTACTTATTTCTGACAAAAAGACTCCTTCTAAGTTTAGTTCTATGATTAATTTCATTCATTGTTTTCATCTGTGTTATTAATCTGACCAAGGTATTTATAGTTATTAACTTTCTTCTAATTTATGATTATCAATTTATCATTTTTGTTTAGTCCTACTTTCATCTAAAATCTCTTGCAGCATTTCTTAAAGTCTGAAGCATTACTTTCAAAATCAACTACATCAGCGTCAAAATCTAGATGGCTTAAATTAATTTTCATATATATTAATTTTCTTTTCATTTTAATCCACAAAATATATTTTTTAAAACTGCTATACATATTTTTGAAATATGGACTACCCTGTTATACATCTTTCTCGATAATGATCTTTTTAGCATCTCCATGTAATCTAATCATGATAAATATTTTTCAGAATATGACAGTATCCTGGTAAAACTTTAATCACCGTGGAAATATTATTGAATCAAATGCCTTTTTATAATGTACAAATACAAAGCATAATGGCAACTCATAATCATTCATTCTTTCTGTAAGTTCTCTCAATATTTGGATATGAATCATTATGCTAAAATCATTTTTAAATCCAGCTTATCCTTTTGACTGGTTAAATTCAAAGTTCATTATGCATGAGTTGTAATTATTATGGTAAAGATCTTGTATAAAACAAATAGAAGACTGATAATCTGTAATTTGTAATATTTTCTTTATCATCTTTCTTAAATATCAATATTATTATTGCATTTCTTAAATATCTATATTAATATATCTTTCCATCTTTAGCATTTAGACATTTGATAAATAAATTTGCCATGAATTTTTCTATTTCTTCATCTGTTTTTTAAAGATATCAAATTTCATAATTTCCAAGTTTTTTTTTTTTCTTTGTAAATCTAATTGCATTTCTCATTTTTTTATTAAAATGTTGACCAATTCAGAAGATATAATAACTGCAGGGCATACAGGTTTTCTGAAACTACCCTAGCACCTCACTGAGGAGTGCCAAAGCATGAAACCATTGGTCTGAAGTTACGGTGTGGTTTCTAGATAGAGATTTTAAAATGCTTTCTCTTACTGGCATTTATCAGTAAAGCTTGTTAGAGCAATTAGCACAGCTCATTGTTATTTTTATAAGCTTAAAAATATTAGGTCATGTGATATGTGACTTTAATTTTTATTGACTAATTCATGATACTATTTTGTTTTTTTAGTAATAGTTCCATATTTTCTTCACACTACTGAAACAATTTTTTTTTCAGTAAGATGTTGTTTTACACTTTTAAGATTTTTATTCTCTTCTATAGCTTTCTTTGTCTATCTAGGGCTATGTTTTATTATAAGAATACTAAACTCTATACAGTAGTGCCACTAAGTGCAACTTTTTGTAATCAGTGGATCTAGAAAGGTTTGGGCATAAAATCTCTATCTAATGCCTACTCATCCAACATCCCCAGACTAGTTTCTAGTTTGTGACTTTCATCAGTGAGGAGCCTTGGATTAGCATTGCATTTAGATCTTACACCACCTTTTACCTATTTGGTTAACTATAAAGCTAGAACCCCAAGATGAAAACACCATGTTTTCAACCCAAGCTCATTCACTTGTATGTCTTATAGATCTGAACTTAGTTCAGCATCTACACATTTTGGTGTCTTTGATTTTTCACAAACCACAGTCACCATTATCCTGTGGGCAGGATAGATATAAAACCATCAAAAAACATCACACGATCACTATTTCATATGCTTACACGTGCTGTTAATAAGAGTACCAAACTCTTCATTCAATAATGCCACCAAGTGCAAGCTTTCATAATCAATGGATGCTGGAAGGTTTGTGCATAAAATCCCTATCTAGTGCCTACTCATCCAACATTCCAGTTTAGTTTCTAGCCTCCGACATTAGATCCTAAGATCTAGATGCAGTGCTAATCCAAGAATCCTCAATGATGAAAGCCATAAGCTAGAAATTAGTCTGGGGATGTTGAATGAGTAGGCACTAGATAAGAATTTTATACGTAAACCTTCCTCTATCCATTGATTATGAAAACTTGCATTTGGTGGCCCTACTGTATGGAGAGTTTGGTACTCTTATTAGCAGCATGCATACGCTTATGAAATGGTGATCATATTTTATTATAATGTTATTAATTCTTATTTGTACCATTTTACAAAATTATTATTAATTGTTGTTACAATAATAATAAAACTGTTGTTATAAATAAATATATGAAATCGTTGGTGTGTGTGTATGCTTGCACTGATCTACTACAATACATTTGCATCAATTCCACAATCATTCTGTTGAGGACCCTTAAATTTTATTATTTATAACTATGCTTACATTGGATTTTGCTAAGCTGCTCTCACTAAAGAGATTGATGAACTAATAGGATGAATTTATTAGTGATTTTTGTTTTCTACTATTGTTTGTTTATAATTAATTACTGCTCTTATGTATTAGACTAAGGCTATTTTGGCTCAATATATGAAAACTTTAGTATTATATATTTTTGGGGCATAAAAAAAAATTGTAATTGAACTCAATAATTTGAAATTACATCCTTTTGATTTAAGAAGTGTCACTATTTTATGGGTGTCTTTAAATGCCTGTAACTTCTTAAATCATATAGTGTCACTTTAAATAAGTGATATTAAAATAAATTGTTTTAGATCATAGCAAATACCAATTATTTCAGTTATGAGCAAGTGTTTTCAATTTCTTACAGTGATTTTTTTTGCTTAAGAGAATTACATTTGTCTTTTGGAAAGAACATAGAGTAAATGATTTTAAAAGATTTTTGTACTGTAATGACCATTCATGTCTGTTAGAATGAAAAATGTATGATTTCAACATTCTCCTTTTTATTTTTCAGTATGTATTGCTTACATTTTTTTAAAAAATTATGATTTGAAAATTAAAAAAGCTTATATTTTTTATTTTATTATGATTTTGAACACATTATTACATATTAAAGCGAAATAAATTTGTTAAAATACAATTACTTTTTTTAAAGTTGTAGATTATAGGATATATGAGCACAGACTTTCACACGACCCACCACTCTCCACACTATCTCATAACACTGATACACTTGAACCCATATATGTTGAAAAGATAAATAATCACCAATATACGTATTTCACGGTAAACCAGCAATCATGAATTCGTCCAGATTACCATGTTTACACATGTATGCTATAAGTTCTTGGATATATATTAAGATAGCCAATCCTCATACTTTAATGGACAGGCTTTCTACTCCACCCTCCAACTCCTCAACCATCCATCCAATCGAATCCTCAGGGTGGCCTTTGAGCATTCCATCATCAGATTTTCGATTGGATGGACGTTTGAGGAGTTCGAGTGTGGAGTAGATTGAAGCCTGTCCGTTAAAGTATGAGGATTGGCTATCTTAATATATATCTGAGCACTTATATCATATATGTGTAGAGATGTTAATCTGGACCAACTGATGATTGCTGGTTTAGTATGAAATACGTATATTGGTGATTATTTATTTTTTCAACATATATGTGTTCAAGTGTATCAGTGTTATGAGATAGTGTGGAGAGTGGTTGGTCGTGTGAAAGTCTATGCTCATATACCCTATATATTACATATATAAACACAGGTATATAATAAGCCTGTGTGTTTCAGTTAAAGTTGTAGATTGTGTTTTAAAATGTGGCACTTAAGTGTGAAATAAATATGGCACTTAATTTAAATGTTCTTTGTCACATCAAGAGTTAAAAAGAACTTGTATATAAGCAATATAAATTGAAATAGATTAGTCTCACGGCACAAACTATAGTGTATGTGTGTGCATATATATATAACTTAAAAAAGAAGGAAATGAATACGGACAAAGTACACATACAAAAATTATTTGAAAATAAAGAATTATTTGAAAATAAATATTAAAAAATATTACTAATTGATACTGTAAATTATTTAAAATCAAATATCATCAATGAGTATTTTCTTTATTGAAATAAAATAAATGGTAAAAAAAAAAAAGGAAAAGATAAAAAACGCAATCATATATATTATAACAGAATATTTGTCTGAAGGTTTGTAATGATGGTATATTATAAGATGTAATATGTTGGACTATTTCCATCATTTATGAGTGAATATTGAATGTATAGAAAATTTTTAAACTTTATTTAAACTTTTCAAATACAAACAACTTGTAATTACTAACCTGTATTGTCTATTTGTGTGTTATTACTAACAAGTTGTTTGTATTTGAAAAGTTTAAATAAAGTTTAAAAATTTTCTATACATTCAATATTCACTCATAAATGATGGAAATAGTCCAACATATTACATCTTATATTATAACAGAGTTATCTTGGTGATAAAATTGTTTTTAAATTTGTAAGTTAATCAATGATAATTAACTTAATCGGTTGTAATTATTTAGCCCTTGAAAAACTGTTTTTAAAAAATAGTGCTTGTTGTTTGAGCTTTTTTTGTATGTCACAGTTTGTAAAAAATATTTGAGCAATAATTTTAAAAAGCATATCAGATTGACTTGTAGAGCAAGCACTTGATAGCGAAACCCACATCAGTGAAAACCATGACAAATAGCCAGTAAATCAAATAGAAGGAAAGGCGAAAAATAAGCAATATTGCATGAAGCAGTTATTGATTACAATATTATAGCATTATGGAAAAACTTCACTGTATCATTAGAAATTTGAGAATACTAGATTAAACAAGTATATCAGCTGTAAGAATTCACCAGAATTGCATAGATGAAAGTCTTTTAAAAGCCTGCTTAATGGAAACCTATTTTGAACTGTCAGAAGGCCAGCATTGACTTTAAATTTCTTTTTTCAGCTATTGATGTAACTGGTCAATATACTTACTTTCAATATTATATAATAGAACTGGGAAAGTAAAAATAGTAAAAATTCATGCAAGAATTGAACTTATATATTGAGTAATTATAAGCAAAACTGCAATTAGTTTTGCATTTCTAAAAAAAAAAGTACCCCAAAAGAAATAAAGACATTTGTTCAAGAAAGAGAAAAGACTATCTTGTCATTGTGAATTCTCAAATAATCCAAAACAATCTCCTATGTGTGCATGGAGAAGAAAATAATATTTTTTCATTAAACTCTCCAAGAGAAAGTTGTAAAATCATACAAATGATTATGAATTTTTTGGTTTAGAAAAAGTTGAAAATCAAAGGTACCTAGGAGACAATGATATTTTCGACAAATTCCTTTATCAATTTTTTATGTTAGATTTATAAAACATTTTATTATTATTATTACTTTGTTTTGACTAATAGTTTTAAATAAGAAATTGTAAAACAAACATTTATTTTTATTAGTGGGTGTATTTTCTTATTAGATATTTTACATTGGTATATATATTTTTGTTTGTAGTAAAATTCTCACTTATGCTATATTCTAATTCTTTAGAATTTGCTATTATTTTTGTTTTATTACAATAATTTTATCAATAATAAGAATTTCACTATGTTTTTTTACAAATATGTTCTATTTAAAAAAAAATACCAAATTTTTTAATTTTAAAAAAAATAAATCATGGTTTATTTTTATTTTAGGAATTATTTTTTTACTTTTTCTCCAAGATTTCGACCATATTACATGGTCATTATCAAGGATGTATTATAAATATATGTTTACAAAGAATTTTTAAAAT
This sequence comes from Epiperipatus broadwayi, assembly GCA_028023455.1. Taxonomy (NCBI): domain Eukaryota; kingdom Metazoa; phylum Onychophora; class Udeonychophora; order Euonychophora; family Peripatidae; genus Epiperipatus; species Epiperipatus broadwayi. The sequence goes on from JAQFVV010000029.1 coordinate 5,307,830, forward strand.
AACATAATAACAATTATTTTCACATGTTCACCATCTCATACTAGCACATAATTGTTGTAAACAAAGGCAAAACTCTCCATACAGTAGTGCCACCCTGTGCCAACCAGAGTAATCAATGGATGCCAGAAGGCTTGTGCATAAAATCCCTATCTAGTGCCTACTCATCCACAAGCCAGAAACTAGTCTGGGGATATTGGATGAGTAGGCACTAGATAGGGATTTTATGCACAAGCCTTCTGGCATCCATTGATTACTCTGGTTGGCACAAGGTGGCACTACTGTATGGAGAGTTTTGCCTTTGTTTACAGCAATTATTTTATAACATAAATTAAATTTTTTTTTTAACTTCTTGCTTACTTTCCAATGTGTCTACATCCTTTTACATTAATTTTTTTTAATTCACATTTTTATATAAAATATCTTTCAATTATTAGAATTAAACTTTATAATTATATCAGATTCCTATCACTTTGTAATCAAAACTAGTTTTTTCATTGTAAGATCTCACATTTTCCAACATCTTTATTTCACCTTAGATTCTTTCATATTGTTTTGTTTTTTTTAATTTAAAATAATTTTCTTTTGTTCAAGTTTAAAGAGTTTAGCCATCTTCCATCTTTTCTACACTTCATTAATATTAGTATACCATGATAAACTTATATAGTGTGTAATATCAAATGGGTACATGTGTTATGTCTAACCACTATGAGAGAAACAACATACATAGTGTGAGTAAATGAATTGGTTATATGATAATGGTGGTGATATACTTTTAAAGCAATAGCTGGCACTTGTAATAAATTCAAATCATATTAATTTTAGACCTCTACTGTTTAATCAATTCTTGTTTGTAACTTTTATTTTAATTGACAATTGAAGATTGGAAATGTATTATTTTTATTGTTTTGATATACTCACATCTGTACTCTTATAAATAATGCAACCATGTGGTTTGAGTATCTTCTCACTATTCCTGTACACTATATATGTCACAATATATACTTACACACACACACACACAAATGGACCACAATATCCACTATATTTTATTCCAAGCTCTCCTTGCATGTATCGTACATTACATATAATAGGTCACTTTTTATTGATAAACATTGATTAGAATAGAATACACATTATTTATTTAACTGAAATTGTATAGGACTTTTTAACATGTACATATATAAGTTTATATCTATATTATACATATACAAAGATTAGACTATAAACAAAATTTTAAAAAAAGTAATAACTTAGTTATTAATAATAAATTAAATGGACACATTAGTATATATTTTATAGAGTATGCTTACTCATTCATTCACTGAAACAATAAGAATATAAAACTTAATGAACCATATTTTTACTTAATGAATAATGATATGTCTGACTTTCATAACAATTAAATATACTCTGGATGTTTTTTTTCCTGATAACTTTTTTGCAAAACTTTCAGCATTATGTTTAGAAATCATTTTATTACATGGAAAACTATGCATCAAATTCAAAAAGGTTTATGTTTTCAACATAAACATAATTTTTTAAAATTAAAAAACATGATCATGTGTAGTGCTCTGAGACTGTAAAAGAGCTGCTAGCTTATTATAAAATTTATTTACAATTATTATTATACAACACTCAGAGATGGGAAAATGGCTGCTTAAGTATCATAAAATATATTAAATTGTTAAATATTAATGTTTTTTTGTTTGTTTATTTACATTTTTGATTGTTCACATTTTTATTGATTATATATAATTGCAATTGTATATATTTATACAATAGTAGATCAGTTTCATTGTATTAAAAGAATTCATCACATAATTATTTATAAAATTAAACCTAAATGTTATAGTATTTATTGTACAAACAGGATATGCCACAAAGCCATGATAAATTTTTCTTTGCCCTTCTTTGAATCACTTTACAAACCTGATTATAGAAGTTCGACTTTTGATCAAAATTTTTGCTAGTTTTTTTTGTATAATGAATAATAAAAAAAAAAAGAAAATATTGGTGGAGGGGAGCTATCAGACCATATTACTGTCTCTAAAAGATTAGTACCCATATATTATGCATACATTGCATTTTTTATTAGAAGAATTCTATGCATGTATTCATATGGTATTCTCTCTTTCACTGTCATTGTTGTTTATTACTATCAGTGTTGCCAAATTATTATTTTAATTATGTTCATCATTGTGATTTTACAATCACTTATTTGTATTGTTTATAATAGATAAAAATTGTTATCAGTAATATTGATTCAGGGGGGGGGTCAGCTTTTAATTTGTAAAGCCATGACCCTTTTATCCAATTATAAAGTCTTGTGAGTCAGATTATTCTTTATTAATATCAGTGTTCTTTTTTTTTTTAGAGCTCCAGTTTGAACTGGTTATGAAAGGTTGCCTACCAAATTCCTGCCTTGAAAAAGGTTGGTATTTATTTGAAATTAATATAATTTTTGACTTTTTGAGATTTATTAATAGCAACTTCCTTTAAATCCTAGCAATAGAATTTTATAATAAAAAAATGAACGATGTATTTCGACATTTTTTTTAAAATTTATAATCTACATTTAATTTGTTTTGTTAAATAGTAATTGTTTGTTTATTTTACCAATAATGATAACATTTTCAAGCATTATCAATTCACTGTAATATAATAGTCTCTAAATTTAATCCAATTTATCCTGAACTATATCTTGTCTTTTTTTTTTAAATTACCCAGCAAACATCGTTATCTGTTCCATGATAAAAATATAAGTTATTCTGAATAAAATATATAAGAATATATATATATGCCTGAAACAATCTCTTACGATAATTTATCAAAATTTACAAACTAAATGATTATTATTCGTCAAGCATTGGTGGACGAGAGGTCAGCGACAGCTGCTTTACAAGCAGTTGTCCTAGATTAGCGGGTTCGCTTCCTGGCTGATGCTATGACACATGAGAAAGAAAAAAAGATTATTATTCCATTATTAAAAGGGAGAGACAAGGATACCAAAACTTGATAGAACTTTATTGCTAAGTTTGATTTTAAATGGGATTAGAAAAGATAAGAATTAAAAACATAAACATTGATAAGTATTAATTGCAGTAATAGCAATAACTGTTATAATAATAAAAGAATACTTAGTTTTTGATTCTTGATAAAGTCAATGAAAATTTATTTTTTAATTAATTTATAAAATAATTGATCGGTTTTATTGATTGGAAGTTCATAAAAAGTTTGAACTGGAAGTCCCAGATTGGAATCAATCTAAGAATTTATGCTTGAAAGCCTGATATGTTTTCCTGAAGGTTTGTGATGATCGTATTTTAATTGTCTTTATATATTGGACGATTTTTATCATCTAAAATAAGTATTGAATGTCTTTAGAAAAAATTAACTTTATTTAAATATTCCAGATACATTCATCTGTTAGTAATAGCACACACATTAGTATAAGCACAATGTATTATTCTCCTCTTTTCTTAAAATTCAATACTCAAGAATCTAAGAGTCCATGTTTGATTCCCATGCTAGTTCTGTCACTAGTCAGGGTCAGAAATAGCTGAAGAAGATGGGAGAATAAATACCTCTCAAAAGATTCTGAATATACTAACTTGTGTGCTATTTATTACCAATAGTTGAATGTGTTTGGAAAATTTAAATAAAGTTAATTTTTTCTAAAAACATTCAAATAATTCAATATATATATACAACGAAGTCTGATATTTCTCCAATGCATTAATCACTCAAGTTAATTGCTTTGAACAAAGAACGTAACATATATTAAAGTCACATTCAAAAATAACTGCCATATATCACTACTATAAGAAAAGGATGCAAAATTTACAGATCATTTGATAACTGCTTTAGTTGTAGGTTTTGTTATAAATATTATGGACTAAAAGTATTAAAAAAACAATAAATTAAAGCAATTATTAAATAATCTATAAATTTTGTACCTTTTTCTTGCAGAAGTGAAATGATTGGTATGTGGTGAATACAATTTATTATAACATCTCAGTTTTAGATATGCATCATAAACATTAATGAGTCAAAAAATCAAAATGGCAGTTCAAGCAAATAAATTTTCTTCACCAAAAATAAAAAACAACAACAAAACATTCAAATATGCTTTTTGAAAAATTATGGGTAGTAATATAGCTTTGTCTGTTGTGTGTGGGGTTTACTAAAACCTTCTGAGCAGATTTAATCTCAGTGTCTACCAGTTGTACGCTTCCAATGTTTGTTTATTTAAAAATCTTAAGTCAACATAAAATACGGAATCTATTATTTATTGAGATTTCAATAGCAAAGTATTGATGTTCTATTGTTTTATTTACGTTTTGGATGTTGTGAAATTATTTGCATGTGGAAATCAATTAGCTATTGACACTTTTGGTTCTCTGGCTCGGACTCTCACTCTGTTGAGCAAATGTACAAACCTGACCATTACATGTTATTAAAAAATACTAAAATTATGTGGGTACCAATATTTACAATGCATTCTACACAATATATATATATATAAATTTTAACAGTCAATACAATATTATAGTTTAAATTATTTTGTAGCACTTTCGATTACATGGTAATCCTCGTCAGCTTTAACTGAATTTCAAATTTTTTAAACTTAATGTTACATATATTTCCATAAGCTGTGTATGGCCATATTTGCAACTTGCCTATTAATAACATCATTCTTATATTTATCAATTAATATTGCCTCTTTAATTTTCCTTTTTTTATGATTTCTTTCTTCCATTAATATTTTTATTTCATTACTATTAAATGTAAACTTATAATTACAAGTTTTTTCATGGTCAAAGAATACACAGCTTATGGAAATATACATAACATTAAGTTTAAAAAATTTGAAATTCAGTTAAAGCTGACAAGGATTACCACATAATCGAAAGCGCTACAAAAGAATTTAAACTATAATATTGTATTTACCGTTAACATTTTTATATATATAATATTTTATAACAGGTACTGTATTTTACATTTAATATATATACATAGGCATAATTTATTTACAAGCAACATCATCAAAGCATCTGTAAATAATGCTAAGCCCATCATATGTGATGTGATACACGTTTCTCCTTTTTCAGAATTAGCAATCTCTCAGCCATTATGCCCAGAGAAACCGTTAGCCATCTTCCCTTTCCATTCCCAATCCTAAGTTCTTCCCATATTCTTCTTTATCTTACTACATTCCATTTGCACAATGTAATCCTTGTCAACTCCATGGTGTTTATATCTAAATCTCCCTTATCTTTTCCCAAACCCAGCATAGAAACCAAGAACCCATTTTTTGTATAATCACTTTGTTTATATTTATTCTCCCACAATTTCATTATTTGTATCCCTTCTTCTTGGAGGAATTTTACATTAAATTAACAAATGTCTAATATTTTCTATACCTTCCTTACATGACTTGCAGACTAAATCACTCTTTTTTTTCCATTTATGTGTATATTCCCTTGTTGCTAAAGATCTGGTTCAAACCTTAAACAATAAACTACTTTCCTTGTTATTATCATAAATTAAATCACACCCACTATTTTCTTTACTTCTATATATATTTAAACTCTTTTTACTCTCCATAATAGTTCTCCATCTTCCCAACTTCTTATTTTTATCAGTGAATCCATTCTTACCACTATAACATTTAACAATTCTCCTAATACAATCATCCGACCTTTTGTAAAGTATACTGACATAAATTCTTTATCCAAATCTTCTGCATACCATACTACTTTTTTCTCCCATCTTGTTGCCTGTCCTTTACTCATATCCCAATTAAACACCATCTTGGCTATTTTCTTATTATCCATAAATTTCAATCTACAAAACATTTTCATTTTTTTTTTTTTTTGCATCTGTCATATAAAAACTTGACTATCCCAATTCTCCTTGAATTGCCTTCTTTGCCCTCCACACATCTGCATCTAATGCATGTCTTCCTTCTTCTTTTTGTACTTTTTTAAATAATCTAATGCCCCTACTGCCACTCCCTTCCATACAATTCTAACTACATCATATTTATTATATGAAAACACTGTTATTTTTTTATTTGTCCTTTTCTTTGCTTCATTTATCATTTTTTTCTCCCATTCTTCCATGCACTTAAGATGATTCCCAAATAGTTATACCTATTCACTGTATTTAACCTTATATCCCCCAATTAAAAATTATTTCTCTTCTCTTTCCCCAGTGTTTATCATCATTTTTTGACCTTTCTTCACTAAATTTAATCCCCATTTCTTTACCCACCCTTGTGGATATCTTCAGCATAACTTCCATGTCTTCCCTACTTTCAGTGCACAAGAAGACATCATTGCAAATAAAAGACCCGATAATGTATATTCGCCCTTGCCGTCTATTAAAGATATCTCTATCCCTCTCCTAGTTTTTCTATTTTTTATTTTTACTATTATATCAGGTGTCTTCTTTAAATCTAACAAAATCATTAATCCTGGCAATCTAAGTAATGAAGGATATCCTGTCATCAATTCAAAATTCTCGATTCCAGAATTTTTGGGGGGATTTGTGAATTTTTGGGATTTCGGCAATAAAATCTTTTCAATATAAATCCAAACTGTTGAAAATTAAAACAAACATTAATTTTACTATTTATAATCTGTATATATAGAAATATTTTTTGTAAGCTGTAAAAATTTATTTTATTATAAACCCTTTAATAATACAGAATATGCTTATAATTTATATCAGCATAAAATTTTACAAAACATTAATTCAGGCAATAAATCAAAACAATATTCTATAATTTTGTTTTGATAAAAGTTTTTGAAGTTGATAGTAATATATAAATCAGTAATAACAATGAAATTTTCATAATGTAAAATAATACTTACATTTCAAATATTTCTGACTAATATACAAAAACACCCACACATAGCAACTACTCATAAATTACTATGTTATTTTAGCCATTCCAACTCCAAGGAAAGAAAAGAAAGAAAAATTGCCCTAGAAATGAATTTTATAATGACTATATACCATTCTGTGAAACACAAATGAGCCTATCTGTTTGATATTTTGCAAAGCTGATTTTTACTTTCTTCAGCAGAAAACTTTTTTTCTGAAATACTTTAACACTATGTATAATTATAGCTCTTCAGAGTATTTTATTTTCTGCCATATTTTCTAATGGCAACAATATCACACTTCTTCAAAATGTTTTGAGATAATCATCACATAAACCCAGGGTTCCCAACCTGGGACACCCATATCCCAAGAGATATGGGAAGCTGTTTTAGGAAGTATGGTGAATAGAAGGCAAATAAATATATTATGCTATTAATATATTCCAAAAATAGTTATGTTATCAACATTTCTGGACTATTCCATATTGGGGCTGCCTATTAGTCACACCAGCAACATTTTAGATCTCTTTTCAACCTGGACACAATGAGGTGGCATAGACTTTCTTTTTACTGCAGGATCCAATAACTCAAAATGCCTAGTTAAGATAGCTAGTGAAATTGCTAGATTGGCACCCCTTTGTGGCTTGCCTCCATGCACCTCTTGCACATGCACTGATGTATTGTATGGTATATTCTCCAATAAATAGGGTGTACTGGATAATTTATTAAAAGGCAAAAAGTACAGGGGCCAAAAAGGTTGAGAATTCCTGATGCAGATAGCGTCTATCTTTTCCATGAAAACCATACTCAAGTTCAACTCCTTAATAAACATTCTTTTAAATAATATATAAATTTTAATAAAATTACAAAGAAATTGTTGATGATACTTACATACAAGCAAATAGTTATTTTGGTTATTTTTATAATTCTTTTATCAGAACTCATAAATCGACAAAAAATATTCAAATAGACGTTTGCTAAAATTTTATTCTACTGATTATTTAAAATAAACTGAATTATATTTTTAAGCAAAATTAATGAGAAAAATGGTTATATTAGTTTTCACTGTTCAATAATTTCGTGTCTTTAACCAATCAAATCTTAAGGAAATTAATTGCTTAAAAATATTAATAGATTAGCAAACTTTTTAAAGCAGCTGTAAATCTGAATACATTTGCTTTTTATTAATAATTATTATGAGGAAGTAAAGTAATCTCAAACAAAAGATGGGAGGGGAGAGGGACTAAAGGATTTAACACATTTTGAATGCATAATAACCCATTTTAATTTTTTTTCTTTGAGATCTCTCATTAATTTTTCTTTTCGTGCATAAATAGTATCTTAATTTTCATCGATCGGGTCGTTTACTCTTTCATCTTTATTTTAGATATCTCAGATGAAGTGACAGGGATTGATAATAATAGTAAAAAGAAATCATCTCCTGGATCAGGTAAGAGAAGCTTTTTTTTTTTTAGTAATTGAGAATTTTAAACATGTTAACATTTTATATACTATTTTGTGAAAACAAATTAAAACTATTTTAATGTTAAAGGATCTTTTATTAAAATATTAATATTTTTATTATTATTACTTTACAAATATATGCTAACTTTGATATGAGAAAATACAATAAAAATATTTACTCATCATTATTGGTATATAGTCTAATATATTTATATATAAAGAATGAATAACAGAACATTATTAAAATAGATTTTACCAACTAAAAACCAGAAAGGAGGAATACTTAAGAAAAAAGAATATGGGAAGGCCATTGAAAATGCAGAAAAATAAGGATATTTGAGCTGAAATAATGATGATGATGATAAAATGTCATTTTAATGATGCGGAAAATGCATTTATATAGGTAAATTACCATGATATGGATTTAGAAAAGTGGAAATGAAACTTTTAATAGAGGTTTACTAATAGTTTTGAAAACAACTTCAAGGCACCCTTCCGTTTGTTATTCAAAGATTAGAACAACTTTGTGGGAAATATAGTCTTTACTATAGATATTATCACATTAATTTATTTAATTCAGCAGGGTAATACATCTCCAATAGAAATTAACTTCACTATACATCTGCAAGGTGTAAGCTTAGTGATGGATGTCTTCAAATGAGATAGGAGCATTCCAGATACTGGACTGAATAACTGAATTGACAATAGTATTTTCACATGACTCTCTATAGCAAACCAACTGCACTTAAGCTTTAAAATAAAAAATTAGAAAAACAAATCATAGCATTTCATTTAAAGAAATGTTTTAAAATTGAGTCACATTCTATCAATATTCTCATTATTTAATTTTAAATTTTTAATTTTGAAATTTTGATTTGATTTGTATTTAATTGAATAATTTCTGCATTTTCATCATGAATAAATAAATGTTGAATAATATAATTATTGATATATGGCAAAGTTTCTAATAATTCAACCTTATTATCAGAGCCAGTACTATCATGAGCTAATTACACAGATTTTCAGAGCTTTATAAAAAAGGAAATTCTAATCTTTAAGGATCATAGTTTTGTACAAAGTTGGCAATTTTTGAGGAAGATAGCCATGCAAAAAGTTGGCCTTATTTAATAAAAAAAAATACTGAATATCTGAAAGTGATTGTAACAGGGGAATTTCCTTAAATAGTTTAACTGAAATCATTAAAAATTGAAATGGTAAATACACAAATTTAATTAATGTATTTACAGCCTGAATACATTTTTGTTAACTAATATAGAATTAGATTCATTGTTGATGTTTTTTTTTTCTTCTGATAAAACATTTTTACTATTTTTGATCTCAGAATTTTTTTTTATACATTTTTTCAACATAGACTTTTTAAATGGAGATTTTTGATTAATGCATAGATGGTCTGGAGTAGTGTTTGTGCTCCAGACAAAATGGGTGGTTTATTATATCTAATTTGCATTGTTTATTTATTTCAATTACAGAGAGAAATCTAAACATTTTTATTGAATTCTTAAGTTTATAATTTTCTCAGTTATGATAGATAAATCTCTGACTCTATTAACACCATGAAGAGCTGGTCTAAACTTAAGGATAATAAAACATAATTTTATTAAATAATAATAAAACAAATATAAAAAAATCCTAGTTATTTAATGTTAAGAAAATAGATTTATAAACATTTTATAATTTAGCTCCATAATTTAACAAAATATAATAATAAAGAATAGTTTAATGTAAATGGAAAACTGGGAGAAGTAAAACAAGATTAACTCTCACACTCTATATAAATAAAAATGTAAATGTTTCTTTGTTCAAAATCTTAAATCTCCAAAAGTTCTTTACCGATTGCTTTGAAATTTTGACACAACGTTGCATTCAAATATGTGCATGTTTTTATATACCTACTACAGGTAAAAAACATGCTTTTTTTGAAAAACAGCACTATCTGTTGGACGTAAAAGCAGTGTTGTTATTATCATTATTATTAATGCATTTGATTTTAAATACAAAATAATAATTATGTATTTTTTTTTACAGTTTCTTGTTCTCTATTACTTCCAAATCTATAGAAATAAAAATGTAAATGTTAGTTTGTTCAAAATCTTAAATCTCCGAAAGTTCTTTATCGATTGCTTTGAAATTTTGACACAACATTGCATTCAAATATGCGTGTGTTTTTATATACCTACTACCTATAGATGTCACACCTGTGACAGGTAAAAACATGCTTTTTTTTTGAAAAACAGCACTATCGGTTGGACAAAAAAGAAACACATGCTATACTAAATATTTTACGATTCCATTTCAATGTTTCCAATTGCATTGTTAAATTGAATTTTCATAGATTTTGATTTATTTCATTTTGATTTAACTATTTCATGTGAGAGATTGCAATTTCCAATTTGATTGGCATTTGCAATCACCATCACAAAAGCTCTGGGCCAATCTTTAGAATTGTGCAGTTTAGATCTAGACACGTATTGCTTCTCACATGGACAATTACATGTTGCATGTTCTAGAGTCAGCAAACCAGACAATCTCTACATCTGCATACACAATGGAACAACAAAAAACATTGTATACCCACAAGCATTGTGAAATTAAACATATTAGAAATGTATACTTTTCTTTCTTTTCCATTTAACCAGACTGAACCACAGCAACGCATGGCCAGGTACAGCTAGTTATAAATATATTAATTGTCTAGTGAAACTATTTCATAAAATTTTATGAATAGTTATACAGATTTTATTTAATTCTAAACTGATAAATGTAGATAATCCTCAATGTATAGAGAATTAAAATTTTCTATTCAAAAATATAATTTTTCATTGAATAGTTAGTTACAGGGGAAAATATTTAATATACAATGTGATATATATAACTGAATATTTGTAAATACAGTAACTAAATAATTAAAAAATTTTATCCACTTAGGAGCGCTTTCGATTATCCCAGTAATCTGTGTCAACTAAAGCTTTGAAATGCTAACTTTCCCATAATTCCGTGATCTTAACGTTTGCTGCTTGTCTGTTAATTAAGTCATGTTTATATTTGTATATTAGCATAGCTTCCTTTATTTTTCTTTTATTATTATTTTTTTCAATTTGCAATATTTTTACACAGTTAAAATTGAAGTCAAAATCATAAATACATGAGTTATTATGGTCGTAAAAAAACATACTGAAATATTATTATCTACTATGCAATTTTGTTTCGATTTCTGAACACGTTTTAATAATAGCAAGTGTTCTTTAGTTCTTTTTTTTCCAACGTACATCTAGATTCACCTATATATCCACTGCCACACCTACATATCCATTTATAAATGACACAATTTTTATTTATAAATGAGGTTTTATCTTGGGAGTTATTTATTAATTTGTTTAATGTAGGAGGTGTGTAAAATGCAATATCACATATATCGTTATAAATTTTCCTTATAAACTTTACTTGATCATTTGAAATGTATGGATTTCAAATGATCAAGTAAAGTTTATAAGGAAAATTTCAAATGATCAAGTAAAGTTTATAAGGAAAATTTATAAAGATATATATGATATTGCATTTTACAAATGATCAAGTAAAGTTTATAAGGGAAATTTATAAAGATATATGTGATATTACATTTTACATACCTCCTACATTAAACAAATTAATAAATAGCTCCCAAGATAAAACCTCATTTATAAATAAAAATTGTGTCATTTATAAATAGATATATAGGTGAATCTAGATGTACGTTGGAAAAAAGAACTAAAGAACACTTGCTATTATTAAAACGTGTTCAGAAATCAAAACAAAATTGCATAGTAGATAATATTTCAGTATCTGTTTTTTACGACCATAATAAATCATGTATTTATGGTTTTGACTTCAATTTTAACTGTGTAAAAATATTGCAAATTGAAAAAAATAATAATAAAAGAAAAATAAAGGAAGCTATGCTAATATACAAATATAAACACGACTTAATTAACAGGCAAGCAGCAAACGTTAAGATCATGGAATTATGAGAAAGTTAGCATTTCAAAGCTTTAGTTGACACAGATTACTGGGATAATCGAAAGCGTTCCTAAGTGGATAAATTTTTTTTAATTATTTAGTTACTATATTTACAAATATTCAGTTATATAATTACGTATATTGCTTTAAAAATACAGACATTGAATAATAATATTATATTTATATATTGTACCAGGTCACACCTGTTTGCTATAGTTTATAAAAAATACTCAGTTACTACGGGATTTTAACACAATTTACCATAATATACATATATGTTGGCTGCAGAAAGGAATTTGCTATTAACTGAAAGGAGACTCTTTGATTCTTCTTGGAGGCCTTAAAGGAACTGAGCAGGGCAAATTCCTAATGTCCACTCCATATGTTCTTGTTGTTGCAGTTGTTATTACTATGTGATTCTTCATATAGTATATGAAGTCACCAACATGCATTAGCCAGCGCAGTGAGTTTATTGGCTTTTTAACTCTGAGTTTAACATCAAGAAACACCCATGGTCTTTCTTCTCAATTGCCTGATAAGGAAGAATGAGTGTGTGTGTGAATGAAATTTTTTTTATAATAAATATATATAGTCATGACAGACAAAAATCACCAGCCAATGCAGCAGTTGGTGGCTGAAGCTAGAGGGTGCTAAGAATATCCTGATTGTGAACCCAGTCTGCCATTTGATGATGACTTTTGATTTAGGTACATACAACTGCAGATTACTTTCAAGTGAAGAAAAATGGCAAGAATTGGAAGAACTGTCTTATATTAAATGGGACATTATTGGACTTTGTGAAGTTAGAAGAAAAGGTGAAGAGATAATTGATTTAAAAAGTGGGCATGTACGATATTACAAATGCACAAATATTGAAGTACAAGTGGAGTAACAACATTGTGGAGATTGATGGTATATCAGACATAGTGGCAAGATTAGTTATTCAACTTAATAGCTGTTACCAAATGCAGATAATTCAGGTTTATGCTCCAACAAGTTCTCATAGTGATGAAGTAGTAGAGGATTTTTATATGGATGTACAAAAGCCTTTTGATCAGAGTAAACAACATTTTGATATTGTTATAGGAGATTTTAATGCTAGAATTGGTAAACAAATGAAGGATGACATTGTTGTAGGTAAATTTAGTTATGGAATATAAATGAGAGGATGTAGACTTGTGGAGTTTGCAGAAAAAGAAAACCTTTATATTATGAATTTTTTTTTTTGAGAAAAATGTTAAAAGGAAATGGACATGGTAACATCCAAATGAAAATACAGCAGAATTCAATTATATTTGACTAATAGAAAATACACATTTCAAGATTATAATATTCTTAATAAATTCTACACAGGAAGTGATCATTGATTAGTAAGATGCAAGTTAGTATTAATGTGAAACTAGAGAGAGAAAAATTACTAAGAAAAACAATATTTACAGTTGATATTCCTAATCTTCAGAAACATTCTAGTGAATTTAAATTAAAACTTGTAAATTTGTTTCGGGTATTAATAGATTTTGAATATGATTCAGATTTGAATGAAATTAATAAGAAAATAACTGATTTACTTTTAAAACCTCTTTTGAAGTTAAATTAAAACTTGTAAATCGGTTTCAGGTATTAATAGATTTTGAATATGATTCAGATTTGAATGAAATTAATAAGAAAATAACTGATACACTTTTAAAAACTGCAACAGAGATAGCTGGTAGAAGAAAGTCACAATTGACCAATAAAATTTCTACTGAGACTAGAGAATTAATGAAGAAAAGAAGGAATATGAAGATATATAAAAACAATACATTAAAAAGGATTGAATATCTCAAAATTTTGTAAAATGTTACAAAAAAGAGTTGCTCATGATATAAGAAAATATAATTGTGAACTAGCAAGGAAGGCTATAGAAGAGAATAGTCTCAAGAGTGTAAAACAACATTTTGGTATTGGTAAGAAACTTATATCTGCAATAAGAAAAAAGGATGGAACTATTACTAAAAAGAGAGATGACATCAGTACCTCCTACATCTATTATATCTTCTGAATTGCCCAGTATTTTAAATGAAGAAGTGAGACATGTGCATTAAATCTATGAAGAAAGGAAAAGCTTCAGGTAATGATGGAATTATAATTGATATATTAAAAGAAACAGGTAAAGAAATAGAAAGAATTTTGACAAAGCTATATACCAAATGTCTAAATGATAAAGATGTACCAAATAATTGGAATAATGCAGTATTAATACTTAAAAAAGATTATAAAGAAGATATGAGAAATTATAGACCTATCAGCATTTTGTCAGTTTTATACAAAATGTTTACCAAGATAATTACAACTTGTTTGCAGAGAACATTGGATTTCAACCAACCAACAGAGCAAGCTGGATTTAAAAATGATTTTAGTACAGTACATTATATCCAAATATTGAGAGAAGTTATAGAAAGGAGCAATGATTTGTAGATTACAAAAAGGCATTTGATTCTATATACATTTCTTCAGTGATTAAAGCATTGGATCATCAAGATATAGATATTGTCATATTCTGAAGAATATTTATAAAAATGCAACAGCAACAATTATATTACATAATGATACTAATAAGGTTAATATTGAGAAAGGTGTAAGACAGGGTGACTCCTTATCTCCAAAACTTTTTACAGCAGTGGTGCAAGAAGTATTTTTGGATTAAAATGGGAAACTAAAGGAATAAAAGTAAATGGAGATTATTTAAGTCATTTGAATTTTGCAAAAGATGTAGTTGTTTTTGCAAACAATGCTTTAAAGCTTCAGGAAATGTTACAGCAATTATCAGATGAAAGTAAGAAAGTAGGACTAAAGATAAATGTTAAAAAGACTAAAGAAATGTTCTATGGATTTTCTCAAAAGATGAAAATAAAGCTTGATTATGATGATTTAGAAGAAGTTAACAACTACAGATACCTTGGTCAGATTATTAATACAGATGGAAACAATGGATGAAATTAATCATAGAATTAAACTTTGTTGGAGTGCTTTTGGTAGAAATAATTTAATATTAAAAGGAAATATGCCTATGTATTTGGTTTTGAATAAATGTGTTTTATTAGTTTTTATGGTAATTATTCATATGCATATCCATCACACTTGGTGGCGTTGTTTCTGCAAAAAAAGTTATTAATATAACATTACCTGGCCTTTGTTTTTTTCTTTTTAATAGTTTAAAACAAAATAAAAAATACACAGAGATCTGTTTACATTTTTTCATATTTTTCACAACAAATAAATCAGTTTCAACTTATAAACATTTTTTTTTTGGTGTATAATAAATGTACTTTTTTTATAAGGTTCTTTTTTAAAAACAAATTTTTAAAATGTTCATTACGTTAGTTAACAAAAAAAAAAAGCTTTTACCAAATTGTTATCGAATGGTGTGCCACATATTCACTTATTTCACCATTTAAGGCTACCCCAAAGATGTTCTATAGTTTGCATGTGAACACCACTGACAGGGTCAACAAAGTTGTACTTGTGATTTATGCGTAAATGTTGAAATCCTGCTGCCTCAGATTCAGTCTTTGGCAAGAATGACATTTTGAAACGATAGTTTGGCTCAGCAGTCGCTGTTTTTTTACAGTAACGCACAATCTCGCAAGCTATAAGATTTCATTGGGAGCTCTTCCGAATAGCCCACTTTTAAACTTCTTACTGTTACGGGTTAGTGAGCTTGTGTAGAATGTGATAATTTGTAGGACTAAATAATTTATATATGTTGAACAAAAAATAAAAATTCCCAGTATCTTATTTATTCACACCCTATCATTGTAAAGTAGCAATAGATTAAGTGTCAGCATGGTAATAACACTTCGTATACGGTCAACTAAGGGTGAATGCGAGAGAAAATGATCGCAAAACACAATGTTAGTGGCCAAGTATGAATTGCAAGAGCAATCAACACACTGATGAGTCAACGTTAGCCAAAATAGTCAACTACTTCTATCAATTGAATAGTTGGGCCTGAAAGACAGTATATTTAAGTTCTTTTGGCTAACATCAGCGACCTCAATCGTGATGGATGGAAATACGAATGAGCACCATTTTTACTTATGGATCTGAGACTTGGACACTTAATAGAAGAGCAATTCAAAGACTTCAGACCACTCAAAGAAATATGGGGAGATGCATATTAGGAGTAATAAGAGATCGAAAATGCAATATATGGGTAAGAGAACAAACAGGTATTACTGATATCATTGAAAGAATTATAAGACTGAAGTGGAGTTGGGCTGGACATATTGCTAGAAGAGATGATAATAGATGGACAAATGAAATCTTAAGGATTCCAAGGGTTTGTAAAAGACTCGGAAAGAGACCACATATGAGGTGGATGGATGAAATAAGAAAGGGTGCAGGGATGATTTGGAGAAGAGAGGCTAGAGATCAGAGAAGGTGGATTGAACTTGGAGAGACCTTCATCCTGCAGTGGATTGATAATGATTGACAATGATGTTGATAATGATATTTGCTGTGCACTCACTTTTCTATATAATTTTATTCTATTTATCGAATATATACTATAAATGGTTAATGATTTTTTTATAAGATCAAATCGCATCTCTTTTACAAATAAATCTGGAAAATATAATTATATTTCCTGGCCATCCACCCCCCCCCCCGATAATATTTTATATTATATTTTTCTACAATAGCAATTGAAGATCTTTAAAAAAATAATTTGTAACAGCCTTTTTTTTACAGCCACTAGTGTTCTGTGGGTCAGAAAGTTAATTAATTCAGGATTATTTTTCTTTTTCTTAGGAAATTCTTCTCTGTGCTTATATAGCTAAATGATTAAGTATATTAGCATTCTTTTATTAGGGAAATTAAATGGCAGAGGTTGCTGAATTTTAATTTTAAAATAGTATTTAATAAATAATATATTAATCAAAATGCAAATTATTCATTAGTACACTCCCTTACCAAACATTATTAACATAAATATGAATAAAAGGTTACAAACTACAAAATTATTCTTAGATATTAAGAGTTACAATAAAGTTCTTGTTAATCATAATCATTAGTCAATCGATTGAGTTTATATATTTCAATCAAAAATTAAATGGATATAAAGAGCTCTCATTCATCTAACCAGTAATGTTTTTTTTTAATATAGATACATGTGACATATATAAACCATGGCCATGGATTTTAAGTTCTTCCACAATATTTTGATCAATGATTTCAGGATGAAGCATCTCCTACTAGCGTGTTAGAGTTTCTAGTGTGATATAGAGGGCAGATTGAATCAAGGCATCATCTCGACAGCAGGACAGGAAGAACGCATCAACGACCGTATCTGGAGTCTTTGTAACGCATTTGGTTGGTAGCTTTTCTGAAGATAAAGCCAACCATGCAGTAAATTATTCTATACCACTCTCTGGATCTTTTCTATGTGATTTGCCATCTGACAAAGATTGCACACACTACCCATAAGTAAAACTAGTAATAATAATCTTTTAAAAAAGGTTCTCAGAGTTGCCTTTTATATCCTACAGCTTATCTTCTATGCATTTACCTTGTCACACCTTTTTTTTCTTCTTTATTCAGGAATTTAATTCCCTGCCAAGCTTATTTTCTTATAATTTATTTAAAAATTAATTATCAGTGAAACACATAATTTTCTTATGTTTTAAATGTCATACTCATTTCTGGCTGCAAAAGTAATATACTCTTTTTAGTCAAATGAAATGAATACTTTACACAAAAAACATGATTGATACATACAATTTATTTATACCATATTTTTACATTTTTACTGATTAAATTTCGAATTATATTTGTTGCTGATGGACTCATCTTTAATTATAGAGAGACTAGATATAACACTTTGCTAATTATACGTAATTATGTTGATTACATTTTTTTTATCACTTTTAAATCTTCATGTACTTTTTTTTTTTGAGTGGTCAAACAATTTAACTTTTTTGCTTATTAATGAAACACGATTTATTTTTTTATTTTTCTAAAAAATTTCTTTCAGCAATCTTCCCCCTCTTCACAGAATTCTAAATATGCATTTTATCAAGTTTATAATACAATACCTCCTTGATCAGGTGAAGAGTCAAAATTTCTGTAATATTGCATTTATTTTCCAAGCCTCTATTCAAACTAAATCTTTCATCATTATTTTTTTATTTATATGTTTATTTTATCATAGTTTACTGAAAAAGACTGCTGGCTTCAAACTATGATTGATAAAAGTTAGTCATAAGTTATAAGCATACTATGCTGTATGAATACTGAGAAAAAATGATCTCACTTTAAGCACAGTAATGCACCTTATGACGCAGAAGGAATTAATAAAAACAGGTGTGTTTCATCACCCTGTGGCATTGCTTATTTGATTTTATGAGGCTTAGAGGCTCGTGATTCCTGGCACAACATAGTAATCACCACAAATATTTTATGAAAGCTCTGCTCCTTTGAGACTTAGGAGATAAAATAAAATCTACACTTTTGGGTATGTACAGTGTAGATATTTAACTCTCAGTAGAACATAGGGACACTAATGACATAACATCCATCCATCATCATCATCACTGAAGCACAGCAATTATATTCATATATAAATCTGTTTAATGAATTTGTCCAAATTCTATTATTAAACCTTTTTTGTGTACAGATTTATTCTCCCTTTACCATAAAACCATTATTTTCATTATTTTTTTTCTTTTCCCATTGAACAGATTCAGAATCTTCAGGGAACATGCCATCAAAAAATAGCTATTACTGCTATCTTTGTTTATAACTAGTTGAGGATTGTGGTGATGCCAACCCTGATCATTTTTGCTGCTGATCGCACCAAATCCTCCAGTTACCATTCAGATTTTTCTCTGGTGATCTGCCTCCATCTTCAAATTTCTCACCTTGTGCTGGAGATCACTGCTGGTCATCCTCTCCTGTTATATTTGAACTGTTCCTTGTTCAGATCATTCACGTTCTTTCCATGTTGCCTGTGGATTTTCTCCATTTTTTCTTGTACTATGGAGTATACAGTTCTTATTATTGATCCAAATCTTAAGGTATTTACTAGGTGATCATTTCTTTTCTTTGGGGATTTACTGAAAGGTTTAAATGTAGTCTCTTCACTGCCAGTTTTATTATTGTCAAAGGCACTGAGCAAATTGGCCAGTTGCTCTATGGTTTCAAATGTTCTAGGGGATTTAGAAAGTTCCTGTCTTATTATTTTAATAATCTGGTTTTTCAACCATGGAAACACTGTTAATACCTGCAGTTTGGTTAGGTATGGTTCTTCTGGCCAGCATTTTTTTTGAGATGGTACTTTATGCCCTATTGGTAGTTTTCATTCTAATAACATCTCATCAAGGGCTACTTATATCATATAAATCTAGAATAAAGATTTCTACTTGGTTTGTGATGCTCCTGACAAAGTGGCTAATAGCTATCATCAAACCAGATTAACCACCTCAGTCATTGGGTTAATTTCAAAATCCCTATCCAGACTGTTCAGGTACTCTAGGAGTTATTCTTTCATATGATAGGTAAAATCTCCATACAGTAATGACAGATAAAACTCTCCATACAGTAGTGGCACTCAGTGCAAGCTAGAGTAATCAATGGAGGCCAGAAGGCTTGTTCATAAAATCCTATCTAGTGCCTACTCATCCAATATCCCCAGACTAGTTTCTGGTGTATAGCCTTTGTCAGTGAGGAACCTTGGATCTGAGAGCACTGCACCTAGATCTTAGGATCTAATGCAATCCTCCAGCAGCCACCTTTTATCTCTACTTAACTACAAAACTATGAGAACAAAATTGGAAAACACAATAATATTTTCAATCTAAGCATAAGTTATATAATTATATAGTCTGGGGATATTGGACAAGTAGACACTAGATAGAGAATTTATGCACAAGCCTTCTGGTATCCATTTATTACTCTGGCTTGCCCTGAGTGGCATTATTGTATGGAGAGTTTTGCCTGTTTTAATAACAGTTATGAGCAAGAATAAGAAATGGTGATCGTGTGATGATTTTCCCATATAACTATAGAAAACTCTTATTTTTAAAATCTGATTCACCAAATTGGTGCACACACTTGGTTTTTTTTGGTATCTATTTTTATACTTTTATTTCCCTCCTGAGTCTTTTCTTTTAATTCTTTAATCTGCTGTGCTAAGCTGCTAACTTCTGCTTGCACTTTAGTGATCATACATTTATGTTTATGATGAACTAAATCTGTATCCTCTTTTATTTGTTTCTTCATACTTTGGATTATTTGATTATTCTCTTGCTTGTTGTCATTAATTTCTGACTTCATCTGTTCCATTTTTCCATTGAGATTATTTACCCTTTTGTCTTGGGATACTTTTTTGATCATCTTTTCTATTCATCAAAATCCTATTGACTTTCCTTTATTTCTCTAGCCAGTTCCCTATTTTTATCAGGTATGCTTTTCATTTGCCTTACATTGCGGCCTTGAATTCTTTCATAATTTGTTTAATCATTCTCACCTACTGGAGCAGTATCCTCTTTTGTTTCCATTTTGCTAATCTGCTCTGAATTATTTTGCTTCTTTGTAATTTCATATATATTCTATAAATCTTTTATTTTCTTTACTTCCTATACCTGGGAATAATACATTTCTATTTTTAATTATATTTACTATTGCATTGATTTTTAATTATAGTTAACAACATGCTCTTTTTTCTTTTTAAAGTACTCCACTCGGTAACCCCTCCTCTTTCCTCCTATTATCTTGTTTGCTCCCTGGTTATTTAATTTTTTGCCTACTTACTTCTATACCCTCAGAAAGTGTGAAGATGAATCTTATAAAACATTAGTCAAAAACTAACAAAAAAAGAATTTATATTTTTTCTTCTTCTTTAAAATAATTATAACTTTTTTTCCTGTTGTGTTCATTCTTATCTCAGGTAATGAGTTTCCTATTTTTGTAGCCTCACTTGGGCCATGATTGTACCAGAATGTAACCTTTTGCTATAGTTTATACAATATCTGGTTACTATGAAGTTTTATGTTGCACACTCACACATCTGTATTGTTTTATTCTATTTATCATATGTTATTTACAGATATATCTGATTAATGATTTTTTTTTGTATGACCAAATCGCATCTCTTTTACAAATAAATCAATAGCGAAGTATCTAGAAAATATGATTACATTTCCTGGAAATCCAAATCCCAGATAATATTTTATATTCTATTTTTCTACAAAAACAATTTTAGATCTAAAAAAAAAAAACAATTTGCAGTAGCTTTTTTTTTTTACAGGCACCAGTGTTCAGTGAATCATTTAACAGAACATGCTGTCACCACTGTTAATTAATACAGGATTATTTTTATTTTTCTTAGGAAAATCCTTCCATGTGCTTATACAGCTAAATAATTAAGTCTACTAGCATTCTTTAATTGAGGGAATTAAATGGCAGAGATTGCAGAATTTTAATTTTAAAATAGTATTTAATAAATAAGATATTAATCAAAATGCAAATTATTCATTAGTACACTCCCTTACCAAACATTATTAACATAAATATGAATAAAAGGTTACAAACTACAAAATTACTCTTGTACATTAATAGTTATAATAAAGTTCTTGTTAATCATAATTATTAAACAACCTAACCAATCCATTAAGAGTTTATATAATTCAATCAAAAATTAAATGGATATAAAGAGCTCTCATTCATCTTTACGGGTAATATTTCTTTTAATAAAGATATGTGTGACATGTATAAACCAATGCCATGAATTTTGATCCATGATTTTAGGGTGAAGCATCTCCTACTCTGCTTGTTAGGGTTCCTAGTGTGATATAGGCAAGGCAGATCAAATCAAGGCATTATCTCTACAGCAGGACAGAAAGAAAGCATCAATGACAGTATCGAGAGTCTTAGCAATGCATTTGATTGGTGGCTTCTCTGAAAGTAAAGACAGCCATGCAGTAAATCATTCTATACCACTCTCTAGACCTTTTCTATGCAATTTTCCATATGATAAAGAATGCAAGCACAAAACACAAGAAAAATTACTAGTAATAATCTAAAAACTAATAATAATAATTTTCTTCTCTGGATCAGCTTTTATATCATATAGCCTGTCTCTCACACATCTATCTTGACTCACTTTTTCTTTGTATTTTCAGGAATTTAATAATTATTCACCAAGCTTATTTTCTTATAATTTATTTAAAAATAAAATATCAGCAAAGTACATAAATTTCCTTTGTTTCTAAATATAGTACTCATTTCTGGCTACAAAAATAATATAATATTTCCATCCAAATGAACCAAAAAAAACTATGTTCAATATATACAATTTATTTATACCATATTTTTACTGATTAGATTTCTAATTACATTTGTTGCTGATCGACATGCCAATCAGGCATCTTTAATTAGTAAGAGAAGAGATATAATCTTATAGGTAATTATGTTGATTACATTTTGTTTACCTTTTGATCTTCATGTATATATTTTTTTTATCTGGGTGGTCAAATAAATAATGAACACAATTTTTATTTTTCTAAAAATGTATATTTTCTTTCAGCAATCTCCTCTTTTCTTGCACAATGCTAAATATGCATTGTTAACAGTACAATATATATATATATATATATATATACTTAAATGAAGTATATAAAACAGTGTTGAAGTAGAATTTACTGAACTATTTTGTAAACTATAATAATAAATGATTCACCATTTTAGCTTCAGCAGAATCAGTTTATCAACCATGCTGAAATTTTAAATATTAAAGTATTTTAGATTTTCTACTTAATAGTTAAACATTAGATAAAGTGCTGGGCTTGTCCTGTCATTTTAAATCTAATGTTTGGATATCCTAGTGCCTCACTGACAAAAGCTAGAGCTAGAAACCAGTCTGAAGATAGGGATATTCTGAAAAGCTCGTTAAGAGCTATTGGCATGCTCATTATATAACATTTGCAAATATTAAAGTATATATGAAATGATAATTGTTTTTTTAAAAGTAGTCTAAAAATATAAAAAAACTATAACAAATAAAGATAAAAAAAAAAAGCTATATGATGTTTAAAAGCAGAGTTAATGTATGAGCATTTGATAAAAAATATAAAGTTTTTAAAGAGGTCTAGAGCAATTTTGAGAACTTTTCTTAATCATAACAATTCACATCTTTATTAAAATGTATAAGATATACAAGTTAGGGTGTTGAAACATTCTTTACAAAAAGTTATATTTTATTTTCATGAAATAATGAAAGCACTTGCATTTTTGCATTATTAAAATGCATATAATTTTTACCTGTTATAGGTTGGAAAAACAATGGATGTTGAACAGCATTTCAACTTTTTTTTGCATTTTTCTTTCTCTTTCAGTGTGTGTATATGTATATATTTAAACACTGCATGACTGTGATAGGGTAATCATTGGCATTCTCTCAGTATAGTTTAATAGTTATATTTTATATTCATGGAATACCTTTTACATTATTAAGATGCTTAATTTTATCTTTAAATGTCTGATGTGTCAATGACTTTCTTAGTTTGAATTATAATTTACAACTAAACTGTTAAAGATGCCAAATCAATATCAAGTCACTGACCTACTGTTGGGTTACTGAACTAAATGCAGTAAAAAATTAAGAATAAGAAGAAAAAAGTCTTTTAATTATGTTTAATTATGTAAAAAAATATCATTACAAAGTTTATTGATTTTTCTTATTGTATTTAAAAATAAGTTTATTTTACATTGTAAAATCATATGCACAAGCATTTACAATTTATATATACATTTTCTATAATTACATTTATTATATACCTGTGTCTATATATGTAATATATAGGGTATATGAGCACAGACTTTCACATGACCCACCACTCTCCACACTATCTCATAACACTGATATACTTGAACACATATATGTTGAAAAGGATAAATAATCACCAATATACGTATTTCATGCTAAACCTGCAATCATCAGTTGGTCCAGATTACCAACTCTACACATATATGCTATAAGTGCTCAGATATATATTAAGATAGCCAATCCTCATACTTTAATGGACAGGCTTGGACCAACTGATGATTGCTGCTTTAGCATGAAATACGTATATTGGTGATTATTTGTCTTTTCAACATATATATGTTCAAGTGTATCAGTGTTATGAGATAGTGTGGAGAGTGGTGAGTCATGTGAAAGCCTGTGCTCATATACCCTATATATTATAATTACATTTATAATATTTTATTATACACATTAGTTTTAAATTAAGTGAAAATGTTTAAATATCAAATAATTTCTGAAAAAATATTCAATGTAAATATTCTGATAAAAAGTTAGGAAATATATAACAGAAGCAAAACTCTCCATACAGTAGTGCCACCCAATGCAAGCCAGAGTAATCATTGGATGCAAGACAATTTTTGCATAAAATCCTTATCTAGTGCCTACTCACCCAATATCCCTAGACTACTTTCTAGCTTGTGGCTTTCATCATCAAGGAGCCTTGAATCTGAGATCACTGTATCTAAATCTTAGGCTCTAGTGCAACCCTCCAGCAATTATCTTTTACTTTTTTAGTTAACTATAAAGCTATGAGTCCAAAATGAAAACACAATCCAAGCTCAGCATGTTTAGTGAAATATTATATGAGTTATCTAAATTTATTATAAGTGATATATAAAAATATTATTTATATGATAAGTACTATAAAAAATATTAAAATAAACTTGACAAAATAGATACTTGCATTAATATTTATTAAAAATAAATAAACTTGGGTTCTGATAAATTGTTCCATTAGAATCCATATATACAGATATGGAAGTAACATGTTTGAAAACATAAAAATATTATAATTTACTTAGAAAACATCTGAAATAATACATTTATGAGACAAGCAGTGATTGAAAAACAAATATTTTCAATAAGTGTAATATTTTTAAATGCTTTCATTGAAATTGAAAAATCAGTTTGTTTGCTTATTTTTAAGTTTTTGTCTTTTTTAAGTTAAAATGAAATATTAAAATTGAAGTTTATTATGTTTAAAATTAATAATAGAATTGCTTGAAATTTGATCTATAAGTAAGTAATACAAGCCTAATTCATTTGGAATATTCATATTTTCAGTAGATCATCTAGTTTTTTAGATATAGGATGGAGGGTGGGAAAATATTAAAAATATTCAATAATTTCATGTACTGCTTTAAAAAATATTCTTACAACTTTTATTTGTTTTAAATAATACTTTTAATAGTACAACATAAACATTTTTTTCTTTCACTTTAAAAACATTTTAATTTAGTTAGGATAATTACTTTCTAGAAATAAAGAGCAGTGGGTGAATAAAATTTCACACATTTTGATGTCAAATATAAAAAATTACAATGTGTTTTAAACTAATATATATGTATGCGCTGTTTGTATAGGTAATGAAACTAGAATAAAGCAATTTTTTTTTAATTTATTAAAATATAAAGCTATTAAATTAAAGAGCTGAGCGCTTTCAAGAGACTACTTGGTCTCATACTCATAAGAGTAAGGAGTCTCTTGAAAGTGCTCACCTTTTTAATTTAATAGCTTTATATTTTAATAATTTTTTTTAAAAAAATTGCTTTATTCTAGCTTCATTATCAGTGCATATGTATATATTAGTTTATAACATTTAGTGAAGTAATAATTTAAATGTGTTTTAAGCAATATATGCACAACAGATATATAGATTGTTTTGTAGTTTGCTTCAATTTAATGATTTGATTGAAGTTAGAATTAAATTCCAAAATAAACAGCAGTCAATAAGTAAATAAAGATGTCATTTAAAATGGATTTTTTGCAATCTTTAGTGTAAATAAAAATTCTAAAATGCTGCTTTTCATTTAAAAAAAATATTTCATATTTTTAGTCAATTATATCCACGTATTATAAAAGACATCTTTTGTGGGTTTATCTATGTAAGATCTTAATAGATATTTCAATGTTTTGACTTGATCACACAAGCTCTCAACTGGGAAATGAATTGTGGAAGTGCTGTAAACAGTGTTTATAAAGATAGCTGTTTAGATGTTGTAAACAGTGTTCATAATGATAGTTGTAGGGGTGTTGTAAACAGTGTTCACAATAATTGTTAAAGCTCACAGCAAAAACAAAAACAAAAACAGGTGCATACAATTGAACAAATTGAAAAATAAATCCTCCAGCTCAGATGTTTTCTGTAGCCAAAACACTATTTACCAGAGCAATTAACCTTTTAGATAGATCATATCTAGAAGAAGAAATACATTATATAAATAATATATTATTAACAAATGGATGTTTGAAGAGTTGCAGTGTGGAGTGGATTGAAGCCTGTCCATTAAAGTAGGAGGATTTGCTATCTTAATATATATCTGAGCACTTGTAGCATATATGTGTAGAGATGGTAATCTGGACCAACTGATGATTGCTGTTTTAGCATGAAATACGTATATTGGTGATTATCTTTTCAACATATGTGTGTTCAAGTGTATCAGTGTTATGAGATAGTGTGGAGAGTGGTGGGTCATGTGAAAGTCTGTGCTCATACCCTGTCTATTACATATATAGACACAGGTATATATAAGCCTGTGTATTTCAGCTAATAAAAAGATAATAAAAGTACCAAAAATGAAAAACCCAAAAGAAAAAGCAACTATTAGGATTTGTATTCCTTATATTAAAAAGAACCACAGGCAGTATCAGATATATTCTAAAATGCTAAAACATAAAGACAGCATACACTTCTTATCATAAAATTAGTAATGTTTCAACCAATCTTAAAGATTCAATCCTTCTTGAGGCTCAAAGAGTTTATGAGATTTCATGTGGTATTTGTAAGTTGTCTTATGTGTAACTATTGAGATACTTAAAAGATTGAATATATCTTATTAAATAATCACAGACTTCTTACACCTTTAAGCAAATAATTTTTATTAATATAATAACAGTTTCGACTGTTCCTCACAGTCTTCTTCAGATCTTCAAGAAGACTGCGAGGAACAGTCGAAATTGTTATTATAGTAATAAAAATTATTTGCTTAAAGGTGTAAGAAGACTGATTATTTAATAAGATATGCTGTTGTATATGAAGTATATATAGATTTATATAGACTAAAAAGATTAAATTGTATCAACAGATGCAATGACACATGTAAATTTCCTCATATTTGGAAAAAAAAATATTTAAAAACAAATTAGTCTGAAGTTGTAAATTTTTTAATTTGTTGTTTATTTATTTTCCAATTTGTTCAATTTTATTCACCTGTTTTTTCTAGTTGTGAAACAATTATTATGAACACTGTTTATAGTGCCTCTATAGACACTGTTTCCAGTACCTCTACAATTATATAGTAGTCATTTCCTAATTGAAAGTTTGTGTGATCAAGTCAAAATTTTTCATAATCTAATTAAAACCTTACATAGTTGAATCTGTAAAAATATGTCTTTTATATCTATAACTTATGAAAACATTCATATAAATATATATTATTATGTACACATATTAAATATGACACATACAGAAGGGGTATATATTTTAACTTGCAGCAGAAATACTAGTGATATATATTGTCATGGTATAAATATATGCCATTATATTACTATCAATTAATAAAAGAAATATCGACAAATAAAATCATTCAAATAGAAATTTAAAAAAATTAATAAATTTATTTAAACCAATATATAAAATTGCACAGATGGAAAACTATTAAATAATTATGTAAAAGTAAGTTAAAATAAAAAAATAAAAATAAAAATCTAAAGTTAAAGATTTTTTTTTTTAGAAGTAATGTAAAAGAAAATAATAAAAACTATTAATTAGTTTCTATTCAAAAATTATGCTTAAATCTTAGTAGACTGGAGGTGATTTTTATTTATTTATACGAAATAATTCAATAGCAAACAGGCCCTTGAGGGCATTTAACCAATCAGTCAGATAAGAGATCAATTTAAAAAAATTCCTAGTAATAAAATCTGATGTTCCTGCTCAAAAGTAAACTGCCCAATAAATGGGTATGAATGAACCCATGTTCCACAGAGAAAATCATCATCACCGATAAGATCAGCACAAAGCCAGGCAAGATCAATCCTAGAATTTGATGATAAGGAATTCAAAACGATATGAAAGGGAAGTAAAGAAAACTTTGGCTAAGTGGAATTTTGTTCTTTGATATTGCTCTTGTTGATTACATAATTTAAGCATATTTATATATATTGCAGACCTCAAAAATGTAAGGATCATGCAATAAATTAGTTTCCCGTATTTGCACCAGCTGAGGCAACCTCCAGAGTTGTGGTTCCTGAAAACCAGAAAACAGTCGACTGGTTTTTCCAAAAACAATATTGATACTAAAAGGACAATGATTGGAGTTGTGCGACACATCATGGACTACCAAGATGGATTTCAAATAAACCTACAGCCAAGGAAAATATGAACTTTTCAAATATTATATCGAAATGGTTCCTAACTCTAAGTCTCTTTTCTGATTAAGCAGAAATTTAAATTATTTGCTGTATTTTTTTTAATATGTTTGCTATTATTATTATTTCCATTCTTGTAATTTCTTTTAAATTAATAATAAGCTTAAATATACTATATAGATTACGCATTTATATACTCAATTCTTTTAACTTCAGGCTACAAGTTCACATCTAAACCAATGCTAGCTTACTGAGCTACCAATGTGATCAATACAAAATGAGGATGTTAGCATTAAAAACTATGCTGACAGTAATGTGCATCTGTAGTGTGATATTAAGGAAAAAATGACCCTCGTCTAGTACAGGAATATGCATCTGTCTAATATATATTATTTAATGCTTTCTCCTAAGACATTACAGTGTGTTAATTAAAAACGTGTGTGTGTTATATTAGTAAATAAGATTTATAAAATATTTAAAATTAGTTTA
This sequence comes from Epiperipatus broadwayi, assembly GCA_028023455.1. Lineage (NCBI taxonomy): Eukaryota > Metazoa > Onychophora > Udeonychophora > Euonychophora > Peripatidae > Epiperipatus > Epiperipatus broadwayi. Next base: position 5,337,119 of record JAQFVV010000029.1, read on the forward strand.
ATAAATGTTAATTAAAATAAATTGTCTTTAAACTTAAAACTTTATTTGTCAGTCAATTCTTTTCACCACTAATTGAAACTATATTTTGTTATTGAATTAAAAATAGACTGAGCTAGTTAAGGGATTTTTCGAGCGCTGGATTATGGATCTACTGTCCGAACATATTAGTCTTAGACTAGCTGGCACCTGGGGTTTACTCCAAAATAAAAAAAGTATTTGGATAGTAGGGGTTTGAATCTAGCAGCCAAGGTGGGCCACAATCTGGAAATGTGATCGTGATATGCATTGCATAACTCGGTCTGAGCGTTAGTAGTATTGACAGCTTTGCTATCAATAATATTTTCCACTTTGCTCGAACATGCCGGTTCGTTCTCAAATATTTATAATTAAATAAGATTATAAATTTATTAGAAATAAGGTTGAAAACCAGCTAAACCATTTGGCAGATGAAGTGTGAGCTCATCGGATCGAATCCAGTACAATATATATCATCATCATCAACCATTATCAATCCACTGCAGGATGAAGGTCTCTCCAAGTTTAATCCATCTTCTCTGAACTTTAGTTTCTCTTCTCCACAACACCCCTGTACATTTTCTTATTTCATCCATCCATCTCACATGTGGTCTCTTTCTGGGTCTTTTACAATCTCTTGGAATCCAGTTTAAAATTTCAATTGTCCATCTATTATCATCTCTTCTAGCAATATGTCCAGCCCAACTCCATTTCAATCTTTTAATTTTTTCAATAAGGTCAGTAACACCTGTTTGTTGTCTTACCCATACATTGCGTTTTCGATCTCTTCTTGTTACTCCCAACATACATCTCTCCATACTCCTTTGAGTGGTCTGAAGTCTCTGTATTGCTCTTCTATTAAGTGTCCAAGTCTCAGATCCATAAGTAAGAACTGGTAAAACACATTTGTTAAAAACCATCCTTTTCAAACACATAGGCATATTTCCTTTTAGTATCAAGTTATTTCTACCAAAAGCACTCCAACCAAGTTTAATTCTATGATTAATTTCCTCCATTATGTTTCCATCTGTATTAATAATCTGACCAAGGTATTTGTAACTGTTAACTTCTTCTAATTCTTCATAATCAATCTTTATTTTCATATTTTGAGCAAATCGATTAAACATTACTTTAGTCTTTTTAACATTTATCTTTAGTCCTACTTTTCTACTTTCATCTGCTAACTCCTGCAACATTTCCTGCAGCTCTGAAGCATTATTTGCAAAAACAACTACATCATCTGCGAAATCTAAATGACTTAAATACTCTCCATTTACTTTCACTCCTTTAGTTTCCCATTTTAATCCACAAAATACTTCTTGCAGCACTGCTGTAAAGAGTTTTGGAGATATGGAGTCACCTTGTCTTACACCTTTCTCAATGTTGATTTTTCCAGTATCATTATGTAATCTAATTGTTGCTGTTGCATTTTTATAAATATTCTTTAAAATATGACAATATCTTGGATCTATACCTTGATGATCCAGATGCTTTAATCACTGAAGAAATGTGTATAGAATCGAATGCCTTTTCATAATCTACAAATCCAAAACATAATGACAACTCATATTCGTTTGTCCTTTCTATGACTTCTCTCAATACCTGGATATGATCTATTGTACTAAAACCACTTTTAAATCCAGCTTGTTCTCTTGGTTGGTGGAAATCCAAAGTTCTCTGTAGACGAGTTGTAATTATCTTGGTAAAAATTTTATATAAAACTGATAAAAGGCTGATAGGTCTGTAATTTCTAATATCTTCTTTATCACCTTTTTTAAATATTAATATTATTACTGCATTCTTCCAATCTTCCGGTACATCTTTATCATTTAGACATTTGGTATATAACTTTGCTAAAATTGTTTCTATTTCTTCACCTGCTTCTTTTAATATATCAATTATAATTCCATCATTTCCTGGAGCCTTTCCTTTCTTCATACACTTAATTGCATGTCTCACTTCTTCATTTAAAATTCTGGGCAATTCGGAAGATGTAATAGATATAGGAGGTACTTGTTCTTTATTACTATATAATTCTTGATAAAAATCTTCTACCAATTTCATGATGTCATCTCTCTTTTTAGTAATAATTCCATCTTTTTTTCTTATTGCAGATATAAATTTCCTACCAATACCAAAATGTTGTTTAACATTTTTGAGACTTTTATTTTCTTCTACAGCTTTCCTTGCTATTTCACAGTTATACTTTCTTATATCATTTTCAACTCTTTTCCAGTTCCATTTTACAAAATTCGAGATATTCAATTCTTTTTAATACATCATTTTTGTATATCTTCATATTCCTTCTTTTCTTCATAAATTCTCTAGTCTCAGTAGAAATTTTATTAGTCAATTGCTGCTTTTTCTACCAGCTATGTTTGTTGCAGTTTTTAAAAGTGTATCAGTTATTTTCATATTAATTTCATTCAAATCTGAATCATGTTCAAAATCTCCTAACACTTGAAACCTATTTGTAAGTTCTAATTTAAATTCATTAGAATGTTTCTGAAGATTAGGAATATCAACTGTAAATATTGTTTTTCTTAATAATTTTTGTCTCTCTAGTTTTACATTAACACGTAACTTACACCTTACTAATCGATGATCACTTCCTGTGTTAAATTTATTAAGAACATTACAATCTTGAAATATGTATTTTCTGTTAGTCAAAATATAATCCAATTCTGCTGTACCTTCATTTGGATGCTTCCATGTCCATTTCCTTTTAACATTTTTCTCAAAAAATGAATTCATAATATAAAGTTTTTCTTTTTCTGCAAACTCCACAAGTCTATGTCCTCTCTCATTTCTATTACCATAACCAAAATTACCTACAGCAATTTCATCTTTCATTTGTCTACCAATTCTAGCATTAAAGTCTCCCATAACAATTTTAAAATGTTGTTTACTCTGATCAAAAGCCTTTTGTACATCCATATAAAAATCTTCTACTACTTCATCACTATGAGAACTTGTTGGGGCATAAACCTGAATTATCTGCATTTGGTATCTGCTATTAAGTTGTATAACTAATCTTGCCACTCTGTCCGATACACCATCAATCTCCACAATATTGTTCTTCCACTTTTTATTTATAATGAATCCTACTCCACTTGTATTTCCAATATGTGTGCCTTTATAATAGAGTATATGTCCACTTTTTAAATCAATTGTTTCTTCTCCTTTTCTTCTAACTTCACAAAGTCCAATAATGTCCCATTTAATATAAGACAGTTCTTCTTCTAATTCTTGCAATCTTCCTTCACTTGAAAGTGATCTGCAGTTGTAAGTACCTAAATAAAAAGTCATCATCAAATGGCAGCCTGGGTCCGCAATCAGGGGATTCTTAGCACCCTCCGCCTTCGGCCACCAACCGCTGCCTTGGTTGGTGACTTTACAGCCTCCTGGGAATAAGGGCCATGCTTTATTTTTGTCTGTCATAATTGTATATATGTATTGGAAAAATATTTATCATTTACACAAACATTCATTCTGCCTTATCAGGCACTGAGAAAAAAGACCATGGTGTTTCTTGATCTTAAACTCAGAGGTAAAAAGCCAATAAACTCACCACGCTGGCTAATGCATGTTGGTGAGCAGCCCATCCATGTTCGTATACTATATGAATAATCACATAGTAATAACAGCTGCAACAACAAGAACGTATGGAGTGGACATTAGGAATTTGCCCTGCTCGGTTCCTTTAAGGCCTCCAAGATGAATCAAAGGGTCTCCTTTCAGTTAATAGCAAACTCCTTTCTGCAGCCACAATATATATATCACTAGGTATTTCTGCTATAAGTTAAAATGTGTAACCCATATGTATTGTAACCTTTTAAAATGGAGAGATAGGGAGAGAGAAAAGAGAAAAAGGAAAATAAATGGAGGTAATGATAATGACAAAAATAAATTGTAACCTTTTGAAATTGAGATGGGTGTGAGAAAGAGAGATAAGAAGAAAATAGAATAAAGGAGAGATAATGATAAGGGTAAATGATGAAAATGAAATGAGATGATAGAAGAAACTCTTAACGAATGTTTTAAATGTCTGAGGTGATAGAAAGATATGAGATGAGAAGCAATAGAATAAAGGAGAGAGAAATGAAATGAGATGATAGAAAGATATGAAAGAGATATAAGAAGAAGATGGGATAAAGGAGAGAGAAATATGAAATGAGATGATGGAAAGAGATGAAAAGAAATGGAATAAATAATAGAATTGGTATATATAATAGAGAGAGAAAAGAAATGAGATGATGGGAAAGATATGAAAGAGAGATATAAGAAGAAGATAGAATAAAGGAGAGAGAGAAATGAGATGATAGAATGATATGAGAAAAGAATGTAACCTTAAGAAATAGAGAGATAAGAAGAAATGATAGAAAGAAATGACATGAAAAGAAATGGAATAGAATTGGAATGATATGAAATATAATATAAATGATATAAAATGAACTATAAATTAGAGACTCTAAATGACTCGGCTCAGTGGGGTTACAATAAATTTAAAGAAAAGAGATGATGATCCAGAGATGTACAATCAAGTAAAGATCAAATCCAATACTGATGAACTATAACTACTACAGCATATTAATAATAATCTAATACTAAACCATACCAAAGATTATCTAAATCACTCCTCAATGCTTACCAGATTAGTCCTAACAATAGATTATACACTCTCTGAATAAGATTAATGATGCTTTGCTTTAAAATATTATCTTATAGAATTATATTTACTAAAACAACAAGAGTAAATAACCTCAGGGATTTTAAAACTAACACTCTTGTGTAAAATTAAAGTTTAAGTTAAGTTGCCTAATAAAGAATTACTGTGATTAATAAATAAATGACACCTTAGCTGACCATAAAATAATTATAATATGTTCAATCTTAAAATAATAAACAAAATAAACATTAATTCAAACAATTTAATGAATCAATTTAAATTTAACTAATAATGGCCTATTATCTAAGATATTACTTGAGCAAAGAAAAGAGCAAGGGTACTTTTAATGCCTTTCCATACTCATAGACAGCCACTAAAGACCTCAAATGCAAATGGATTAGAATTCTTTAAATATATAAGATTTAAGATGATGATAGATGATGTGCAATAAATATAAGATAAGATAATGTGCAGCTTTTAAAATAATATTAATTAAAATATTCTTCTAAAGTACTAATATTGTTAATCTGATATTGCATAATCTTTAGTCTGAAAGATATACTGATAATTTTAAAAAAATAAACTTTTAACTAAGTATTTAATTATGTATCTGCTATAATGCAATTATCTGTATTTGTGATTCCATATGAGAATCATTTACTTTAACATAGTTTTTTTTTTTTTAATTTTCAAGACAGTATCAATTGTATTTAATTAACTTAGAATCTACTTGTAATTTTCTGAATTGAAGATTCATTAACTTTAAAAATTTAAGACTTTGTGAACTTGGAACCCAAGACAATAATATATTTTCATATAAAAGTAAAACAAACAAACAAAACTTTTGAAATAATAATAATTTGATTTATTAATAATGAGAAGAAATGTTTATAAATATAGTGGAATACAAACAGTGCCAATACCGCACTAAGATTTTATATAATTATTTGGACTAATTAATAACATTATTGTGTCATCTACTAATCAGAATAACACACAGAACTATGTTTATATTGAAAACCCTAAGCTTGATTTTATACTCCTCAACTTAACAAACGCTAAGTTGGAGTAAGCATATTCAACAATACTTTTAAAAATATCATCACTAGTTTCATGGATATAACTAATATCACAGCTAGATATATCTTTATATCAGATTAAGCTAATACTAAAATTAAACTAACTTAAGTGTATGGGACAATCATTCATCAGAGATCAGTTATACTTTTTCTTAAATAAATCTTAGTCCACATAAAATTATTCCCTCAATGTTTTAAAGATAATGATGTAACAGACTTACAAATCCAGCGGCGAAATTCTGGATGAAAATATTAAATTATTATGTGTGAATTGCCACTTATACCATATGCATATTTAATATACTTTAAAATAAATATAACTTATTGTTGGTTAGCTTGTGTGTGATAAAACTATCATAGCAACACAATTCAAACATTGATATACCTATGAGCCATAAATTAGCTACAACTACCTGAAGAAATACATTTCCTCAAACAAGCATATCTTGTCATCACAAATCTAAAACAAATGCAACATCACCTACTGTGGTGGAATTAGCATTAAGTCATCATGAATGATAGGCAAAAAATATAAAAATACTAGGCTCCTCAGAGCTGGAAAAGAATATGGTGGCTTCCAAAAATACCTAACTTCGAGGCAAAACAAAGATGTCTGGTATTCATCTTCAGTACATCTGGGAACAGGAACACCCACCAGAAAAGCACAATCCTCTCTCATGGGATTTTCAATGCTTATAAATGTGATTATCATCACTGAAAAATACAATATAATAACCCTCTTTTGGGGACAAGCACTATCAAATCATGGAATTACATTACAATAAGGATGGAGGATACTCTCGACTCCATAAACATATTCAAAAATTATAAACTAAGCCTAATTCTTGAGGCTACCAAATTCTAACTAATAGCAAGATATATACTTCACTTAAACTAACTAAGTTATTTCCAAGAAATTTATAAAATACAAAACGTATATCCAATATTCGAACCAACAAAGCAAACTATGTGTCAACTGACTACTGTAGAAAATACTTTAAACTTAAATGCATATAAAATTCTAGGCAAGGCACAATGCACACATAACAAAATATTAAAGGCTAAAAATATCTAACTAGTGGACTTTTAAAATTGTAAATTAAATGCAAGAATATTTACTTCTCGATGAATATAAAATATTTGTAATTATTCTTAATATAACATTCATAAAACAAATGAATGGATATTCTCTGATAAACTACTTTAGTAAATTTAAAATAAAAATTGAGTAAAACATCCCATTTATATGAAAATAAGACTGTGATATTTAAATCTCTATAATAAAATTATTAAATAGAAACTAGCTAGTGTAATGCTTGATAAATAAACTAAATCTACTTAAGAATGGCAAGAAACATTTGCTCATTCAGATAAACCTATTTTGTTTTAAAATTATAACCCTAGTTTACCTGTATATTTATGCAAAAGTGTTACATAAAAATTTAATAGCATAAATTTTTTATGGTTTCATTCTTTTTTTAACCAATAAAACAAACAATAAAAAAAAAATAATAATAATACATTAACTTAAGTTCATATTTCGGCTCCGTGATGATTTTTCCATTTCATAATGTGTAGACAATTTATCCAGGTTTAGATATCTATTTAAATTCGAAGCTTCAACTAATACATTTATATACATGGCAATCATTTCCAAACGAAAATGTTCAGTAGTTCTTTATATAAACACGTTCACTTTCTTTTATCTTTAAAGATAATTTTAAATATTAAAATAATAAAACATCGTAAGCATAAACATAAGTTGGCACTGGAAAATAAATTATTCAACTGAGTAGCATAAGTATAATAAGCATAAGTATAAGTAAAATAAGCCGGCATTGAAAACAATAAATTCTTCAGCTGAGTACATGTTTTTTTATATTTATAATCCTAGGTTCAAATGCGGAATAATTATAATATATCTATTTAGTTAACTTTCACTGTTCTTCTTTAGATAAATGCATTTTTTTAAAATAGAGCTCTTTTTTTAAAACGTTTCTTAATATTTAAAAATGTATTTCTTTTTTTTTTAAACAAATTTCCTTTTATTTATTTTTAAAACATAAGAGTAGACTTTATTTATAATTAAGGATGCTCCTTGGTTTATGTGCTAAGATCAACGGTCATAAAGTTGCTTATAAGTACTGGCAATTATAACAAAACATTATGCATCTGATAGAGAGAAGTTCATTAATAATATTTTTAAATTCTTTTAAAGTTTTGCTCTCAAACAAATTCTTTTCATACTACTAGCATAAATGAAAATTAGTATTTTAAAATACATATTTTCCTCTGAAATATTATTTTGTTAAGAACATATTTACCTGTATTAATAAGGCAGTAATTTATAAAAACGCTGATGCATTTCCATTTTAATATTTTAAAATGTTTGAATGTCTTTTTTTTTTTTTTAATTTCTTCTTCACATGTATTTTTAATTTGATAGGAAATATACTATAGTTTAGTGCCATAAAGTCTTTAGCCATAACAATACTTAATAATTTAAGTTTTACTTCTAAATAAAGAAAAATGAATAGATAAAAAAAAAAAATGAAATATGAGACGCTGTATTTTTTTTCTGCAAACATTTTACCGTAAATTTTAATGCCTCAACTGGAATGAAAAATTGTCAGAAAACGGAATTACCTTTCTATTAGCCCTTCTTCATTGCAAGACGATTTTTTAAAATAATGCTTTTAAATACATACTTTTATTTTTTTTTATAAAATATAAAGTTTTTTAAAAATTACTTTTTATTAAATTACTATTAAGATTCAGCTACACATATATTTAAAACAGATCAGCAACTGAATAACCCTTTAGATCTTCCGTTTATCTCACAATTTTTCACCCCCCCCCCACCTATAGTTTATTTAAAAACCAATAAAAACTATTTTTATTAAATTTAAATATTCCAACAAACTAGCTGTAGAATCGATCTAATGACGTAATCAATATAATTTTCTTATACCACGTGACCTTCAGCTGGAAAATCAAAATTTTATTATTACAAATATTATGCAATAATTTTTTTTTAAATGATATTTTATCCAACCCATAGTAATAAATATAAAATTTAAAACTATCCCTCTTTATTGACTTTTAAATATTTCTTCCATAAATTTATATCCATCCATTTATTTATTTATAAATATTAGAATTAAAATATTTTTTTAAAAATTTTATTCTTATGTTTATGTACCTTTCTTGCACACACACACACATTTCCATATATGGGTAATCTATAAATATGAGCTCACCCATTGTTTAAAAGTTATTCTTTTAAAATTACAAAACTAAAATATTATCAAATATTTAATTTAAAACAATTTTGTAAATGGAACGCTACTATCTTACATCTAATAAATACTGTTATATTGTTCTAATAAAACTTACAGATTATTTTTTTAAATTTATTACTATTCATTCCAACTTATTAATAATATCTTATTATTATTCTTTAAACATTAGAATAGATAATACGATAGTTATTTTAGAATACATTTAATATTACTTACAAATTGACAACTATTTCTGATATCTTTCCTTTTTTTTTAGAATTAAAATTATTATTTAGCATTTCTTACCAACCTAACTCATATATCTTTTTCAAATACTTAGACATAATTCCATAATACAATAATGATTACAATCAATTCAAGATTATCCTAGTTTAGTCATTAACTAATTTAATTTTCATTTTTATCATTATTTTTTTTTTAAAAAATCAGACAATTTAAAACCAAAAGGTTAAGCTAAGATAACCCTTGGCTCCTTTTGGATCTAAGGGAAACTTTAGTTAGGTACAATTTTTCCCCCCATTAGAGAAAAAAAAAATATATAAAAATAACAACAATTATAATTTAAACATATACACTCTTTTATTATAAATCAACAATCAATGGCTAAGTTTGACAAGCATGGTCTCTAAATTGCACCATAAACTAAGTATACTAAGTTTTACAAAATTTAAATTTTCTTGGGATAAGGTATTAAACTTCTGGCATTGTAGGTACCTCTCGTTCCTTCGGGTTTAGACACTAGGAAAGCATTCTCTCCTACTTGTTTTACTATTTGATAAGGCCCTTCATACAACTCAAGGAATTTCTTAAACAAATTTTTCTGGGGATCACTGACATGCGGTGTCCTAATCATGACATAATCATTAATTTTAAATGGATGAGGACCAGCCTTACATTGTTGAGTGCGTTTTTCACCCATCTTTCTCATATTAACACGAGCTACGGTTCGATCATTACCTAAATCAAAATTTTCTACAATAGCAGGCAATGGAGTTTTAATAAGCAAAGGTTCTGATATTCCATAATGGAGTCTGATAGGAGAAAATTTGGTAGACTCATTAATGGTAGTATTGATATAACGTACAACCTGTGGTAATTTATGAACCCATTGTCTATGATCCTGCTTAACATAAACTCTAAACAATCTCCCTAATTCCCTCATAATCCGTTCACATGGATTAGACTGGGGGTTTCTGATGGAACACATAATTTGTTTGACATTATTCCGCTGACCCCACCTTTTCCACGTATCTGATATAAAGGCGGTCGCATGAGCCGAAAGAATTGTAACTGATTTCCCTATTAAAGGAATCTGAAAATTTTCCAGGCATTTAATTACACTTTTGGCGTCTGCCTTTGGCACTGCGTATGCTGATACAAATTTAGTAAATAAGTCATACATGATTAAAATAAATTTTTGCTTATTGAAGGGTGGAAGAGGACCATAGAAATCAATGGCTAATAACTCATTGGGCTCATTAGGCAAAATAGGCTGTAAAGTACCCACATAGGATCTATTGCTAAATTTAGTTCTGATACATATGTCACACTCCCTTAAATTATTTGTAATAACTTCATGGATTTTATTGAACCAAAAGAATTGTCTAATGATGGGCTCAATCTTTTGTATTCCCTAATGACCATAACTACAGTGGACATAGTAAATAAGCTTATTAATTAAAACACTAGGAATTATAACCCTCCATGAAGTCTCATTCCCCTTTCTTAATTTCTTCATAAGTATATCATTATGTATTTTATATCCTTCTTTAATTCTGTTGGTAAAATTCTTATTTTTAGCTAACCAAACCGGGTCCTTCAATAAATCTATAATTCTTTTAAGTCTAGCTTCTTGCTTTTGTAATATTTTCAAATTTTGATAATCCTGAACTATTTCACTTTCTAATGAATGGGATACATCTCATGTGAACTACAATATTTTCTGCACTGGGATTCTGGTAATGAACAATAACAGGATGGTGGCTAAGTGTATCAGCAATAATGTTATCCTTACCCTGACAGTATATAATTTGGTAATTAAGTTGCTGTAAATAAAGGCTCCACCTCACTAACCTCTCATTATTTAAGTAGCTCCTATTTAAGAATTCTAAGCTACGGTGGTCTGAAAGTACAACAACCTCTGAACCCAATAAAAATTGTCTTAACTTTTGGAACCTCCATACTACAGCTAAAGCTTCTTTTTCTGTAGTAGTATAATTTAATTCCGCCCCCCTAAGATGTCTACTTAGAAAATACAAAACCCTGGGCTCTCCCTTATCACTTAATTGGTACAAAATAACCCCGAGACCAAACCCACTGCTATCGGTCTGTAAATAGAAAACCCTGTTAAAGTTGGGGTAAACTAAAATTACTGTTTTAAGAAAATTGTCCTTTATAGCCTGAAATTCTAAATCATGATCCTGGGTCCACCTCCATCTTTCATTTTTCTTTAACAAAATTGATAAATGAACTGTATCAGCAGAAAAATTCCTATAAAATCTGTGATAATAATTACACAGCCCCAAAAACGACCTCAACTGTTTCCTGGTCTTTGGAACTGGAAATTTCTGAATTGCTATAATTTTTTCTAGATGGGGTTTAATTCCCTCCTGAGAAACTAAATGCCCTAAAAATGTAATCTCATGGGCTGCTAATGCACATTTTTCTAAATTACTCTTGATATTACATCTGGAACATTCCTGTAAGAAAAGAGATAGATGATGCATATGCTCTACCATATTCTCAGATGCAATGACTATATCATCAACATACATGACTATATATGTCTCGAAGTTCTTTTGAGAGGACCATATTTAGGCATCTGATAAGACCAGCCCCACTATTTATTAAACCAAAGGGCATCCTTTGAAAAGCATATGATTGGCCCTTATACCGGAATGCGGTATACTTTTGATCGGAATTATGGAGTGGGATTTGCCAATAGCTGGCTGTAAGGTCAAATGTGGAAAATACGGCTCTCCCTTCAAACTTAGTCAACAGTTCCTGTACTGGTGATGGTGTATCATGCTCCGGGATCGTATGGCAATTTAATTGTCGTACATCCAGGCATACCCTAACTGAACCATCTTTTTTTTTAACTATCATGAGGGGATTGACATAAGGAGAGGGACACGGCCTAATAATTTGCCATTCTATCATCCTTTGAATTTGTTGCTCCACCTCAGCCTGGTATTGATATGGAATGGGATAAATCTTTTGCTGAAAGGATTCATTATCCTTTAATTTAATACGGTGAATATCCTTCCATGATGCCAGGTATTTTAGAAAATATATGTCTGTAATGTAACAACAATTGGAATAATGGTTCATAATATTGTGTATCAGTAATACATGAACCCTCCAACTTAATTCTAATATTAACATCAATTGAAGTTTCATGTACAGTTAACAATTGACTTATCTGACCAATAAAATTAACAGGGAAAGGAAAAACTTCCTCTTGGCATTTAAAAGTTCTATCATTATAATTGACTATACAATTGTTAAGATCATGAAGTCAGATCCAATAATAGCTTCATGAATTAAGCCGGGCATAATTAAAAAGACATGTTCAAAGCTGTTTGAACCAATTTCTAAGGTAAGATATACCTGTTTGTTAAATAATTTTGACCTTTTCCCATTAGCTAAAATGACTTGGATAACCCTTAATGGCAAAATAGGAATATCCTGGTTAACTTCACTAATTTTTAAATACATGTCATGGGATATAATAGAGGCCTGACTGCCTGAATCAACAAGTGCATCTATTACAACCCCTGCTATAGTAATTTTGATAATTGGACATTGATATAAAATAGGAGGTTCAATTGTCCTACTTGGTTCCAGGTAATCAATATCAAGATCAATATTACCTATCACATCAAATATCATGTTCCCCCATTGATTAGGAATAGGGCCCCGAAGTGAGGAACGATTCTGCGAGGTCCTACTTAGTTTAATGCCACTTTACTCTTTGTAATAGATACACCCTTCTTTGGAACAGTTTGTATTCCACTAGTGGAGGGCTGACTATCATCTATATACCTCTTGAATCTTGGCTGACTAAGATGTGAATTTCTCCCATTATATGTTATATCCCTACTTCTATACATCATTCTATTCCTATACGGCGGTATGGACAACATATTAACTTGGTTCATAGGAGGATTGGGTTCCCTACTGGCCTTAATTCTATTCTCTAACAGCTTATCACTCACCTCTAGTGAATCCAAGATCTCTACTGCCTCATTGATCATGTGTCGATCAGCAGCAATCAGGACCTGCTCTACATGGTGTGGCAAGTTATGTCTGATGATCTTTACAATTTGAGGCTCTGACAATGGATAAGCCATTAAAGTTTTCAGTTTAACTGTCTGGCTCCTAAAAAATTGTGTATAACTACCTTTATGCACATTATATTTTTCCTGGGGAACCTGATATCTAATATTATCTTGGCAGTCCTTCCCCCAGAAACTTGCCAAGATTAAGTATTTGAAATCACCAAAAGGTTTGGGGCTTATCAAACATAGATTGCCACCAATCCCTTGATGCTGAACACAAATGATTGCTTGCAATCGCAATCTTTTCTTCCTCAGATAACCTACACAGAGCAAATAAACCTTCTAAACTCTGCAAATATTCATAGGGGATTTCTAAATATTCTCCCTTGAATATTTTCACCCGCATGAACTTTAGGGCTAATGAACCTTGACAATCTATATTATAAAAATTCCTATCTTTTTCCTGTTGCATCTCTCAAAGCCTGTGCATTATTCACCTTTAGGTTCTGATAATAACTATCTGACTCAATAAATTTTGGTTTAGTATCTGCTAAGGTTTCTTTCCTTAAACTATCATCGTTCCTTATTCCAAAATCACTACTTTTTCTACCTTTCATTAACCTTTCTATCTCAAATATATCATATGGGTAATCGGAAACTCCTTCTTTATTTGTATTTTTATATTGGACTATTTCCATCATCTAATATGTGTGTTGAATGTCTTTAGAAAAGTTTAATTTTTAGTTAAATATTCCAAATGCATTCAACTGTTAGTAATATCACAGCAAACAGGTTAGTATATGCACCAACTGTTAGTAATATCACAGCAAACAAATGTTAGTAATATCACAGCAAACAGGTTAGTATATGCACTAACTGTTAGTAATATCACAGCAAACAGGTTAGTATATGCACAACGTTTCGAGAGGTATTTTTCTCCCCTCTTCTTCAGGTGTTGCTGGCCTGACCAGTGACAGTACTAGCATGGGATTCGAACCTGGGTCCTTAGATTCTTGATTATTGAAATTTAAGGTAACGCTCTAACCAACTGAGCCATCCTGCCAAAGGCAACAGTATGTAGTAATTTCATATACTTATCTATGAGGTTCCTCCTGATTTCTCCACTTTTTCCTCAGAGCAAAGTTGATTAGTGATTTCCATACATTATGTATAGTCACACTAGGTTGGCTTATGGGATTTTTTGCCATTGTCATGTGAGCAGCTTTTTAAATTTTCTTCTTTTATCCATGTATGACCAATGAACATACGTTCAATTGGGAAAATACAAAAATATTGGATAAAGAAGAAAAGGTACAAAGAAGAAAATTTAAAGAAGCTGCTCACATGACAATGGCAAAAAATCCCATAAGCCAACCTAGTGTGACTATACATAATGTATGGAAACCACTAATCAACTTTGCTCTGAGGAAAAAGTGGAGAAATCAGGAGGAACCTCATAGATAAGTATATGAAATTACTACATACTGTTGCCTTTGGCAGGATGGCTCAGTTGGTTAGAGCGTTACCTTAAAATTCAATAATCAAGAATCTAAGGACCCAGGTTCGAATCCCATGCTAGTACTGTCACTGGTCAGGCCAGCAACACCTGAAGAAGAGGGGAGAAAAATACCTCTCGAAACGTTGTGCATATACTAACCTGTTTGCTGTGATATTACTAACAGTTAGTGCATATACTAACCTGTTTGCTGTGATATTACTAACATTTGTTTGCTGTGATATTACTAACAGTTGGTGCATATACTAACCTGTTTGCTGTGATATTACTAACAGTTGAATGCATTTGGAATATTTAACTAAAAATTAAACTTTTCTAAAGACATTCAACACACATATTAGATGATGGAAATAGTCCAATATAAAAATACAGCTAGAACACCATCATCACAAATCTTCAGAAAAACACTCCTTCTTTATTTCTCTCCTGATCAATAACATTTTTCCTTATATGTCCCCCAATAGTATCCTTTACATCTTCTATGTCTTTGCTTAACTCTGATATCGATCCTCCATTTCATTTAACCCTTTATGAACCTCTTCTTTAAAGATATTTATACTAAGATTTGGCTGGACCTTAATATCTTGAACTTCTTCTAATATTTCAGACATCCTTTGTTCTACTCCCCTTTCCATCTTTTGAGATCTTTCCTCTATTTGAATTTTAACCACTTCTACTTCTTTAGCAAAATCCTGCAAGGGTAACTTAACCTTTACATTAACATCATTTTTCCAACCATCTATTTCCTCCTGCATTTGACTGAACTTATTCCCTATTTCTTGGATTATTTTATCCTGACCTATTCTTTGTTCCTCCATATTATCAGTCAATTCCTTTACTTAATCTATATATTTATCAACTTGATTATTAGGTGCTAAGGTTAGAATTTCAACTTGATTTAATAATAGGTTATATTGACCCTGGTACTCCTGTTTCATAATTCCTATTTCCTCTTTGGATTCTTGGACAGTCGACTTAACCTTATCCAACTGTCATTGAATATTTTGCTCAGTTTTATTAAGTCTCCTCAAAATCTATCCTTAAATCCTGATATCTCTTATCAGTAATTATTAAATTTTTATCTATTCTCTCAAAATGCTTTTGAAATTCAATTCTAAATTTCAGAGATTCTTCTCTATCTTCTTCCCTAATTCTCATAAATTCTTCTCTTTGCTGATCAAATTTCAAATTTAAATTTTCACTAGCTTCTTTTTGCTGATCTAGTTTTAAATTTAATTTCTCATTAGCTTCTTTCTGCTGATCTAGTTTTACATTTAATTCTTCTTTAGTTTTTTCACTAGCTTCTTTCTGCTCATCCAATTTTAAAAACAATTCCTCTTTATCTTCTTTTCTAATTATCATAAATTCTTTTCTCAGCTTTTCACTTGCTTTCTGAGATTCCTCTTTATGCTGATCAAATTTCAAATTTAGCATTTTCTCGAAATCTGCTATCATATTTTGTATCAGATTACTCTCAACTTTAATACTTCCTTGACTAGTAACACTTGTATTAATATTTGCATTTAATAACTCATCCTCTAAATTAAGGGCTAGAGGGTCTGGTGTGGGATAATCTGGGAACTCCCCTAAACTATCAAACATTTCAATGGTTTCTACGTGGCTATCCATAATATCTTATTTCTTTAAGACTTTAATGATATTCCTTTAAATTGCAATAATAATAATAAGAAGAAGAAGGAGAAGAAGAAGAAGGAGGAGGTATCTGTTTTCCTGACATCTCCTAACAATCAAGACAATTAAAACTACAGCAACAATACTACAATAAAGAATATTTTATTTTTACAACTTCCATCATTATATGTTTTGTTCACTTTTATATGAGTCTTGGTTCACAATTCTTCAACAAATATTAATAAATAAAATAATGATTTGTTAATACACATTACATAACAGATAATTCACATACTTTAATAACAATATCAGTAAATGCAATACAGAGTTAATTATTTATCAGTATGATGATAATTCATAAACTGCACTTATCAATGATAATATATTGATGTCTTCAAACTTGTCCTTTAATTTAGACATGTTGATTCTAGCTAACCTTAACTAGACTAATTAACTAGCTTATCTAATCCGATTTTATCTAGTAAACTGAAAAATTTGCATAAAATCAGAATTAATAGTAAAAATGACTCCAAACCAAGTCAGCAAAATCTACAAAAATCCATCAACATCTACTACAGGTCTACTCAACTTATATCAAGGCCTATATGCTCAATCGAGGCCTACACGTTTGGGTGCCAATTGTAACCTTTTAAAATGGAGAGATAGGGAGAGAGAAAAGAAAAGAAGGAGAGGTAATGATAATGACAAAGATAAATTGTAACCTTTTGAAATTGAGATGGGTGTGAGAATGTGAGAAAGAGAGATAAGAAGAAAATAGAATAAAGGAGAGATAATGATAAGGATAAATGATGAAAATGAAATGAGATGATAGAAGAAACTCTTAACGAATGTTTTAAATGTCTGAGATGATAGAAAGATATGAGATGAAAAGGAATAGAATAAAGGAGAGAGAAATGAAATGAGATGATAGAAAGATATGAAAGAGATATAAGAAGAAGATGGGATAAAGGAGAGAGAAATATGAAATGAGATGATGGAAAGATATGAAAGAGATGAAAAGAAATGGAATAAATAATAGAATTGGTATATATAATAGAGAGAGAAAAGAAATGAGATAATGGGAAAGATATGAAAGAGAGATATAAGAAGAAGATAGAATAAAGGAGAGAGAGAAATAAGATGATAGAAAGATATGAGAAAAGAATGTAATCTTAAGAAATAGATAAGAAGAAATGATAGAAAGAAATGACATGAAAAGAAATGGAATAGAATTGGAATGATATGAAATATAATATAAATGATATAAAATGAACTATAAATTAGAGACTCTAAACAACTCAGCTCAGTGGGGTCACAATAAATTTAAAGAAAAGAGATGATGATCCAGAGATGTACAATCAAGTAAAGATCAAATCCAATACTGATGAAATATAACTACTACAGCATATTAATAATAATCTAATACTAAACCATACCAAAGATTATCTAAATCACTCCTCAGTGCTTACCAGATTAGTCCTAACAATAGATCATACACTCTCTGAATAAGATTAATGATGCTTTGCTTTAAAATATTATCTTATAGAATTATATTTACTAAAACAACAAGAGTAAATAACCTCAGGGATTTTAAAACTAACACTCTTTTGTAAAATTAAAGTTTAAGTTAAGTTGCCTAATAAAGAATTACTGTGATTAATAAATAAATAAGTGACACCTTAGCTGACCATAAAATAATTAGAATATGTTCAATCTTAAAATAATAAACAAAATAAACATTAATTCAAACAATTTAATGAATCAATTTAAATTTAACTAATAATGGCCTATTATCTAAGATATTACTTGAGCAAAGAAAAGAGCAAGGGTACTTTTAATGCCTTTCCATACTTACAGACAACCACTAAAGACCTCAAATGCAAATGGATTAGAATTATTTAAATATATCAGATTTAAGATGATGATAGATGGTGTGCAATAAATATAAGATAAGATAATGTGCAGCTTTTAAAATAATATTAATTAAAATATTCTTCTAAAGTACCAATATTGTTAATCTGATATTGCATAATCTTTAGTCTGAAAAGATATACTGATAATTTTAAAAAAATAAACTTTTAACTAAGTATTTAATTGTGTATCTGCCATAATGCAATTATCTGTAATTGTGATTCCATATGAAAATCATTTACTTTAACATAGTTTTTTTTTTTTTAATTTTCAAGACAGTATCAATTGTATTTAATTAACTTAGAATCTACTTGTAATTTTCTGAATTGAAGATTCATTAACTTTAAAAATTTAAGACTTTGTGAACTTGGAACCCAAGACAATAATATATTTTCATATAAAAGTAAAACAAACAAACAAAACTTTTGAAATAATAATTTGATTTATTAATAATGAGAAGAAATGTTATAAATATAGTGGAATACAAACAGTGCCAATACCGCACTAAGATTTTGTATAATTATTTGGACTGATTAATAACATTATTGTGTCATCTACTAATCAGAATAACACACAGAACTATGTTTATATTGAAAACCCTAAGCTTGATTTTATACTCCTCAACTTAACAAACGCTAAGTTGGAGTAAGCATATTCAACAATACTTTTAAAAATATCATCACTAGTTTCACGGATATAACTAATATCACAGCTAGATATATCTTTATATCAGATTAAGCTAATACTAAAATTAAACTAACTTAAGTGTATGGGACAATCATTCATCAGAGATCAGTTATACTTTTTCTTAAATAAATCTTAGTCCACATAAAATTATTCCCTCAATGTTTTAAAGATTGTAACAGACTTACAAATCCAGCGGCGAAATTCTGGATGAAAATATTAAATTATTATGTGTGAATTGCCACTTATACCATATGCATATTTAATATACTTTAAAATAAATATAACTTATTATTGGTTAGCTTGTGTGTGATAAAACTATCATAGCAACATAATTCAAACATTGATATACCTATGAGCCATAAATTAGCTACAACTACCTGAAGAAATACATTTCCTCAAAAAAGCATATCTTGTCATCACAAATCTAAAACAAATGCAACATCACCTACTGTGGTGGAATTAGCATTAAGTCATCATGAATAATAGGCAAAAAATATAAAAATACTAGGCTCCTCAGAGCTGGAAAAGAATATGATGGCTTCCAAAAATACCTAACTTCGAGGCAAAACAAAGATGTCTGGTATTCATCTTCAGTACATCTGGGAACAGGAACACCCACCAGAAAAGCACAATCCTCTCTCATGGGATTTTCAATGCTTATAAATGTGATTATTATCACTGAAAAATACAATATAATAACCCTCTTTTGGAGACAAGCACTATCGAATCATGGAATTACATTACAATAAGGATGGAGGATACTCTCGACTCCATAAACATATTCAAAAATTATAAACTAAGCCTAATTCTTGAGGCTACCAAATTCTAACTAATAGCAAGATATATACTTCACTTAAACTGACTAAGTTATTTCCAAGAAATTTATAAAATACAAAACGTATATCCAATATTCGAACCAACAAAGCAAACTATGTGTCAACTGACTACTGTAGAAAATACTTTAAACTTAAATGCATATAAATTCTAGGCAAGGCACAATGCACACATAACAAAATATTAAAGGCTAAAAATATCTACTAGTGGACTTTTAAAATTGTAAATTAAATGCAAGAATATTTACTTCTCGATGAATATAAAATATTTGTAATTATTCTTAATAAACTACTTTAGTAAATTTAAAATAAAAATTGAGTAAAACATCCCATTTATATGAAAATAAGACTGTGATATTTAAATCTCTATAATAAAATTATTAAATAAAAACTAGCTAGTGTAATGCTTGATAAATAAACTAAATCTACTTAAGAATGGCAAGAAACATTTGCTCATTCAGATAAACCTATTTTGTTTTAAAATTATAACCCTAGTTTACCTGTATATTTATGCAAAAGTGTTACATAAAAATTTAATAGCATAAATATTTTTATGGTTTCATTCTTTTTTTAACCAATAAAACAAACAATAAAAAAATAATAATAATAATACATTAACTTAAGTTCATATTTCGGCTCCGTGATGATTTTTCCATTTCATAATGTGTAAACAATTTATCCAGGTTTAGATATCTATTTAAATTCGAAGCTTCAACTAATACATTTATATACATGGCAATCATTTCCAAACGAAAATGTTCAGTAGTTCTTTATATAAACACGTTCACTTTCTTTTATCTTTAAAGATAATTTTAAATATTAAAATAATAAAACATCGTAAGCATAAACATAAGTTGGCCCTGGAAAATAAATTATTCAACTGAGTAGCATAAATATAATAAGCATAAGTATAAGTAAAATAAGCCGGTGTTGAAAACAATAAATTCTTCAGCTGAGTACATGTTTTTTTATATTTATAGTCCTAGATTCAAATGCGGAATAATTATAATATATATTTATTAGTTAACTTTCACTGTTCTTCTTTAGATAAATGCATTTTTTTAAAATAGAGCTTCTTTTTTTTTTTTAAAAAAAAAAAAAACGTTTCGTAATATTTAAAATGTATTTTTTTAAAAACAAATTTCCTTTTATTTATTTTTAAAACATAAGAGTAGACTTTATTTATAATTAAGGACACTTCTTGGTTTATGTGCTAAGATCAACGGTCATAAAGTTGCTTATAAGTACTGGCAATTATAACAAAACATTATGCATCTGATAGAGAGAAGTTCATTAATAATATTTTTAAATTCTTTTAAAGTTTTGCTCTCAAACAAATTCTTTTCATACTACTAGCATAAATGAGAATTAGTATTTTAAAATACATTTTCCTCTGAAATATTATTTTGTTAAGAGCATATTTACCTGTATTAATAAGGCAGTAATTTATAAAGACGCTGATGCATTTCCATTTTAATATTTTAAAATATTTGAATGTCTTTTTTTTTTAATTTCTTCTTCATGTGTATTTTTAATTTGATAGGAAATGTACTAGTTTAGTGCCATAAAGTCTTTAGCCATAACAATAATTAATAATTTAAGTTTTACTTCTAAATAAAGAAAAATGAATAGATAAAAAAAAAAAATGAAATATGAGACGCTGTATTTTTTTTCTGCAAACATTTTACCGTAAATTTTAATGCCTCAACTGGAATGAAAAATTGTCAGAAAACGGAATTACCTTTCTATTAGCCCTTCTTCATTGCAAGACGATTTTTTAAAATAATGCTTTTAAATACATACTTTTATTTTTTTTTATAAAATATAAAGTTTTTTAAAAATTACTTTTTATTAAATTACTATTAAGATTCAGCTACAGGTATATTTAAAACATATCAGCAACTGAATAACCCTTTAGATCTTCAATTTATCTCACAATTTTTACCCCCCCCCCTATAGTTGATTTAAACACCAATAAAAACTATTTTTTATTAAATTTAAATATTCCAACAAACTAGCTGTAGAATCGATCTAATGACGTAATCAATATAATTTTCCTATACCATGTGACTTCAGCTGGAAAATCAAAAATTTATTATTACAAGTATTATGCAATAATTTTTTTTTTAAAATGATATTTTATTCAACCCATAGTAATAAATATAAAATTCAAAACTATCCCTCTTTATTGACTTTTAAATATTTCTTCCATAAATTTATATCCATCCATTTATTTATAATATTAGAATTAAAATATTTTTTTTTTTATTTTATTCTTATGTTTATGTATCTTTCTTGCACACACACACACATTTCCATATACGTGTAATCTATAAATATGAGCTCACCCATTGTTTAAAAGTTATTCTTTTAAAATTACAGAAATAAAATATTATCAAATATTTAATTTAAAACAATTTTGTAAATGGAACGCTACTATCTTACACTAATAAATATTGTTATATTGTTCTAATAAAACTTACAGATTTTTTTTTTAAATTTATTACTATTCATTCCAACTTATTAATAATATCTTATTATTATTCTTTAAACATTAGAATAGACAATGCGATAGTTATTTTAGAATACATTTAATATTACTTACAAATTGACAACTATTTCTGATATCTTTGTTTTTTTTAGAATTAAAATTATTATTTAGCATTTCTTACCAACCTAACTCATATATCTCTTTCAAATACTTAGACATAATTCCATAATACAATAATGATTACAATCAATTCAAGATTATCCTAGTTTAGTCATTAACTAATTTAATTTTCATTTTTATCATTATTTTTTTTTTAAAAAATCAGACAATTTCAAATGAAAACGTTAAGCTAAGATAACCCTTGGCTCCTTTTGGATCTAAGGGAAACTTTAGTTAGGGACAGTATTATATTAAATGTCTACATAAAAACATATGTCTATATATGTGACTAAAAATATGAAATAGTCTTTCATATCTTAAATTATGATGAACCAAAGAGTTAACAATTTGCTAGAAATTATGCCATTTCCATGGCCACAGCCAAGCAGATAGCCTTCTTTCTATGATAAAACACAGAAAAAGTCAATTTACTCGGCTGCTGACTACTGCTGTAGCTTTTTTCTATGCTAAAAAGCACAAAAAATGCCTTCATTGTCTGCCATAGTTGCTTGTGTTATGCACTTTATTGTAATGCTGGGTTGCCTATTTTCATTACAGTATCTTGTGAGGGTGTGTTGACTTCAACGTGTCTAAATAATTGAACTTTTCAAGTCCAACTTTTTTTTCATGTGAACTGACCTTCTGGTATCTTCTAATAGTTATAACAGTGTCGTCACTGTTCCATCACTGCTGTGTAACCGTCACAAATTGGAATTTAGGGTGTGGCACCACTATTTCGAAGATCCCAGTAAAAGTAACATATCTGCAAAGAAATTGTCTGAGACATGTAAGATGGCTACTTTGAACTCTGAAAATTGGCAATTACCAGACACCGGAGTCAGTTTTCATTTTAATAGTTTGTTATAATTATAACTTTAGTGGGTAAATTGCAATCTAATTTACTTTATCCCCCCCAAAATGCTGTGTCTAATTACTGTCCAAAAAAGGGTAAAATTTTTTTTTTTTTTTTACAAAAAGTACCGTAACTTTTCCAATTCACACCCAAAGAAGCCCATCTCTGATTAATTACTGTCCAAATAAGTCTCCACTATATTTGCTATTATTTGTTATTAAAAAAGTAACATAACTTTTTATGGATACCCATACACACAAAAAATGTCACTCTCTGATTAATTACGGTCCCAAAAGGTCAAAGTTGGCTTTCATTGTAAAATTTTGTTTGAATTTGTTAAATTTTGTTGAAGTTGTAATATAATTGACTTTGATTTCAAAACACAGTGTCTGATTAATTAAGATCCCAAAAAGACTAAAATTTAGTCTTATTTTATGTTAAAAAAGGAACATAACTTTTTATATCCACACACACACACACCCCCAAGAAAGCCAGTCTCTGATTAATTACTGTCCCAAAAAGTCAGCTTACATTTTTGTACTTTGTTTGAATTTTTTAATTTTATGGAAATCGTAATATAATTTACTTTATTTACTGTTCCAAAAATAAAGTCAATAGTTGTATAGAATTGCTGGCCTGGGAATGTTATGTCTATGTGTTTTTGCTTAGCATCAACGCCATCAAGTGGCTGACATGATAGATAAGAACACTACCAAGACAAATATCAAGTCAAAAAAACATTCACATTTTTGGCATTCTAATTTTTTGAAATTTTAAAATATCAATATGAACAATTTTTTTAATAATTTTTTTTTTTTAAGATTTTAGAATATTTTACAAATTTGAATTAATATGTAGATGAATTTCTTAAGAAAAAGTTGGTTACAAAGTATTAGAGACCAACAAGTTAAAATTAATAGAGATTAAAAAAAAATTAATATTGAATGCTTTTATTGACTGTGCACTAAAAAAAATAATTTTTTCTTCAACCACAATTGATGTTTTTAGATTTAATTTGGAATAAAAGCATGGGGGGGGGTGTTCAGAAATTAATAAGATTAATCCCTATTTTTTCCCATGTGTCATAGCATTGGACGGGAAGCGAACCCGCTAACCCAGGACAACTGCTTGTAAGGCACTGACCTCTCGACCACCAACGCTTGACTAATCCCTATTTTTTTATAATAAGAAGATCGGCGTAATTAGTTTCTGAATCCCCCATGCTTTTATCTCGAGTTAAAACTAAAAACCCAAATTGTGGTGGAAGAAGTAATTATTTTTGTCCTTTTTACTGCACTATCAATGAAAGCATTTAATATAAAAAATATTTTTTATCTTTACTATTTATAATGTGTGTGTTTTTTTTTTTTTGCTTTGCCTTCATTTAAATCATTTACCACAATTGCTAATAAAATACTCTTGAAATATTTGAATTGTTCACATTTATTGGAATATTTGTTTTTCAATCACCGTTCATTAAGTAAATGTATTATTTTCAGGTTTGTTGTTTAAATAAATTATAATAGTTTTAGTTTTCAGACGTATTATATGATTTTAATATTTTTTTGATTTTGATTTTTTACAAAAAATATTAAACATATGGATTAGCTTCTTCTTTTTCTATATTAATATGTGGATGATAACTCCATCAATGGAATCTATCAATATGCAAAATTGATTATTAAATTCAAATATAAAAATGTAACATAAGGAAACAAATTAGTTACTGAATTAAGAGAAAAAAATTTTTTAGTATAAAGTGTTTAAAAAAACAATTGAAAAGGCAAAATAAATGAAATACCTAATACATAAAATTATCATTTTTAAGAGGCTATTTTGTCGTAAAAGTAGAAGGTTTCTATTGGTATTCATAAAAAATTAATATTGGGAAAAAATTGTTGCTTTAGTTTCCAAATAAATTACTGGTCAAATAACATTACAATCATCAAAAAATTATAAGATTATATTTATAGATTTATTTAAAGATATATATTTATAAAATTTTATATGGTTATTCTTTTATATTTATACAAAATATATTTTGCAGTAGTTCCATTTTTAGGATACTGGATTACAAGAATATTACAGATGTGTTTGAAATTAAATAAACTGATCTAAAGATATGAAGCAAATATATATGGTTTGATATAACTTTATCAGCCATTCATCATTTTTAACCATCTTTTTTTTTTCTTTCTTGCAATGAAATTTGATATTAACTTTCATGAGAGAGAGAAAGTAAAATTAACAAAGTTTTTTCACTAGATGGAGCATACCACTAGCTCCAAACAAGCTTTAATTATAAGTGCCAACAGAGAAAGAATTAAAAATCTCTATTGGAAAATCCTCTTCTCCAGACCAATTGGTTTCAAGCTTAATGGCCCATCTCAGTGAAGAGTTAGGATTTCAGAAACTAGATCCAAAACTCCAATTCAGAACACTTATTTAATATGTTACTATCAGTTTGAAAACTTGAATTTTTCAGACACATAAATGTCTTCAAGTCTAGCCTTACAAACCAGATAGCTATATGGGTCTGAACTCAGTTCAAGATAAAACAGAAAAAGATCAAGCCCCTCATATGGTCTATAAAATGGCATGCCCTCAATTAGGCTGCCATGCCTCATACTATGGTGAGACTCGGGCTAACCTGAATACAAGATTTTACCAACATAGGTATGTCTACAATAGGGTTAAAAATAAAAATGAAGGATTCTGGGACCACCAAGCAGCTACAGGTGATGTCTTTGAACCTAGTTTTGTCCAAATAATTTGCACAGAAAAAAATGATGCCAAAAGAAAAGTTAAAGAAGCTTTCTATATAGCAAATGACATCAATGCCATTAATAGAAGAGAGGCCTGTTTTGCTCTCTCTAAATAATGGACTAATTAAAATTCAAACGCATTTGCATAAATCATAACAATCGTTATTTACAAAGCTATGAGTATGAGATTCAAACATGAAATCTCGAAAGTGATAAGCAAATCTATTATAAATTAGAGTAAAATTATAGCTTCACTATTTAATGCGAAAAAAAAAAGTCGCGTATTTATAATTAATAGCTAAAGCAATTTTACATTGCAAAAGCCTTCAAGGATACACCTTATAATAATTCATA
The DNA here is from genome assembly GCA_028023455.1 of Epiperipatus broadwayi. Classification (NCBI taxonomy): domain Eukaryota; kingdom Metazoa; phylum Onychophora; class Udeonychophora; order Euonychophora; family Peripatidae; genus Epiperipatus; species Epiperipatus broadwayi. The sequence continues at coordinate 5,363,665 of JAQFVV010000029.1, forward strand.
AAACAAGACACAAGTTGTGCAACTTGCCTTTAAGCTATATATATATATCTGTTTTGTAATGCTGGATTTGAAGACATTTACATGTCTGAAAAATTTAAGTTTTTAAATTGATAGTAACATATTAAATAAGTGCTCTGAGTTGGAGTTTTGGATCTAGTTTCTGAAATCCTAACTCTTCACTGAGATGGGCCTTTAAGCTCGAAACCAATTGGTCTGGTGACGCGGATTTTCCAATAGAGATTTTGAATTCTTTCTCTGTTGGCACTTATAATTAAAGCTTGTTTGGAGCTAGTGGTAAGCTCCATCTAATGAACAGTTTAGCACAAACTTAAAGGCAAGTTGCACAATTTGTGTCTTGTTTTATTAATTATAAAGTTTTTTATATAAAAATTTTAATCACATTTATAAATATACTATAAAAAATAAATCCTTGACATAGTTGACTCACATTAGTCCAGATACACAAGAAAAACTAAAATTCCAAGTATCACTGTATTTAACAAAAATGTTTCAAAAATATTTAAAGATGATTATATAAGAGAAATTGTAAATATATAAACTAAACGATTTTAATAACTTCATCCATCAGTAACATGATTGTTGGTGTTAGATATGAAAAGATCACAAGGATATTGTAAGTTTCACACTGCAGATTGAACACCTTTGTTTAATGGTGCTTGTGAGTAAAGGATGATTACTTTCTATAGTTTATTACAATCTAAAACACAGCACTGGTAAAATTTATCAAATATTACATATTAATATCCAGTTTGACTGAATTTAAACATAATGCTATTTCCAGAACATCCTTCTTGTTAATGTACTTATCACTAAGATTAATAATAGATCTTTTATTAATATTTATGAGGACATCATATTAAGAATTACATTTGTTTCTGTTTCAAATAAATGATATAAAAGTTTATTTTTCAAACAGCTACCAATCAAAATCTCAACTTTTAAATAATAATTTTAATACTAATGATAAATCTTTAATTGGTGTCAAACTTTAACTATTGATATCTCATTGTCTACAAGCAATTCTACTTTTATTTTTATTTTTAAAAAAGTATTGAGAAATTTTTTTTTTTGCTCAAAACACTATTCAAATTTTATATGAGATTTAAGAAATTATTTATCGAAATAAACATTGGCAAAGCTACATTTCTTTTTTACTAATCATACATTATAAAATAATGTAGTAAATTATATGTTTAACACTTATCTTTAAAAAATAACAATAGTAAATTATTATTATACAATATTCAGTTTTTATATATAAACACCAGATGAGTTATAATTAAATTTTAAAAAAAAACCCACTAAAATTAAAAGTAATTAGAAAATATTTCAAATACATATAATTTATTAATATTGGTAGCTGAAATGCTACAGGACTGACAACTTTAATGGGTGCAATAGCCCAATCAATTCATAGGTTACCTGGCCTTTGCTTATGATAAAATGTTTATATTGTGATAAATCTCTCATTTGTTTTTTACTATTATTCCTAATGTATAATTATTAAAAATCATAATTCGTAACCTATATTCATGAAATGATTGAGATTTATGATCATTTTTAATCATTCTGTATGAATACTTGTTTGAATTTCCAATCTCCTAGATTTTTGTGATACATATTTATTCCAATTTCTTTTAAGCCAATAAACATCACATGACCACCACCTCTTATGCTTGTGTATAACTGTTGTTAAAACAGGCAAAACACTATATATATTGCCACACACAACAAGCTAGAGTAATCAATGGATGCCAGAAGGTTTGTGCATAAAATCCCCATCTAGTGCCTACCCATCCAATATCCCCAGACTAGTTTCTGGCTTATGGCCTTCGTCAGTGAGGAGCATTCGATCTGAGAGCACTGCACCTAGATCTTAGGATCTAATGCAACCCACCAGCAACCACCTTTTATCTCCATTTAATTACAAAACTATGAGTCTTAAATTGAAAACACCTTAATGTTTTTAATCCAAGCCCATTAGCTTATATAGTCATATGGGTCTGAACCCAGTTCAGTACCCATACATTTTGGTGTCTTTGGTTCTTTAATAACCATAGCCACCATTATCCTATTAGGCAGGATTGGTTTTAAGCCAATAAACATCACATGACCACCAATCCTGCCTAATAGGATAGTGGTGGCTATGGTTATTAAAGAACCAAAGATACCAAAATATATGGATACTGAACTGGGTTCAGATCCATATGACTATATAAGCTAATGGGCTTGGATTGAAAACATTAAGGTGTTTTCAATTTAAGACTCATAGTTTTGTAGTTAAATGGAGATAAAAGGTGGTTGCTGGAGGGTTGCATTAGATCCTAAGATCTGGGTGCAGTGCTCTCAGATCCAAGACTCCTCACTGACAAAGGCCATAAGCCAGAAAGTAGTCTGGGGATATTGGATGAGTAGGCACTAGATGGGGATTTTATGCACAAGCCTTCTGGCATTCATTGATTACTCTAGCTTGTTGGGTGTGGCAATATATATATATATAGTGTTTTGCCTGTTTTAATCCAATTTCTTTATTAGTTTGAATATTTGTGTTTTAATTTACATCATTCCTTCCAGTTGCCTGTTGCAGATGATTGATTTTACTTTTCACTTTTAGAGTAGTAAATCCTTTGATCCATAATAACTTAAATAAAATTAACCCATAATAATGAGTTCTTTTTTTTTATCTTTTTATCTGTGCTGCTTGCCTTATTTTGGAGTTCCTGAATAGGAAATAAGAGGATTTCTACTAATGTAATTATTCATAACTCATGTAACAAAAATTTCATTTTAAAGTTTTATACTTTAGAATAACATTTATTATAGTTTAATAAATATGACATTCAGCTTCCTGATTATTTCATTAAATTTGGTGCGGTAGCCTAAATTAAAACGACTTAATTTCAAAGTCTTCACATCATGATTAGAAAGATGTGCCACAATCATTTATATACATTCTCATAGAATTAATGTACATTATGTATTTTTATTATCATTATTAATTCTTTTAATTTGTTTGGATTACTGTATCCATATAAATAATTAGTCCCTGAGAAAGGCAGCTAATCAGTTGAAATACTCCAAGAAAAAAGAATATGTTGAAAATAAAAAGAATAAAATTGGTCATCCTTAAAAATGATTTTAAAAGAGTTATAAAATATCTCTTGAAAGCAAATATAATTGTGTATTGATTATTATTTGCTCATTTACTATAACTGGTAAGATTTTTTTGTTTCAAGAAAGCTAAGAATTTTACCAAAACTAATATTTATTGGAATATAAATATATTACTAATGTCATTAAATATTATAACGAATGACATCATTTAATCCTCATTTACATAAAAAAGGACTGCTTATTATATAGTGTTTCCAAAACACGACTTCAAACTGACATTTGTCTCTTGACTAATTTGTTGCAAAAAGAAAGAAAAGTTTACTACAGTTTGAAAAATATTCATGACGATTCTATCTTATTTAATTTTAAATACTGCTTATCTCTTTAATTGTGATTTATTTATTGATAATAAGGTTTAAGAATAAATCCATTAGTTAAGATCTTTATTTCTTGTGATGGAATTCATTTTTTAAGCTGAATTATTGTAAAAAAATAAATTAAAATGCAAATTTAAAAGCATGTAAATAATTCTTTTAACATAATTACATTTGTCTTTTTTTTTTAATTGCTATCTTATAAAAATATCTCTTTTTTTATTTTTATCTTAATATGCCATACTCTTTATATAAGAGCTCATATCTCAATTATAAAAGAGAATGTTTGATTAATTATTATGTGTATAAAATATATTTTAAAATAAAAATATTAGATGGCAGTATGTCATCTTTATTCCAGCAGATTGATTAAAGAAATTGTAATGATTGTTTTATCTGAAGCAGATTAATGCTCCATGGATGATTTAATTCTTCCATGGCAATCAAAAACTAAACATTTAATTAAATTGTCTGTTTCAAAGATTGGTATTATCTTCTGAGACTGGGTATGTGACAATAATAATAAACTTTTGAAGCCGCTTTTTGTTAATTATAATCTAAGATTATTAATTAATTTTAAAATGAAACTTAATTTTAATTATAAATTTGATTACCTTTAATTTCTATATATTTATATCTAAATGATAAATTTTGATAATTCATTTTTGATATATAAAAATATACAATGTGCGGGTGTAAGTGATTGCTTCAGATAAAGTCGATTAGTGATGACAATAACTAATTATAATACAAATTGATATTTTTATTAAAACTAGTATTTTTAAAATACAGTATGTAATTAAAGTATATAACTATTTAGTGTTTAAAAATTATTAATTATAATGTATTAAATGTTACAACGTTTTAAAGATTAAGTTATTTATAGTAATAATGGTTAATCTTTACAAGTAAAAGGATTAACATATAGCGGGAGAGACTGTCCTTTTTGGTTTTAAAAATATAATTTTTATCAAACTTATGAGATATACAGAAATTGTTGGAAATTTTAACCTAAGCAATGAATCTAATAACTATTTTTGGTTTTATCGATTACAAATGATAGGAAAAATCATTATACCTACCTTGCTAATCAATAGTATTTAACTAGAAAATAATTTTTTAATGATTTTGGATAATAGATCTGATAATTCAATATTTGTCTATTCATTTACATCTTAATAGTAATGCTTAAATAAAAGTAATTAATATTTATTCATTTAATATTTTATAATTAAGTTTTTGATTGGTTAATCAGTAATTTTCCCAAAACGGCAGTGGTTATCTAGTATTTTGCTACGTTAGTAATAAGTCTTTTGTATTTATTTATATTACGAAATGAGAATATTGTTAATAATGTAAATGTGATTATATGTTTTGTGACTTTATTATTTCTTATTGAAATGTACAGTAATCTGCTCTAAGCTATATAAAGCCCTGAAACTCCTACCGTTTTAAATTACACCAGCTAATCTCAGAAAAACTTTAAAATATATACACCTTTTAAATATATGAATAAGTAATATTTACTAAGGTTTTAACCTCAAGAATATGCGTGTAAAAATGCGATATTAGGGACCTCTACAGGAAATATATTGTCATTTAATTTTTATTAAAAGACATAATAAAGAATGTGTTTGCAAAATCACGGAAATTATATGATATAATCCTCTAAAAAGCTCTATGTTCCAACTTAAAACATTTTTTTTTCTTGATTTCCCAAATGCAAAATAATTGATTACATTATCAAAAGATGTGCTGTGTAATATGTCACTATCTATACTCATGATGCTAAATGCAGACAATTTTTCTTGGGACATAGTTGCTCTCAATTCATTTTTTATTCTCTTTAGTTGTGAAAATGATCTTTCTCCTGAACAATTTGTTACCATTAGACACAGAAATAGTCATAATATTGCTTCAACATTAGGAAAAACTAACTGAATCTTGACTTGAAAGATGGTTTAATACAGATCTTTGTGATGAATTTATTCTTTTTCTGGATAGTCATGGAAGTGCCTCATTTCACTCATGAGGTTAATATCAACATCGTGTGGTAGCTGTCCCTCTGAAGCTTGTAAGTAAATCAAATGAAAATTTATTTACAACATAATTATAGATTGTTGCTCTTGTTAAATTTGCTTCAGGGCTGTCTATGATATGAATGAAGGATTTCACTCAAAATTTGTCTCTTGGGGAAAACTTCTCATCAGCATCACGTGCAGCTCCATCGTTGACTTTTTTTTTCTTTCTGTAAATTATATTCTTCATCAGGGAAACTAGACTAATATTAACTTATCTTTATTTCTGCACTAAAAGCAGTAATCTGCTCCATTTACTTGCTTCCAAGCCATATATTGTAAACTATAGTAATCAATAGATGGTAATGGCACATTAAGATGTTAAGGCTAATCTAAGTGGCCTGGAGTAAATGAAATAAATTAGTGTTCCTAATGCCAGATGCTGAAAGCGAACTGAAAAAATCATGTGATATTTAACTTTATTTTTAACACATCTCGCATCTTCTTTAAATTTTTATTTTCCTTTTGCAACTTATAAATTTTTTGATATTTATTAATTCTGAAAGATTATTCAGTAATTTCAATCTTTTCCCCCCAATATATATGAAAACAAATATCAAGTTTTAATTGAACACCAGATATTTCTATTTTTGTTCCACAATAATTATCAGGCGCTTTGAAAGTCATGCAACTCTGTATACCAAAGTGACAGATTGAGTGCAATTAGCCAAATTGAATTTTATTTTATTTTTCTCCATTTAAGAATTCATCCAGGCACCTAAACTCATGTGATTCCTAATACATTCCTGCACTAAAGAATTATATAGTATATTAAAAATAAAAAAAATATGAGATATTGTTACTGGCTTGTGGAATTTTTTCATATTATCTACACTCAAATATATTGGATAAATACAGAGAATATTAAATAGGTAAAAAAATAAAATTTGTTGTTAAATATAAAGATTAATCATACATATCATCTCCCAACATTTTCTCAAACTGGTTACTAAAAAATTATAGCTAAAAATAGGTGATGCATTAGAAGTCAGTTTTTTGGGTAATACAGCATTGATTGATCCATGCCATAAGATGGTGCTGTTTCTACGCTAAAGCACATAAATATACTGTTTACAAGGCCGCTCATAGATCTTATGACCTGTAAACTGTTCAACCGCTAAGATGTTGAAGTGCACCCTTACCCCAACATCTCTAGTGTGTTGAACATTATTAGCAACGAGTATGCAAGACTCTCTATAGACATTACTCTTAACTACTGTATAGCGTATGATGTGAAAGTTTCTGTATTTTGAATGACGAAAACTATATTATAAGGTTTTTTTTTTTTGGCTTCGATGTATTTTTTTTATTTTCGTTTGTCAAAATTGTAACGATTGTCCAAACGCCCCTGGTTTCATTGTCAGGGGTCAGAACTCAGGAAATGAGGAGTGTTAGTCCCAATTCGGCAAAGTTCATGATCAAGTCGCGCACTTTCCGAGACTTTTTCATGATCAAAACATTACAATGGCAGATGATCATCCGGCTTTTTGATTTGTAGATTTGCCTACTACAGAAGCAGATGCAGTGGCCTTTCTTCAACAGAGAAATATTCTCCTCACCCAGAAGAACTGCCTCTGTGGTAGTTTAATGAAAGTAAGACATAGTAAATCCTGTCAAATGGAATGTGAATCATGGCAATGTCGACGAAAGTGTTTCATTTGTCATGGAACGTGGTTTGAGGGCTGCCGAATGTCTTTTTTGAAAGTGTTATGGCTAATATATTACTGGAGCCTGGATGAGCTTACAGTAAAGCGGATGGCAGCTGAATTACAAATGTGTGAGAATGCAGTAAGGCCTGGGACCATAGCTATTAGAGAACTGTGTCGAGAAAGCCTTGTCTCTGGTTGCCAAATCAGTGGTCCCGGAATGACAGTGTAAGTGGATGAGACGATGTTCAGTCGGTGGAAAAACAACCAGGGCAGAATCCTTTCGCAACAATGGATTTTTTTTGGGGGGTGTCATGAGACAGGCGATTGTTTTGTAGTGCCTGTAGCCTCTCGATCTGCCAACATCCTTACACAGTCCATCCATGAGAACATCATGCCTGGTTCCACAATCTATTCTGATTGCTGGAAAGGATACACAACTTGTGCATTGGAGGCTTCCAGATATCACCACTCGACAGTAAATCACAAATATAATTTTGTGGACCCTGACACTGGGTGCATACCCAGAACATTGAATGTCTTTGGGTTGTCTCAAGTGGCGGAACAAGAGAACATGAGGCACAAGAAGAGATGTCGATAATTATATAGCCGAATTTCTATGGAGACATCAGAAAAAAATCAAGACATGTTCTGTGCCATCTTAGATGAAATGCATTTACTGTAGTTACCAAATTATCGATTTTTTTGTTCTTGTTTGTTTTTAAAAGACATCAAAAAGATGTAAAGACCCATCATTAATTTTTCGAAAGATATTAATTAATTTTTGATGTAATTGTTTTTATAAATAAAAACACGTTAAATGAACCCAAAAATGCCAAAAAATATATAAAAGTTGTTATTTAAAAAAGCAAAAAAAGTAAAAAAAAAGATGACCGTAATCAAAAGCGAAAAAAAAAAAAAAGGTTTTAAAAAACGTATTAACAAAAAAAATTTTTAAATCAATTTATTTATTTAAAAAAAAAGAAAATACGGTCCAAAAAAAAATCCAAACCAACAAAAAAAAAACATGATAACATTACAAAATAATAATCAAATCAGGCCGGTAATGCTATATCTATTCGTTTTTCACTAGCAACAGCTCCATCTTATGGTGTGGATCAATCGATGCTATATTACCGTTTTTTGTTTTATGATATGACAGTAAAAGATCAAGTCTTTAATTGCCTTTTACTAATAGAGATTTTTGATGAATATTGCTACTATCCTCAATGTCAGATTTTTGTTATAATCAGAAAGAAAAAATACTTTATCATTTCTTCTGTAAAATGCAAAAACAAAATTTATTATATACCACTGAAGTTAGTTTTGTTTATGAATATATTAATAATTTTTCTGAATTTATTGAGAAATAATAGTAAATTGAGATTACATGAAGTTATATTATTTTGCAGATAATTTAGTTTTCTCAAAGTAAAATTCAAAATTTCTTAAAATGTTATGTGCACTTTCAGAAAGTAGTGCTAAAGATAGTCAAAAAAAGATAAAATAATGTTCAATGACTTCAAAAACTGAAGTAGAAAACATATTGATAGTACTCAGATTATTAATATAGATGGAATTCAGTGGATGAAAATAATTATAATTTAAACTTGGATAGTATTCATTTTAATGGGAATGAATTTTAAAAAATATATATTACATGGTTTAAAAAAAATTTTTTTTTAATAATTTACTTATAGATCTGAAATATAATAGAAGAGCAATACTGAAACTTCATATCACATGAAAAACTGTGAAAGATATACATTAGGAATAACAAAAAGAAAATAAATGATAAATATATAGATGAGAAAACAAATATTGGTGACATGATTGACAGAATTGTGCAGCTAAAATGGAGTTCTTGGACATTTCACTATAAGAGATGACAGTAGATAGACAATAGAAATTTTAAACTGAATCCAAAAGATTATAAAAGAAATTATGAGGCCACATGTGGGGATGGATGAGATAAGAAAGTTTTTAAAAAGAAGAGAATCTATGAACTGAAGAAACTGTTTGACCTCACACTGTTTGATAATGTTTGAAAAGTTGAAAATGTTGATAATTTATATTACTATTATAATTGCAACATAAATTCTTTTAATAGATAGATAGACAAATAATTGGCCATGATCTCCTCTATTAATCATAGTTAATTATTCAATTATATAATTTAACTAGCATTTTGCTTTACACATGTCAAATTAACTAGACCCACATCTTTGACACCATCTACTTTAGATCAATATAGTAATGTTTATTATTAATCATTTACTAAACTAGAGATTGTCTCTAGCACAGATATAAACTTTAAAACTCAATTAATGATTAATATATCTGATTTTGTAAAATTAAACACACAAATACATGAATTTAAAAGAATGTGGTAATATTGAAGTTATTTAATATATTTATAAAGATATTACACTTGAGATCTTATTTTGAGTATAATTCGTTAGCATAAATAATTTTTAATTATCTTTTTATAAAAATATTGTTTGTGTAGTCATGCATTTCTTTTTTTTTTTTTTTTAAAATTTGGAGTTTAACTTGTTTAATTGATGCAAAAAATGATTTGAGATACACATAATGATTTATATTATCTTATTCTTCTTTCCTTTAAGATTTCAGCTAGTAGTAATCTTTTTTTTTTTTTAAGTTTAAAATTTTTTTTGCATTCAATATATTATCCCAGTCTCTCTCTTAAATTTGTTTTAAACACTATGCATAGTAATTACATAAATAATTTATTAAAGAATATGATAAGCTTTCAATTTTAAAAAAAGTTTTATGATATGGCTCTAAATATTGATCTTTAGAATTATAGCAATGATGATGATTAGATTTTTTAGCATTGATTATCTAGTTTTTTTTATCTACTTCTATGCAGAGAACTTAACACATACACACACACATATATATATACTAAGATATTCTGCATCATTTGTAAGTTGGGGTTTATAAACTAAAATTAAAAGCATTCTCATATTTGTTTAATTTTAGTCAAAAACCCAATAATATATTTAAATACATTATTTGTTTTGTAATGGTAATCTTCATTAATTTTTGCTACGATACTTTCATTGCTTTGAAGAAAATATTAAAATTCTTCAGCACAACATTATTCATCATGGTTCTGGTGAAGATTGCTGTACAAAATTCTGTTTTAAAATATCTGGAATAAATCTGTTGTGACAACTGAATATTGTAATCAACTATGCCACTGAATCATGGATTGGTATATAGAACAGTGTGGAAAATATCTCGAAAAATATTGTAATGCAAACTGAAAGAAAAAATGAATTTGATTAAATGATTTCATTATAAAATAAATACTACCACAAGCTACAGATAAAACTTACATTCCTGAGATATAACTTCTCTCACCATAATTTTATCAGTTCCAACAATTTTATGAGAAACTTCATATTTTAATGTTTCTAAAGTACTTATATTATTATTGCCATTGGAATATTCTGTGTTTGCACCATTTATTGCTTGATGAAGAAATTTCCCTCAAAACCAAAACTGAATTTTGCCTTATAATTTCAAATAATCAATATGCTTTTTGCAAATGTTGGCCATTCTATTTCCATAACCAAAGAAATTAACTCTGTAGACTACTATAAGTAACAATAAGGTTAATAAATATTTTCCTTCAATAAATATTTGAAAATTCCACTGTTAGGTCCCTTTTTGAAAGACTTAAACTGGAGATAATGAATCAATACTTTGATCCCCTAATATGATCAGAACATAACCACTAGTTCTACAGAGATCAAACAGAATTCAATATTAGGGAATATTTTTAATAATTCTATAAAGCATGAATGATATACAGCAATCTTCATTCAAATTAACAATAATAATGACCAATTTAACATATATGTGTGTGCGCATAGATGTATGCACAATGATGTTTATATCATACATTTTAATTTATCAAAATAATAAATTTATTAAAAATATATTTTTCACAATTAATTCCATGTTGAAAGTAGACATAAAATTCACACTTATTTGAATAGTAAATGTTTTTATTTTTTCTTCTCTTTTTTTTTGTTTCAAAAAAATAATATTGATCTTTGACAGTCTGTTTGATTACTGACAAACTCTTTAAAAAAATACTCCAGCAAGTTTCTTTGTTTTCTAATCTAGAAATGCCTTGGAGATTACTTTTTCTCTTATAAAATATAAAATCATCTATGAATTAATTCTTTACTCATTTTATTTTTAAATTCTAGATTTTAAATGTCATTTTCACTAAAGAAATTATTTAAAATATAGTTCTCAATATATATAACACTATTTACCAGCTGTGCTTCATTTATTTGTGATTCTCTGAATATAGATAATTTAATTAGCATATGTAGGTACTGTTCTATCAGCATGTTGAAACTGCTTGATGGTGTTGTTTCTATGAAAATGCACATAAATATAACATTACTGGACCCACCATCTTATTTATGAATTATTAATAATAAGAATAATCATAGGGTTAATGTAATTCATTTATTTTCCTTAATAAATTATTTCTGAAAGTGTGAATATTAAATACCTTCACACACTACTCACTTACTTCAAATTACAAACATACAGCATGAAATCTTTAGATTCACTATGCAGTAGATTATCGATGTTATAAATTGCAGAAATATATGTAAATAATATTTATTTTCAAAGCGCAGATGATTTGAAATTAACTTACGAGAGAGTGCAAGTCTCTCAGCGCTTGTGATTATTAATAGCCAATCAGATCGTAAATACTGGGACAACGATTTAACAAGAAAAGAGTGGTAACCACTCTTAACTTTACTTGTCTGTCTATATATCCAAGCCAGTCCAAAGTACTTATATCTGAAAGTGTGAATATTAAATACCTTCACACACTACTCACTTACTTCAAATTACAAACATACAGCATGAAATCTTTAGATTCACTATGCAGTAGATTATCGATGTTGTCTCTGTATATAATTACAAGAATTTTTTTACACTCAGACATTTTATCATAAGTCATTGATTGATTTCCTTAATAAATTACTGTCAAATTTATTTGATAACAATTTTACAATGTTAAATTTAAACCTTTAACAAGTGCCTACAAATTTCATCTTAGTCCTGCAATGTAGGGAGGGTGGTATGCCCTTTCACATATACAAGAATTAGAACTTATCAATGAAAAGACATTAATGCAAATATTCTATTCTAGTAGAATTTCTCATGTATGCCAGCATTAGCTGGGAAAACCCCCCCCCTTCCCACAAACTTTAAAAAGTCTTCTATTATTGTTTGACAGATAACTAACTACATCATGGTGGAAGGAATGAGAATGCTTTAATTATTAAACTGTATTTGACTCTTTTTTTTTTTTGGTCATTTTTGAAAAGGAAAATTAATCTTTATTTATTCCAATAGCTATTTTTGAAAGAATATGTGATTAAGGTATAGTGGATAACATAAATGGCACACCTATTAATAACGATTAATAATTTTTCCATTCAATTTTTTATTTTTTTAAGATTAAGAAATGTATTCTTTTTCCAATTGTCTCCATATATAACTGTGAAAAATTTTACAGTCAGACATTTTAATTCTCATAGGTGTTCTCACGAACTGTGACTTTTTTCAGGAAAACAGTGAAATTGTGATTTCCCACAAACCTTTTCTAATTATTTGCATCTTAGATGTTGGGTTTGGAAGTGGGGTAATAGGCTTATAATTATTACTTTTTAATACTATGTTAGGTAAGTTGTATCATAATTACTTTTGAATATAGATTGCAGTAGTTCTGCAAACTTTAAATCCACCCACCCTGAAATGGTATGATAATGAAGTGTTAACATTGCTAAAAGATAGTATTGTGTGCACTCACACAAACTGCACAAGACAAAGTGAGCCATTAGTTACAACAACAAAAAGTTGTGGCTATTTGGTTTGATTGTGGCCCACTAAATGGCATATTTATTTGCATTTGGATGGGATCAACACCATCAAGTTATTTCAACATGCTAATAGAACAGTGTTCATTCTCTTAGCAAGCTGGTCCCTTTTGAAACAATAGTCTGGCTTATTGTTATCATCAATAAAGGTATAATTCAAGTAACTGTTCACCTGCAGTGATCTCCCTTCACTTTCTATTGTTTGGTAGACTTCCAGCAAGCCAGTCATCTAGTATACATTATATACAGGCTACTGAACACAGAAAGCTGACTCTATCATCCATGTGAATCAAAGCTGCTCCGGGTTGTCATACTAGCAACATCCAGATCCACTGTCTCTTTTCTTCAGTTATTTCTTCATGGTATTTTTGTCCTAATCTGAACAACTCTTAAGAACTCCCAAGAACTACCTTCTAATCTTTTTTTTCAACCCTTTCAAAGTCAGTGTGTGGGGGAAAAAAACATTAGTTAAAATGTTTTTTCTATCTTGATTGAAAAAAGTTAATGACTCCTTTCAATTCACTTTAATCCTTTGAAAAAAATCACTTTGTGGAATTTTATCAAAATATATTATACAAGCATTACTTAAAAAGATTTCTCAAATAGATAGTGGAATTTTATAATTACCAGGATATCTATTGTAACATAAAAACATGCTTGTTTTAATTTCAAAATCAGAATTAATAAAATATTGATTAGACTTTATTTTTAATTTATAATAAAAAAAAATTAAATTCAAAATTATTTACTCTTTACAGTTATTTTAGTGTAATTTGGGAAATATTTATTTTAAAAAAATGACTGTTTTCATTTCCACTTTTCCTTTCAACTTTATATATATATGTTCATACATTACCATGTTGTTATAAGCCGTGAAACCCATAACAGTTTCAATATATTGTAACAGATACATAAATATACATGTTACATGAGATATTTAAAAGTGTGTTAAGAATATTCCGGGAAAAATAATTATATTATTTTTATTAATGAAAAAGACTCAGTTTGATAAATAGAATAGAGTTTAGAATAGATCAAAAGTCAGGAAATAAACAAAAGGAAAAATAAAATTCTGTATGTGAATCTCAAAGTTAAAATAAAAGAAAAAAGTTGAAGAGAGGGGGAAATAATTAAAGTATAATGTAGTTTAAGAATTTTAATTAAATCTATTATTTAATGGGGCATAGATTATCTTTTCTTTTAAATAAAATTCCAAAATGGTATGAGTATAATAAAAATAAAAACTAATTGTGTAAAGGTAATTTAAAAATTATAAAGTTACTTGATAAAATAATAGATTTGTAATTATAAGATCTTTCTATTGACTCATTGTAAATCGAAAGATTTTGTGAGTACTAATGTGGAATAGGAATTGTGGACCTAATCAGTGAAGTATTGAATAGTTTTATGCTCTTAGATCTAACCACTTCAGCTTCACCTATTCATATAAAAAGCAGGTTGAAGTAAAGAAGGGTTCCCCTCTTTTCTTCCAAAGCATAAACTTGTGATTAAGACCTGTAGAGGTACCTTCACATTTTCACGTGCATATTCTTGAGGCAGCCTTAGTAAATATTACTTGATGAAATAATTTAAACTAAAATATTAAAAAGAAAAGAAGAAAAAAGAACAAGTGAATTGTAATTGTACAGAATTATTGTCTAAAATTATTCAATTTAAGAAAAACTAATCAAAGATTAAAATAATTTTGTAAATTGTCTAATCAAGAAGGGATTGTTTTACTGAAAACAATAATCTATCCAACATAGATAATGTAATTAATGTTGTAATTAAAATAAAAAATGATTAACTAATTATAAAAAAGATTGAAACTGATTAATGATGTTAGTGAGCTTGGATAATGATTTCTCGAGGGTATAAAGGCTACTAAAATTTCATTAATTATCCTATTATTTTGATTCTGATCCTGTTAATTTGATTCAGCTGCTGCTAGTTATACTAATTTTTTCTGATTTATCATCTACTAAATTTTGTGGGCTCTTTCATCAAGAACATAGAATTCATCCTTCAACGATGTGTAGCTATTTATGCTGATGTCCTGACAATACCATGCAATGCTAAACTCATAATGGGGTGCTCATTCAGTTTTCATCACCCAGTCAGTTCCTGTGCATTTGATAGCCTGAAATGACAAAAATCTTTGACTTGTCATTTGCTGATATATTTATCCATCATTATCAGACTAATCCTGAATAAAGCCATGAAGATATATGCTGCTCTGGAAAGAAGCAACAAACTGTTAAAAGAAACCAGGAAACCTGTTCAAGAATGCCATCCACGAATTCTAGAAACTGTCAAGAAGACAGGTGCTCACTCCATTAAAAATATAGAAAAACCTAGGTCAATATGGGAAATTAATTTAAAGTCTAGATGTAAATGATATTTGTGTGTAAGATTTCATACTCTTAATGAACTTGCGTAAATGAGAAATAATTAAATTCTTACTAACTAGTTTAAAGTAAATTTAATTATACTGAATAACTGTGTAACTAGTTTAATGTAGATTTTTTTTATTGGTTTTTTTTTTAGTAAATATGTCTTTATATGTTAATTTGGTTTAAATTCTCTCTTTCTCCATATCTCTATATATAACAATTGATTAATATAAAATGTATCAATTATATTGTTTGTGTTTAAATATGCATTGTCTGATAGCCTAAATTGGGTAAGTTTCTTGTTCATTTGAGCTAGTTGTGGAATCAACTGCTTGGAACATTTAAAATCTTTTATTGTGAGTATTCCAGTCAAATTGTTTGGATGGTGCCCAGGGGTTTATCCTTAGTATAAATAAAAGTATTCACAAGAGAAGTATTTTCTAGCAGTTATGGAGTGAGTGAAAGGTGGCCATGGTTTGTGTATTTATAGACAATCTTGGTCTGACTGTTACTATAGTTAATATATAAGATATTGATTATATTAACTCCTCTGCTTTCATAACTGTTTCAAATCTATAAATTATTGTAAAATTAAAAATAAATACAAGAGTAGATATCCATTATATTAACACTAATTCAAATTCTTCATTATTACATATTTATATAACCCATTTAAAATGTATATACTTGAAAGCAGTTCATATCTAAACAATAACAATAACTATCAACAATACCTATTTTTATCTACCACCCAGTGTGTTTATATAGACACTAAGGATTTCAACTTGATTAAACTGATTATCAATTCAAAGAAGTTTTAATAAACCTTATTCAACAGACAAATATAACCTGTTCTGAAAGCAGACTAACAATAGTCAATTATAATTTTTAAATTTCATTGAAACTATAAATTATTTAAATAATAAAGCTAATAATGCTCTAGACTAGATAGGTTTAAAAATGTAAATACATAAAAGCACTCCACACCTAAACAATAATAATTGAGATTGTTCGTTTAAAATAGAGTTGAGTAAAATTATTGGCACTTTGATTTATAACAAATTATAATTATTTTTAGCATTGTATTAAAAATTTTATTTAAATAAAACCAGGATATTAACTCCAATCAGTAATAGCCATGTGGATAATGTGCCTTGTCTGCCTAAAACATGTTTTTAGCAAAAATAAATTGTGGAATTCACAACTGCTGCTATACATTTGCTTCCAAATACACATTGACCAGAATTTCCTTTATTTTCAACTTTGTCATCCTAGTTACTGATTACTAAAAGGATACCAAATTCTGTTGCATCTGTTCACAAAACTTCAATTTCTTCTTCACTTGTTGAAACAGAAACTTGTATTATTAATTTTGGATGGACATATTTTTTTCAGGATTATATCTGATGTTAATATTTGCAATATTCTTCCTTTCAATGAAAACCACATCTTTTTTTGTTATTCTTCATTAAATAATAGTATGTTCTGATTTAAAATATTTCAATTCAGGCTTAATTAATTCCTAAGGTATCAATGTGTACATGATCCCCTTCCACCAATTGTTTTCTATGGTTCACTTTCTAGATTCTAATGATGATATTGTAGCTATACAATCAGACATTCAAATATTTGAATCTCGCAATAATGTACAAGTCTATAGTACTTAAAATATTAATGTCTCTTCTTCAATAATATGTTGAATGTTTTTATGCCTGATCTATTATATACTGCTACAGTCTTGCTATTTATGGTTTTTAACACAATAGTAGTTTTTTATGATTGCTTTCCCCCATATGATTTGAAATAAGATTAGTTATTAACATATTAAAAAACATAAACAAATAAAAAGAAATGAAAGTAATAGTAAGCTAATAAAGCTACAAAACAAAATCCCTCTTTATAAAGATTGTTAAATGAGAGAAGTTAAAATTTAATATAGATTTTAGTATATTATATAAATAATCAACAGATGAGGTTTATAACTAAATATGGCATCTCATGACAGTGATATCATGAGGTATCATGTTAATTTTTATATTTTCATTATTTTATTTAAACATTATTGCACACATTAAGACCAAGAGTATTATAAATAAATAAAAAGGAGTTGAAAAAGAATCTTTATTAAAAAAATTAAGGAGAGACATTTTGAAAGATATATTGCAAAATATTATTACTAAAAAGATAATGGAAAATTGCTAAATGTTGATTTCAAAGAGCAAGATATTCATGCTTATTTAAAGCAAAGTATAAAGAATTTTTAAGCCAATAAACATCACATGACCACCTCCTCTTATGCTTGTGTATAACTGTTGTTAAAACAGGCAAAACTCACTATATATATATCTTAGGATCCAATGCAACCCTCCATAAGTCAGAAACTAGTCTGGGGATATTGGATGAGTAGGCACTAGATGGGGATTTTATGCACTAGCCTTCTGGCATCCATTGATTACTCTAGCTTGCTGTGTGTGGCAATACGTATAGTGAGTTTTGCCTGTTTTAACAACAGTTATACACAAGCATAAGAGGAGGTGGTCAAGTGATGTTTATTAGCTTAAAACCAATCCTGTCTAATAGGATAGTGGTGGCTATGGTTATTAAAGAACCAAAGACACCAAAATATATGGGTACTGAATTGGGTTCAGACCCATATGACTATATAAGCTAATGGGCTTGGATTGAAAACATTAAGATGTTTTTAGTTTAAAACTCATAGTTTTGTAGTTAAATGGAGATAAAAGATGTTTTCTGGAGGGTTGCATTGGATCCTAAGATCTAGATGCAGTGCTCTCAGATCCAAGACTCCTCACTGACAAAGGCCATAAGCCAGAAACTAGTCTGGAGATATTGGATGAGTAGGCACTAGATGGGGATTTTATGCACTAGCCTTCTGGCATTCATTGATTACTCTAGCTTTCTGTGTGTGGCAATATATATAGTGAGTTTTGCCTGTTTTAATAAAGAATTTTTGTCAATTTCTTTTAAAGACAATGATTTTTGGTTATTCAACTTTTTTTTTTTTTTAACTGTGAAGAACAAAAATGATTCAAACTCTGACAATTGTAGATACTGAATTATTCTCTTATCAATACAGTTGATAATTTAAAATATAATTGACATACAGTATAAATCAATTTAATATTTGAACAAAAATTTTAAGAGATTAAAGCAAATTTTATATTATTCTATATTAATGAGAATTAGTTTCATTATTAAAATATATATATATTTGTTAACTTAATTTTTGCCTTTATTCAATCCAAATATTATCATCTCTGGATAATATTTAATGAAAAAACTGGTCTTGGCAATGAGCTTATATTTTAGGGAAAGTGAGAACAACAAAAAATCATTTACAAAAAAACCTGTTTATGAATATTGTCAACTATCTTTACAGCAGAAGTTATAAATATTTTTTTAATTAAAGTGACTGATAGTTATTAAAAAATCATTTAAACTACTTTAACTGTTATTTATTAATAGATAATCCTGCTGACAATCAACGGATCTCATTCCTTGAAGAAGAAATCCAAGAATTACGGCAGTCACTTCATGATACAAGAGCTCGGAATCTTTATTTAGCTAATCTTTTAGAAAAAGCGAATAAAGTAAATGAAGAAGAACCATGCTGCAGTAAAACTTTAAACTTCTCTGACTTAAATCATACGATTGATCCCTTGATGGTATATCCGAAAGATGAACCAGGCCGGCCACCAACATTACAAGAGTGCAAAGTAATAATTAAACATTTACATGATGTGAATGAATTACAACAAATTGAAGTAAGTATTTTCTATTCAATTATATAAGCATACAATTATATTTATTAAAACAAATTATTCCAAAACTTAATTTGAATCTTTTATTTATTTATTTAAGTTAACAAAGCTAAAAGCCAGTGTAATGCTTTGTACTCAGAATCATGCTTATCAACCAGGAGGAGATAGTTATTCTGACAGGAAAGTCAAACATGTAAAAAATATTAAACTTCCCAAGATTCATAGCAAACCACTTATTAAAAAGGAGTAAGTTTATTATTTTGTTTCTAATATAAAAACAATATCAATTAAAACTTATATAAATTTATTATAATTAATTTTAATAGATTTGGTATAAAGTATATGTCTATAAAACATTTTATTAATCTTATTATTATTGGCATATTTAAAATTTATTAGTTGTACTACAAAGTTTGAGTAGAAATTTAATATTTGAAGTCATATTAGCTTATTACCTGAAAGATGATTATTTTCTAGTTTTAAAGAAAATGAGCAAGGCTAATTTCTTAATGACCCTGCCAAAAGTTGTCATTGTAGCCATTGTTAAACATACAATTATTTGCATGATAAACAAATGTGGATGGGTTGCTGACTTGCATGTGTCAGACAGTATAATGGTTTACTAGGTTTTTATTTCTAAGTTTAAGATATAAAAAAGAGTACCACAGTTTGCAAGATATATAAATGCTCATTCTTCATAATAATAATAAATGATTTGTATTTTTTGGAGACTGAAAATACAAAGCATTGCGAATTATTAGATGCAGACCTAAGTTACTGGTGATCATTTTTGGCTACTTAAAACAGGATCATTTTCATGTGAAGGGTTATTAGCTATTCTATAGTGCATTTGTTGGTAGTGAAATTATAAAAAAAAGATCAAGAAATCAAGTTTCAATGGCTTGAAGTTAATTTAATGAAGCAAAGCAGAATTATCTGATTGTAATGTTGATAATAGTAATATTTGTGTAATAAATTAAATATTGTGCATGTTTTGTGGATCAAATGCATCACTACAGAAGCTAGATTAAAAATCATTAGCAAATGTTGATTTATGAATTAACATAACATTTTAAAAATTTAAAATTTTTTAATCATTTGATCCAATATCACATTGAGTTGAATGCAACCATCCATAATATATTCAGAGTACTGGTATAAATTATTCATAAGTAATCAGTCATAAAAATAAATAGAAGCTATGAATTGAATTATCAATTGTGTATTCTAGCATAATAGCAGTTTTCTAACCATCCATTGAAATAATAATCAAATGATTTATTGCTTGGAATTTTATAAGTTCAAGCACAGATATGATGTTTTAAAATCATGATTCCATGACTTGATCTTCCCAGGAGTCTGCTACTCTATCACTGTCCTAAACTATTTAGGACAAAAAAAATACCTGATTGATTTATGCTAGGAAGTTCACATGACAATTCACATGAAGATTAATCACTGTAATATTAGAATCGAACTGTGACCATGGACATTGATGTCTACAGTTTGATATTCTATCACTACTCCAAATCACATGACAAGAAATGAGAAAAGGTATGACAGGTATCATTTGTTCTTGATTATAGTGATATCCTTAACTACTGCTTAAAAAAATTATTTGGAGATATCTGAAGATGCATGTGACAATGTGTTGAAAACAACAGAACATACTTCTGCATTGAAACATAATATAATTTTCTATCATTTATATTGACAGAGTTCTTGATTTCTATAAGTTGCTGTGAAGCTCTGTACCAAGTAATACAACTTTCTTCTTCCTCCTTTCTTTATATATTGATTTCTACATTTACATATGATACTATTTCCAACTTTCTTATACACTTAACAATACTATTTTTACAACAAAACTTTATTCTTATAGCTTCAACTGTCCTGCAGTCATCATCAGAGCTGCAATATCCAAATATATAATCATACAATTAATACATTACATTTATATACATAATCAATAACATACATCTTAGCCTAATCATTATAAATAATCATTTTCCATTTTATTATTCTACTCTTAACTAAATTTATTTTCTTATTTATGGTATTTTATTAAACATTATTCTAAAACAATTTTATTATAATTTTAAAACTTTAATCTTTAAACTCTATTTAATCTATCATTTTATTATCTTTTTAATTATATTTTCTTAATTACTTCTAAACTTTATGTATTTTTATTATATATTTAACTATTAACTTTTTTACATCATAAATTGTCTTTTTATTACATTACTGAATACTTACATCATTATGATCCTATTTCCAAAAACCAACTGACAAATTTGCAAAAATTCTTATACTTGTTTAACAACCCCCTCTATCATCATTTTCTTCAACTTTATTTTTAAACCTTTTTATATTCAAACTATTATTAATAACAATAACTATAATTATTCATAAAATTGTCTTTACCCCAAAATCCCTATTAAGATTTTGTTTTATATTTTTAATCAATACTGCCTCTTTAATTTTCCTATTCTTTCTATTATTAATTATTTTTATATCTATGACCTGTTTCTAATGAATGCAATTAGGTGACCTCTTATCATACTTATGTTGAACTAATCTTGTATAAATTGAATTCTTTGTCTCACCTACATAATTAGTTTTTTATATTTTTACTTTTAGATGACTTACATTCAATTTTCTATACCCCATTTATGCATTTTTCTACTTTTCTTACATATTTATTATCTAATGTATTAAGGATATTTTTCCTTCTTAAATTTTATTACATTATTAAAATTTTTATTTATTTTAATAATTATTTTATTCATCCTTTTTACAATACTATTATTATAAGTTATAATACCCATATATTCATTCTTATCTATTTTATCTTTTCTACATGCTATGTCCTTATTTTTATTAAATTTTTCTTCTGATTTCCTTATATTTTCATCTACAATTTTCTCTGGATATTCATTAACTTTAATTTTTTTAATTATCAATTCTACCTGTTTACTATAATCTTTTTCATCTGAGTCAAAGACAAATAGATGTATCTTGATAAAACATTTCACAAAACATTTTTACAAACTATTTGTAGCTATGATTATGAAAGCAAAATCTCTCAAAAGCACTTAGCTAAATTTAAATTGCACTTTTAATTCTAAGATTGGACTAGCTTCATTGTCTGTGTGTTATGCACATTGTAAAGAATAGCTTACAATGTGCACATTCCTAAAAAGATCAAGCATATTTATTGAACCCAATCCATTTGGAATTTATAGTAATAGTGGGAAGATTATTATTTGTTATTATTATTACCTATATACTTATAATACACAATAAATTATTATATTTATAAAATAAAATACAATCGGTATTTGACAAAGTAATATTGTATATATATAAAACTATTTGATTAAATAAACTGTAATATATATATATATATTTTAATTTAAAATTGAATATTAATTAATAGTTAAATGAATTTGGGATGACCTGAAGTTAATTAGGTGGGCACATGTGTGTGAAAATAGAACTGATTTTGTTTTATTATTATTTTTTATTTTATAATAAATCTAAATGTATTTAAACAATAGGCAGTTAAAGATATCAGCGTTCCTGGAAATCTACGCACGCGTGAAATGTATAAAAACAAAAGACAGTTTACAAATCGTTCTTCTTATTGTTATAGCACCTGTAACAGAAGACAAGGATTAAAAATAAAATTTAGAATGCTAAAATAGAGTTTTACTTTTTCTTTTAGTTAAATTATAAACATTTTAAAAGTCAAATGCTATAACTAAAAGTTTATCAAATTCAAAGGAAAGAAAGTGAAATAAGAAGTAAGAATAACTGATTAATTCTTAAATAATTAAATCGTGTTTTAAAAGTTGTTGGAGTAAATTTGAATATTTTAAATCTTTTCAAAAAGAATAACGAGAATTAAGTTTGCTGAAAATTGGAAAAGAAAAAAAAATGAAATAGTTTTCTTAATATATATGTAAGCACTTCGATACTATTCAATAAAAATATATGATTATAAATAATTATTAAATTGTACTTTAATATGAAAATGGGCTAGAGCAAAACATGCTATTGTGTGTCGTGGTATTTCCTGCCAGCTGCATTATATCTATATCTATATATATTTCTACTTTATTGTAAACACACAAGAAGATGCCTTCAGTCCAAAGTAAACAAGGATTGGAATGCATTATAGTGAATCAAATGAGGATCAAGATGTTTACCATTAAATACAACTACAGGAGACACCATTGTACCTATCTATCCTTGCTAAGGAAAATGATTTACTAAGTGAAACTGCTTTGAAGAACAACTTGCCTAACTATCAACTACTTCTACTACTTCTATTATGATGATTTTTATGAACTTTGTTCCAATTACAATTTTTAATCAAAGAATCAATATTGTAAATTTTTGTTTATTTTTTTATTTTATTCTTACTATCTGTTGTATTTTCACACTCTGATGCTGAAGCCTCATTTTTTTTCAGAATTAGCAAAGAAGAAAGGGGGGGATTATTCATTTTGATATTTTTTATATTTTCATTATAAATAAAATTTAGGTAATACCACCTGCTTCACATCAGGTTATCCACATAAATATTGAGGTAAGATTCTCTAAATTTATATATAGGTTAAATTACAACACATACAGAATATGTATATTTTCCAGTATGTTTGACTAATCAACTGGTAGCTGTCTCTATCATATATATAAATTGGGGAGACTTGTTAAATAGATTAACATTTGTAAATATACAATTTAGCTAGCCAGCATCTCAATTAAATTAAATAACTAAAGTTGATTTTTTTATATAATTATGATTTGTAGAGAATGAGTGACATAGGTGGATTTCTACCATGGGGTATAAGGCTTGGATCTAGAGGATAATTAATTAGTAAGATGGTAGAGGTTCACTTGTGATACATGTACATATGATAATTATTTTTTTTTTTTTATCATTACTATTGTTGTTATACTTGATATTTATTATTGTTAATAAATGTTTGAGAGTTTGTATTATTTCGGTCTCTGGTTTATTGAGTTGTCCTAACATTCTACAGTTTAGAAATAATTATACATGCACACACATCTATTTTTCTTATTATATAAAAGCTTGAAAATAAAACAAATATAATAAATGCTAGTTGTAACCTATATATAGGTGCAGGAGTTGCTGTGTATATCTGTTCATACCTGCTAAAGGAGTTAAAAGCAATATTCTCTCTGGGCTTGAATATTAGGGCATAGCGAAATTAAAAAGGTGGGAAAGTGGATGAACTAACCTAAATTGCATTTAATATTATTAAATAGGGATAGAGTTAGTCAATTAAAGTGTATACAATCATTGGTTAAGCATTTCATCAGGTTCTCATTAGCATTTTATCAGATGACCCACAGTCTGAACATAGTTGGATGCAACTTTTTTCCCTTCTAAGCCTGGTAGGTCTCTGCAGATTGTTTCATTAGGGGCAATAAATTAGAGCATATTAAATTATCCCCACCATATTGCTACATCTGCATAGTAGTACAGTGCAAGTTAGTTGACCATCCATTACATCTGGTGCACCATAATTGGGCTTGGTTAGTTTATGACTGTTGATGAAGAGTACTGCCCATTATATTGGTGTTAGCAATGTTTGGGATTAGTTGTAATTGTTCCATCCATTATGTCTGGCACCAGCAACGTTTGGGCTCGATAGATAGGTGTATCATCACATAAATACTTTGAGTAAGTTGGTCATACATTGTGATTGAACCAGCTGATTGTTGAATCTGATAGATATATCCAAGTGCTAATTGTTCTGTCCGTATCTGGTGACCAATGTGGATGCATGATGTGTAGTGGGACTACACACCGCTAAAGATCGAATTAGCGACTGGCGTGACTGGTATGATGGGTATTAGGGGGTGTATGATGAGAATCATTCCATCCATTATAACATATATGTACTGTATATTAATAAGTTAGATAAAAATATAAAATTTGCAATAGAAAAAGAAAATGATAATAAATTATTATATTTAGATATTTTGTTCAAGTCATATAAAAATAGTAAGTGCAAGATAGAAACATCTGTACATAAAAAATCTAATATGGATAGTAATATAAGTAATTGGAATTTGAATATAGATATAAAATAAGTAGTATAAATTCAAGAATATATAGCTAGAAATTATTGCTCAAATGAAGATTATAATAATCAGGTAGAATTGATAATTAAAGAATTTGAAGATAAGGAATATCCAGAGAAAATTATAGATGAAAGTATAAGGAAATCAGAAGAATTTAATAAAAATAAGGAGTTAATATGTAGAAAAGATAAAATAGATAAGAATGAATATATGGGTAGTAGAACTTATAATAATAGTATTGAAAAAAGGATGAATAAAAAATTATTAAAATTAATAAAAAATTTAATAATGTAATAAAATTTAAGATAGCAAATAAAAGAAGGAAAAATATACTCAATATATTACATAATAAATATATAAGAAAAGTAGAAAAATGCATAAATGGGGTATAGAAAATTGAATGTAAGTCATGTAAAAGTAAAAATATAAAAACTAATTATGTAGGTGAGATAAAGAATTAAATTTATACAAGATTAGTTCATCATAAGCATGATAAGGTCACCTATTTATTTGCATTCATTAGAAACTAGGCATAGGTTTGAGGATAGTATAAAAATGATCAATTATACAAGTAATAGAAGGAATAGGAAAATTAAAGGGGCAATATTGATTAAAAATATAAAACCAAATCTTAATAGGGATTTTGGGGTAAAGACAATAATTTTATGAATAATTAGTTGTTATTAATAATAGTTTGAATATAAAAAGATTTAAAAATAAAGTTGAAGAAAATGATGATAGAGGGAGTTGTTAAACAAGTATAAGAATTTTTGAAAATTTGTCATTTGGTTTTTGGAAATAGGATTATAAAAATGTCATTATTTAGTAATGTAAAAAAAAAGATAATTTATAATATAAAAAAGTTAATAGTTAAAATATATAATAAAAATAAAGTTTAGAAGTAATTAAGAAAATATAATTAAAAAGATAATAGTAAAATGATAGATTAAATTGTAGTGTTTAAAAATTAAAGTTTTAATCTTATAATAAAATTGTTTTAGAATAATTTAATAATAAAATACTATAAATAAGAAAATAAAATTAGTTAGGAGTAGAATAATAAAATGGAAAATGATTATTTATAATAGTCAGGCTAAGATGTATGTTATTAATTATGTATATAAATATATATATTAATTGTATTATATTTTTGGGTATTGTAGCTCTGATGATGACTGAAGGACAGTCAAAACTGTAAGAGTAAAGTTTTGATGTAAAAATAGTATTGCTAAGTTTATAAGAAAGTTAGAAATAGTATCATATATAAGCTCTTTACCAGAAAATAATTGGAGATGGAATTTATTGTAGCTATTCGCCACATTTATTATGCAGAGGCAAAACTCTCCATACAATATCACCACTCAGAGTAATCAATGAATACAGGAAGGCTTGTGCATAAAATCCCTGTTTAATGCCTACTCATCCAATATCCCCAGACTAGTTTCTAGCTTGTGCCTTTCATCAGTGAGAAGCCTTGAATCTGAGAGAACTGTACCTAGATCTTAGGATCTAATGCAACCTTCCAGCAACCACCTTTATCTTGTTAGTTAATTATAAAGCTTTGAGTCAAAAATGAAAACACAATGTTTTCAATAGTCATATAGATCTGAACTCAGTTCAGCATCCATACTTTGTGAACTGAGTTCAGATCTATATGACTTTACAAGCTAATTGTTAAGATAGCAACATTATTTAAACTTGTAGATGAATAAGATTTGCTTTAAAGAGAGCATTTAATATCATTTATTTACAGTCTTTATAGTAGTCATTTGGGAAAGATAATGATTTTTATACTATTCCATTTCATCCACACATTCTGGAGTTTAAGTCGAATGTTCTGCATCATTTAGTGCACTGGGGTCTGACCCAGAAATGTAATGTCTGTGGATTGATTCCAATTTTGGCACTTCTATCTCAAAGTGCTTATAAATTCCTGAACTTAATGCCATTCAATTATTTGTTATTTATGAAGTAAATGAAATCAAGAGGGAATATTCATAATATAGATTGACATTTAAATATTTTGATTTTTAAGAGCAATGGTAAATTTTGCAGTTTTGAATCTCAGAAAATTTGTAGAACTTTGATTTGAAACACTTTTTCCAAGTTTTTAATAAAGCATTTGATATAGCATGTGATCCAGAAGATAAACTGCTAGAATTAGACTTTTAGATAAAGTTCTCTGTATACAATCTTTTGGTAGTAAAGAAATTAACTACCTTTTTTAATTGCTAGTTAATAATGATGGCCATAATGGAATCACATAGCTAGTTTTTATTGGTTATCTTTAACTTGTGATAATACAGCTAAAATCAGGCACATTCAGTTTGTTTGTTAAGAAGAAATCTTATTCATTAGAAAAAGTATAATATTAATATATACTTGACCATATAATATATAATTATATTTACATGTACACACACTTTATATATTTTATAATTTTTCTTTATATACTTTTAGGGCCGATATTAAAAGTTCCACTTCAAAAGAAAAGTTAACACTTCCTGTATTAAAACCTTCTTCACAACTGACAAAGAGGAGACATTCTCAACCATCAGTGCCTGACAATCAGGAAAAGCATGATTCTTAGTATATTTCTTATTAATATTTAAAGTAAATGCATAAATAAGTTTTTTGTTTGGAAATGATAAAATGAAACTTTAATAAAGATTATAATATATCCATTTTGTAAATGGAATAAATAAAACCAAAAAAAAATGTATATAATTAATATTCGAGATATAAAAAAATATAGTAATAAAAATTATCCTTTGGATGACCAATTATTAAAAATTATACATTGAAATTTGATGCAATGTAGGTTTTATACACAAAAATGTAAAAATATATATAATATTATTGCAGAGCAAAAGCGTTGATATTATTTTTTATACAATTTTTGAAAAACCATTTTTTCCATATCACTTTTTTTCCCTATGTGATCTTTTAAGGTAAACCATCGACGAATATTATCTTTCAATTATAATTGTGTTTTTTTTTTTTAAAAAAAAAAATCTGTTGTCTTTATTTTTCCATACTGATAATTTTTTTAAAAAGTTTTTACAGTATTATTATTTTTTTACATTCCCGTGTAACAAATCACATTTAATTTAATTTTTAAATATTGTACTTCTATTTCCTGTGAGTTGTGTCAATAAATCAGTCTAACCATTATGCATTTGATACAGTCTTTAAAAAAATATACAAAATATTAGTTTTGTAAATGAAAGAATAAATAAAAAGATATTTATCAGCAGATATATACGCATTTTTAAATATTTGAAATATAAATATTGCTTTCTAAACTCAAAAGACATGATAAGGCAGTTTGACTTTGAAACAATTTGTTCTAATATGCTTTATATCATTAAATAGATAATTCATTTACATATGCTTAGCTAGTTAAATTTTCTTATTATGGTTATAAAGAATAGCTTACTAATTTTGCATGTCTACAGATAAAATCAAAATGGTTGAAATAAATTTGCTTCACCATAATTTCAATAAATTTAACTTTACAGAAATTCCATTAATTCTCTGCACTTAACTTACTTTCTTCTTTTTTTTTCAATATCTCTACACGATCTACTGTAAATTTTAGTATTTAACAGATGCTACTACTTAATTAATCCCTAACATGTACTGTCCTATCCAATATCCCTGGAATAGTTTCAACTTACAGATTTCATCAGTGAGGAATTTTAGATTTCTAATTGTACACTTGGACTTACAGTATCAAATATCATCTTCCTTCTAATAGCTATCATCTGTTATATTTTATCCCATGTGTAAGCTGGAATATATAAAGTTTCACTTTTCTTATGCTTCAATATTGCCCAATTCATTCTTATTTTCTTGCTTTATTATTCTTTTTTTTTTCCATATGTCATAGCATCGGCCAAGAGGTGAACCCGCAACAACCATCTACAACCAACTGCTTGCTTGCAAGGTGGCTGTGCTGACCTCTCTGGTATTCTTTTACAAATTATTTAAATAATATATTTTTCACCTTCATGTTTTTAACTTCATTGATATTGTTGTTTAGATCTTAATATATTTTGTCAAATAAATTATTGTAATAAGTGTTCACATTTTAATACAAAGATTATACTCTCTTTAAATTTGGTTATGTTTTTCTTGCACCTGTAATTAGCTTTCTTTCATTTTTTAATCAGAAAACAATATAGTTCCATTTCTATTGCTTTTCCATAGCTAGCATTTTTCTTCAATCTCTTAAAAATGGTAGCTAGAAGTTTCTGGGTTTTTTTTAATCTAATTATTTTTTAAGTTTACAAATATTTTGGAATGTTTAAAAACAATTATTAAGATAATGACATTTGAGAGGTATCAAAAGAAAGTTTCTAATAATAATTCTTACAAGTTAAATTTTGGGGAGTATCAATTAAGTATACAAACAAGGATGGTGGAAACAGATAATAAGATCTAGATGAAAAATCATATAGTGAATTCTGTTTAAGAATATGCACAAAAATCCAAATCTGAATTTATTTGAAAAAAAAAACATTAATAAGAATTTCCTTTGATTGTTACAGATTGAAAAATTGGTTTGTTGCTATTAAGACTATCAAAAAATGAAAAATTAATTTATGCATGACTAATTGCAGAAAGGAGTTTGCTATTAACTGAAAGGAGACCCTTTGATTCATCTTGGAGACCTTAAAGGAACAGAGCAGGGCAAATTCTTACTGTCTATTCCATACATTCTTGTCATTGCAACTCTTATTAGTATGTGATTATTCATATAGTATACAAACATGGATGGCTGCTCACCAACACGCATTAGCCAGCGTGGCGAGTTTATTGGCTTTTTACCTCTGAGTTTAAGATCAAGAAACATCATAATCTCTCTTTTCAGTTGGCTGATAAGGCAGACTGAATGTTTGTATAAATGACAAATATTTTTCCAATAGATATATACAATTATGACAGACAAAACTAAATCATGGCCCTTATTCCCAGGAGGCTGTAAAGTCACCAACCAAGGCAGCAGTCAGTGGCTGAGGGTGGAGTGTGCTAAGAATCCTCTGATTGTGGACCCAGGCTGCCATTTGTTGACTTTTTATTTAGGTACTTACAACTGCAGATCACTTTCAAGAGAAGGAAAATTGCAAGAATTAGAAGAACTGTCTTATGTTAAATGGGACATTATTGGACTTTGTGAACTTAGAAGAAAATGTGAAGAGGCTATAGATATAAAAAGTGCACATGTAAAGCACAAATATTGAAAATACAAGTGGAGTAGGTTTCATTATACATAAAAACCAACAGTGTTGAGATTGATGGTGTATCAGATAGAGTGGTGGGATTAGTTATACAACTTAATAGCAGATACCAAGTACATATAATTCAGGTTTATGCCCCAAGTTCTCATAGTGATGAAGCAGTAGATTTTTATATGGATGTACACAATGCTTTTGATTAGAGTGAACAACATTTTAAAATTGTTATGGGAGACTTTAATACTAGAATTGGTAAACAAAAGATGAAAGTGCTGTAGGTAATTTTGGTTATAGCGATAGAAATGAGAGAGGACATAGACTTGTAGAGTTTGCAGAAAAAGAAAAACTTTATATTATGAATTCTTTTTTTGAGCAAAATGTTAAAAGGAAATGGACATGGAAACATCCAAATGAAGGTACAGCAGAATTGGATTATATTTTGACTAACAGAAAATACGTATTTCAAGATGGTAATGTTCTTAATAAATTTAACACAGAAAGTGATCATCGATTAGTAAGATGTAAAATACATGTTAATGGAAAACTAGAGAGACAAAAATTAAGAAAAACAATATTTAAACAGGCAAAACTCTATACAGTAGTGCCACTCAGTGTTAACCAGAGTAATCAATGGATGTCAGAAGGCTTGTGCATAAAATCCCTATCCATAGATAGGGATTTTATGCACAAGCCTTCTGGCATCCATTGATTACTCTGGTTGGATAGGGATTTTATGCACAAGCCTTCTGGAATCCATTTATTACTCTGGTTGGCACTGAGTGGCACTACTGTATGGAGAGTTTTGCCTGTTTTAATAACAGTAATGTGTTAGCATAAGAGGTGGTGATCATGTGATGTTTAGTGGTTTAAAAACAATATTTACAGTTGATATTCCTAATCTTCAGAAACATTCTAATGAATTTAAATTAGAACTTACAAATTAGTTTCAAGTATTAGTAGATTTTGAACATGATTCAGATTTGAATGAAATTAATTTGAAAATAACTGATACACTTTTAAAAACTGCAACAAAGATAGTTGGTAGAAAAAAGCAGCAATTGTCCAATAAAATTTCTACTGAGACTAGAGAATTTATGAAGAAAAGAAGGAATGTGAAGGTATACAAAAATGATGCATTAAAAAGAATTGAATATCTCAAATTTTGTAAAATGGTGCAGAAAAGAATTGAAAATGATATAAGAAAGTATCACTATGAACTATCAAGGAAAGCTTGTAGAAATGAATAAAAGTGTCAAGAGTGTAAAACAACATTTTGGTATTGGTAGAAATTTATATATGCAATAAGAAAAAAAGATGAATTATTAATAAAAAGAGATGTCATCATGAAACAAGTACCTCCTACATCTATTACATCTTCCGAATTGCCCAGAATTTTAAATGAAGAAGTGAGACATGCAATTAAATGTATGAAGAAAGGAAAGGCTCCAGATAATGATGGAATTATAATTAATATATTAAAAGAAGCAGGTGAAGAAATAGAATTTGCTTTAGTAAAGTTATATACCAAATATCTAAATGATAAAGATGTACCAGATGATTGGAAGAATGCAGTATTAAAATTTAAAAAAAGTAATAAAGAAGATATTAGAAATTACAGACCTATCAGCCTTTTATCAATTTTATACAAAATTTTTACCAAGATAATTATAACTCATCTACAGAAAACATTGGATTTCCATGAACCAAGAGAACAAGCTGGATTTAAGAGTGGTTTTAGTACAGTAGATCATATCCAGGTATTGAGAAAAGTTATAGAAAGGACAAATGAATATGAGTTGTCATTATGCTTCGGATTTGTAGATTATGAAAAGGCATTTGACTATAAACATTTCTTCAGTGATTAAAGCATTGGATCATGAAGGTATAGATCCAGGATAGTCATATTTTAAAGAATATTTATAAAAATGCAACAGCACAAATTAGATTACATAATGATATTGGGAAAGTCAACATTGAGAAGAGTATAAGACAGGGTGATTCCATATCTCCAAAATGTTTTACAGCTGTGCTGCAAGAAGTATTTTGTGGATTAAAATGTGAAGCTAAAGGAGTGAAAGTAAATGGAGATTATAAATCATTTAGATTTTGCAGATGATGTAATTGTTTTTTGCACTTTAGAACTGCAGGAAGTGTTTCAGGAGTTATCAGATGAAAGTATGACTCAAGATAAATGTTAAAAAGACTAATGTTTAATGGATTTTCTCAAAATACGAAAATAAAGATTGATTATGATGAGTTAGAAGTTAAGTTACAAATACCTTGGTCAGATTATTAATACAGATGGAAACAATGGATGAAATTATTCAGAATTAAAGTTGGTTGGAGTGCATTTAGTAGAAATAACTTGATACTAAAAGGAAATATGCCTGTCTTTGAAAAGGAAGGTTTTTAATAAATGTGTTTTACCAGTTTTTACTTGTGGATCTGAGACTTGGACACTTAATAGAAGAGCAATACAGAAACTTCAGACCACTCAAAGAAGTATGGAGAGATGTAACAATGAGATCAAAAATGCAATATATGGGTAAGAGAACAAATAGGTGTTGCTGACCTCATTGAAAAAATTAAAAGACAAGTGGAGTTTGGCTGGACATATTGCTAGAAGAGATGATAATAGAGGGACAATTGAAATCTTAAACTGGATTCCAAGAAATTGTTAAAGATCCCGAAAGAGACCACATGTGAGATGGATGGATAAAATAAAGTGTGCATGGGTGATGTGAAGCTAAAATCAGAGATGGATTGAACTTGGAAAGACCATCTTGCAGTGAATTGATAATGGTTGATGATGAATTGTCATGTTATTCATTAATCATATTTTTAACGTTTGAGATTTATTTTATATACTAAATAAAATGGAAAGCATTGGATACCAAATTACAATTACATTGATGTATGATTATAAGACAAATTTTTTAGCTGACAAAATACTTAAAAAATTATGAACAGTTTCTTCAATTGTTCGAATAATTATGAATTGTACAAAGAAATTATTCAAAAAAGTTTTTATTTTAAAGTTTATATTAAGTGCAAATATGTCTCCTTGGATTTAAAATTTCAGATTAAGTCATTTATTTTCAGAGTTTTTAAAAATATGTTCTTATAGACCAGATTAAACAATTAAGGTCTTTTAAAACTAAATATAAATATTTTTTATTTTAATTAGATATGTTTCAGTAAGTATTCATTTATGAACAATAAAATATTGTACTCTTATTAGTTATATGGAAATAAGAGAATATATCTATATTTATGTGTATATAAAATATTGATGCAAAAGGTAAATTTTATAAAGATTATTTGAATGTTGGCTATTCTGATAAATTTGTTAAAAGTATTTTATTTAGTAGTAGTATTTGTAATGATGTAAAGGATAAAAAAGAAATGATTTTGTTTCTTTGCCATTTAAATTGTCTTCTTATAAAATTGTATGTAAAAATAATTTGTTTGGAAATAAAATTGCTTGGAAAAGGAGCATTACTTTGAATAATTTATTAAATACAAAGGAAATTTTTGATAGACTATTCCTGTAGTAGTATATATTATCCCTTGTTTTTGTAAAAAGATATATATAGGTCAGAGTAGTTTGAGCTTAAATGAAAGAATAAAGGTACATAAAAGTAGGGTTTGAAATAAATCTGTTGTTTTATATATCCATGAAAAACATACAGACCACACTATTAATTTTGATGAAGTTAAGGTTGTCTTCTTTGAGAGAAATGAAATAAAAAGAATTAAAGAATCTTTATTATTAAAATTTTGATTCTGAAGCAATTAACGGTATTTACTTTTTTGAGACCATACAAGTCGCTTGATGGCACTTTATACTGTTTAATACACAAAAATAGTTCATTCCCTGGCCTATTCCACGTTATTAAATTACAATTTTACTAGCGAACTTAAATGGTCTCAAAAACAGCATATTAATGTGGTTTGGCTAAAGACAACACCATCAAGTGGCTTGTATGGTTAAAAAAATAAATACCCAATTAACTTATTTAAGTTCTTTTAATAATGATATATGGGATATAAGTGGACAATGTTTAGTTGAAATATTATTTTGTAGTTCTTTACACTTGAGAAGTATGTTTCTTGCAATGAAACCATTAGTTGTTTTAAAGCTTATTTTTTGGCTAGTCTGGCTGAGTTGTGAATTTGGGGTAATTTTGATTATGATATAAAAATGTGTAAAATATATATGTGAATATTCAGTACATTTGTGAATTATAGCTGTCAAAAAACTGTTAAACAATTAAAATTATATTTTTAAAAAAGTGGCAATATATATATATATATACACATACATACAAAAGTACAAAACAAGAAGTACAATGATTTATTAAGTATATGTATATAATATTAGAATACAAGATAAAATCTTAAAACTTTGTTGATGCACAAAAGTTTGTATATAAGTTGATATTGTTTATACATTAAATTCTTAGTCCACTTAATAATTGAGTTATCAGGATACAAAGTTGATCATTGTTATTATAGTATTTCAATACTAGACTTACATCTTAAATTTTAATAAGCATTTGACATCATAAAGATTTAAATTATTGTGGGCATCACACAATGATGCATTGGTTATTACAATTTGATTAACAAGTTATTACTGAGTTCCTTGACAATTAAGCATCACAAACTTAATGTCAATTTAATACAAGAATAATAAACAAGTGGATATTCTTATCACAAATAAGATGAAATTATTTCTTCTTTTTTTTTGCTCAAATATGAGCAATCTAATTCATTAAAAATCTAAAATATTCCAAAAAAGTTAATGGTGAAAGAAGATAGTCAGGAGCAGATAGATGAACATGTCCATCTCAGTAATTAATGTGCTATTGAAGTCTGAATGATAATTATAGAGAAAAAAACATTCATATAATCATCTGAAAAACACAGGCTGTTGTTAGTAATACTAAAATACTAATCTAGTGATTTATATATAAGCAATTCATCACTATTTCAAAATTGTAACTATAAACACATTAAATCATATATTTCAAAAAAATTATATACCTATTACTTAAAACTTAGATTCTGATTAATTACTCTCATTTTATACTTTTACATATATACAAATAAATAAAAAGGACTTTATAAATATATAACAATGTCGATTTGATGTTAAGTGCTTATTTATCAATATAGATATACGAGTTGTTTTAAAATTGATATTTTCTTTCCTCATAAAATTCAGATTTTTGTTATGATTGTGATATCTTCTACATTCATTTTACTGAACATTTCCTTATCTTTTTGCTGCATTTAATTCAGATATGCATTAAATTCCAAGTTATAAATTCCTTCAGTTGTCAATGAACTAAGTACAATTTATAACTTGGAATTTCAATCTCTTCACGTTATTACATAATTTTTTTATAAATTATAGTATTTGTATATTAACAACACTACTATAAGAATAACATTGTTGGAAATAATTTATTTCTACTATACAAAATTCTATATAGCATGAAATAAATCATATTTTCAAAAAAAACTTTATTAGTGTAATACATGGCTATATACTGTGATGTTTAGATGAAGAGCATGTGTCAGTAGGAGCATCTTACTTGGGAATTAGAATTATCAGTGTTGACACTTTTGTAAAATTTAGATGAGAAAGAGTTTTTATAGTTCATTGGAGATAGCATGGAAATATTGAGAATTTTAGTCACTGGGAATCTTGAAAAGTTTCCGTGTATTCTCATAGATAAACTTAGTAGAGAGAATTTTGTCTTTACTTTGGATTTTCCCAAGGGTTCCAGAGAAAATTGCAAGGGCATCGAAATAAATCATTTGTACCCTAAAAAAAATTTTGATCTGGAATGATGACTTACCACATAAAACATTTTAAAATAATCATTTTATATGAGGGATGATCTTTAACTTAATTATAGAATATACTTTAAAGAATGGCATTTCCTCATCCATTATAAAAAATGTCAAATGTTTTAATAATAAATTTCAACATTTATATCATTACTATATGATGGTAATATTGAATAATTGAGTGTATCATATTCTCTATGTGATATACATTCAAAACAAATATTAATGATTCATTTTTTAATATAAATTCTTGAAAATATATATGACTGACAATACATCATTTAGTGCTATAAAATCTTTCAGTACTCATACTAGTATTTAAAGCTGAAACTAATGCATTTCAAAAAGTCATGTGATATGACTGTTATCATTATCCTCCCTAAGCAACAGATAGAAAGGAGCCTAGAATAAAGTTGAGATCTTTAAAATTTATAGAAACTAATCTAAGTACAACTACATAAAACGATTCAGTCATATGAAATAAAAACTAATATTAAACACTTACTAGTTCCAATTTGTTTTCACTTTTATAATAATTTTTAAAGAAGTTTATAGATGACTTAGAAAAAAAAAGTACTTAGAAATGTGATATAGTTTTTGTGGAGTTTTTAAGTGATCAAAAGTAAAGTCAAGTATGTTGATGGAGTTCAATTTTTTTTTAATTCGAGGAAGTCTATAAAAAGTTCTAAATATTTTAAGTTCAAATTATAAAGACTTTATACTTAATTAATAAGGTGAAGACTTGGTTTTATTAATTAATGTTCAAACAATTGAAGTTCTTTTAATTATACACTAATGGAAAAATTCTTCAGTAATTTTTATCTTCAATAATTATCAGCTCAAGAATGTAAATCATTATATCTTGATAGCTTTGTTAGTAAAAATGTGGACTTGAATGTTGAGTGCAAAACAGATTCTATTGTCCTGTGATTGCATTTAATAAAGAAAATATAAAGTATAGCAGGGGTCCCCAACCTTTTTGCACTTAAGAGCACATTCTATTATACCGGCCAGGTGGCGGGCACCATTTATTTTTTTTCAACCAGATGGTGGGCACTATTTATTTTTTCAATATAATTTTATAGTTGGATATTGTTAATAATACACATAATGTACAAAAAATATTTATTTAAAAGATAAAATTTTAACATATAATTAATTTGATTACAATATAATACAATAATTTATAAGAAATTTTAAAAATTAAATTTATTTATATCAGATAAATTTTTTTTATCGTGTTTGGATAGCGGCGGGCACACAAAATGGTCTGCGGGCGCCATGGTGCCCGCGGGCATAGGGTTGGGGACCCCTGATTTAGGTATTCAATTCAAACAACCGTATGAGCGAAAGTTATATTGATCTGATAAATATAACTTTCATATTACTAAATATACTTTCTAAGTTTGTATAAAAGATTTAACCGTACACAAGCTATAGCCAATTATTTTACTAAAAATATCTTTATTTCTATACAACTATTACATAATTTTTGTGATTTAAAATATATTTCAAAATGTTCATTCCATTATTAAATTTAATATATAACAAGTGATATAAAGTACATCAAGTGATGGAAGGTATGATAATTATTTAATCTACATGTTGGTATGTGAAATTAGACATTGATATTCAGCAATTTAGAACATTGCATAGCCATAAAATGATGATGATGCTCGAACCAAGTACCATTTTACTTGTGATTTGCAGTTAATTACAACAGCACACAATGCCTCATATGCTTTCAAGAGTAGTCATCTTCACCTTATTCTAAAGCCATTTACTGCAAATTTGAGTAAACAATGGATACAAAAGGATATTGCTCTGTAAAATCCTTATCTCCAAAATTTCCTGGTTTTTGCTTTCATCAGAAATGACTACTATTCATAGCTGGAAACAATGCATCTAGCATTCACATTTAACCTGTTTGTTTTTTTTTAAAAAATCCTAAGATTTCAAACTCAGACTCACTTGCAAAACCATATAGATCTGGCATATGTCAGTTTTTATATATATCTGAAACCTATACTATATCAATGTAGCTTCCAACCATTTGGCTAATTAATACAATAATTATTTCCAAAAGCAGTTTTCTTCACCATATTCTAGAACCATCTACTAAAATCTTAAATAATCATCAGTCAACAAATACTATCATTATGCATAAAATCTAAGTGAATGTTTGTCCGTAATGCTGTCATGTAACAAATTCACAACCAATTAAAAAAACCTATTATGTTTATCTGTAACATACAAATTCACAATTGAAAAAAAAAAACTTTAAATTTATTTTTATAAATAAATAACTATACTTAACTAAACCATAATTTATATTAGAACATTTTATACAAAAGTACTGTAATTCCATTTTTTATATTTAATAATCTAATTTTTATTATGAAGCATTTTATATAAAGTAATTCCATCATTAATAAGCATAATTTTTTTTTACGAAAGAGTTGTCCATAACGCTATCAAATTCACATATCAAAATAACAGATTTGTATTTAAAAATGTACATTTATTAATAAAGTTAAATATATTAATACTTTGCTGGGTAAATTTCTGAAGTGTACCAAACAGGGCAGGTTGTTCCAAACATTTTTTTTTCACTTTGGAATTTTTCACATTTATTTATATAATATTAAAATCTTTTGTTTAATTTACATTAAAACTTAAAAATAATTTGTTACAGCAACCAATTAAAAACCCGGCAAACTTTTCATAAGCAGGCACAGTCTGGTAGAATTATAAAATCTCTCATTTTCAGATAGACTAGTTTCTGTCTTTTGTCAATAAAACTATGATTTCATAAAATTTGAAAAAAATTTAAGATTTCAAACTTAGACTAATTCATTTGCATATATACAAATTTGACATCAAGTTTTTCTATATATTTTTGAAATTTCAATTCAATAACTAAACCCCTTCAACCTTTTATCAAAAAACATTACATGATCTCTCATATGCTTCCAAGAGCATGCTCTACTCTAGAACCATCTGTAAGTATAGTACTATAAAATAATCATCTCCAGGTTGATTCTTGACTTTTGCCTGTGTCTTTAAAGACAAGGATTTTAAATTCCTTTTAAGTCTTTTATAGCAGTGGTGCACAACTTTTTTACATCCTCCCCCCACTTACTTAGATAAAAATTTGATGTAGCCTATTTTTTGTTTTTACCAGGTCTACATTATAAAGACTAGTATGTAAAGATAGTCATAATAAAGAGGTACTAGTTTTAATTAATACACAATTTTATATTTCCTAATATTTTAGTATTAAGCACATACACAATTTGAGATGAAATTTTTGAAAAAAATCGTATAAACCTGGGTCTCGTTTTATGCAGTAGATAGGTTCCACAGAAAACACGCATTAAAAAAAAATGCACAAAAATAGACTTAATTTACCTTGAAAAATGGGGAATAGGAGTTGTAATTTTCAGAATTCGCATAAAAGCAAAACAAGAAAAAAAAATTACTTTAAAATTCGCATTAAAAAAATAAGCAAATAAAGTATGCCTAATAAAAAATTTCAAATATTTGAAAAAAATAAAAGCCAAACTTTTTTTATTAACTACAGTATTTAATTTTATATTTTTCATACATATTTTAATCATTACTGTGGTTGTTTGTAAACTAGTAAGAAATCAGATGTGATGTATTGTGGCTGCTCCTTAAACTAAGTCAAGAATCTCTCACCAATTATGCCCAGAGAAACCTGTTAGCCACTTTATTTTTATTCGTGCTGCGATGTACAACTAGCGCCATTTACAGTCTTGTGCTGTGTTAATGGTTTTCTGTTTCTATATTTTAAAAATGAGATCGTAATCAAAACAAAAAAATCATACATTATCATTTGAAAGATTATTTTCAATTTATAAAATCTTCGTTTTTTATTTTAAAAATCTAAAAGATTATTGTTATATATAACAAAATATACGTTTTAAAAGTTTAATTTTTTTGAATATTTATTGTGATATTTTTATATGTAAGTATAAATCTATTATTATTATTTACTCATTAGTATAAATAGGTTATTTACATAGAAGCTAAATTCTAAATACAGCTTCAGGCCATATTCACGTTAACTGCCAATATAATGTTATATTTTTGAAAAAAAAAAGTATTTCAAGTGAAAATAAGTTATTAATAATTTAAATTTCTTGATATCTAATAAATATAGTGAAATATGAAAGATATTAAGAAGAAACATGAATCGCATAACTTCAAAATCGCATTAAAATAATCCGCATAAAACGAGACCCAGGTGTACTTATAAAAAAAAGATATATACAAAGCAGTTTCTTTTCATGCAATTTTTATTTTAAAAAATTTAATCCTATTTTTAAAACAATTTAAAATAAATTTTTTGAAAAAAATCATATACTTATAAAAAAAAAGATATATACAAAAACAATTTATTTTTATGTGATTTTTATCTATTTTAAAAAATTAAATTCTTTTTTAAAAAACGTATCATTATCCAAAACTTAATTTTGCAATCCCCAATAATTTTTATGTGATCCCTTAATCCATGGTTTGAGCACCATTGCTTTATATTATTCAAAATAATAATCTGAAATTTAAAAAAAACATTTCAAGTCAGGCTAATTCAATTTCATATATATAAATCTTAGACTAGGTCAGTTTCTATACATTTTTGCAACCTGTTCTATGATAACTGTAGATCTCTTCTACTTCTTGGTTACAAAGGGTAAAATTCAAAACCAATCAGTCTGAAGATGGGATTTTGTAGCATTATGCTATTCTATGTCCACTGAATACTTAACTTTATCACAGATAGTTCTAGAGTAAGATGTAATTGTTATCTAAAGGGGCTTATATGTTATAGAAATTGTCTCAAAAGTATTTAGAAAATAACATGGTGTCACATGCAGAGTTTGAAGTTGTTTTTTTTTTCAGATTTAAACTTGAATAATAATGATACCAACACAATTGAAATTAAACTACATAGAAATAAATATTTTAATCAACTGTTTTTCAATCTATATTAGGGCCAGTTCAAAATACACTTTTAATAATACAATCACGTTATCTATCAATACTTCCGCCAAAGTTCATTTTACATAATTACTTTATATAATCATATAACACATTTACATATATATAAACATCCTCCACCTTTTTTTATATACACATATATTACATACCCTAAATTATATATTACTTTAAATAAACATATACTTTACACATTAAATATCATTTTTCACATATTTCTAATAACTATACAAATAAAACTTTATTCATCCATAATTAACTAATTATTCACATATACATATATTAACTTACAAAAAATAAACATATATTAAATTTCCAATTGTTCTTTAATGCCTATTTACTAATCTTTTCAGGTCCGGAATATATAATGTTTCATAAAATTTCCTTCTATTATAACCATTGTTAAGGTTTAAGCTCATTGAATAATATAAAGGAATAAACTGTGTTTGTCAGATACTTAAGTATATTAGTTTCAGCTTCGAATCTTACTTTTCAATGATGAAGGCAGAAACCAGACAATTTAGAGATTGGGATTTTATGGTAACATACCACCTGATGCTCTATCAAATTTAAGATGACTATAGATTAGAATGAAGATAATTGTTTTTTGGAAACTTCCAATGAGATTGGTATTGAAATGAGGCCTTAAAATACATAGAAACTGACCAGGTGTCAGATCTATATAGCTATGGAAGCTGATTACTTGAGTATGAATTCTTAAGTTTTTTAAACTTTATTAATCACTTTTTTTTTTTTTTTTAATTTCTTGGTGACATTATTGCATTTCTTTTTTTCTAGCCACTATTTGTGTTTTTATTTGCTCTTGTATTTTCTTAATGGTTTTCAATTTTCGACATTTTGTTCTAAACTTTTCATACCTTACACTATCTTCGTACTCTCATCTTTCTTCAGATACATTTTATGATTTATTTTTTTAAACATTCTCTTGACTTTCCTTTTTATTTTGTTTCTCTTATTTCTTTCATATGTTTTGATCATTTTCTACTGTATGGAATTATTTTTTTTTTGTTCTGTTTTTCATATCTTTAGACATTTTGTTTCTGATTGCCTTTCATTTCTTAATATATTTTAAAATTGACCCATTTGGGTGCAAATATTTTGCCTTTTGATTCTTCCTTTACTGTCTGATTGCTTGAGTTTTGATCCATAATGAATTCAATTGTAATATCTTTTTTTTGCATTGCTTTTCCATGTTTTTGGCAGTTTGCATTTATTGTTGATTAATAATTTGCTTAATAACTATTCTCCATTTCTTATATTTTATTCTAGATAAATGTACATATAATTCTTTGTTTTATATGCAATCATTTTCTTTAAATGCAGCATTTATTTATAATTCAAAGTTGCATCAATATTTATTTATAAGAATATACAATAAAGGCATAACTTCAATCTTTTAAAAAAACTTTTCTAAGAAAAATGTAATTCAAAATAAATACATACAAAATGTCACAAGCTTTTTGGATAACTACTGCTATGAATATGACTACCAGTTAGTCAACATGTTTAGCATACCATACTTTTCTTTATATACATTTTGTGTGCATTTATATTGAATAAAGACATAAATAAGTTCTAGATAAATCATCCTATATGTTTATCAAGCCCATACATTTGAGTAGCCAAACAATACAAGTGTGATGATTATTTAGTCTAGATAGATGTTGGTGCACTAAATGAAACAGTAAGGTGTTGGGAAATAAAAATGAGATTAAGAAATATATGCACACTGCAAGTATTATTGGTTAAATACCATTAATATTTTCGGGGTTTTAAAATATATTGCGTAACCATAAAATAATGATTAAACCAACCATTTTATTTTCAAATACATTACGATTAATTTCTTTGGTAATAATGATTACATTTCCAAACACGTTTTAACTGTAATCCAATTCTATCTTAGTTGGCTAAAGGCTTGCATAACAAAGACAGCTTTTAATATATGGAAGGCCATAGTTACATGCCTATGCTTGAACTATATTAAAAATCTTTTCTTCTAGTTTTGCTTCCAGTTGACTTTCCTTAGCTCTCTAAACGTAAAATTTAGTAGAAAAATAGTACAAGCTATTTACTAAATGAGAGAGGAAGATTCCCATCAGATAAATTCTTTTTGGAACTTAGACATATAACTATATAGACAGCAAAAAAAAAAATTTTAACTTTCTGAAATTTTAAAAATAATTTATCATTTTAGTTGTCATGAATATAAATCTTACTTTAATAAAAATTCCCCATGAACATTTTATCAATATGCAACAGACAAAAAGCTACATGGTCTATTATATAAAACATTAGCTCATCCTAACAATCAATAGTTGTCACTCATTAATACATTCTACATTCATTGTTTCTATTACAAATCCAGGTACTATCTCATTTTAAAAATGCCTAAATTGAGATTACAAACAATATAGTTTCAAAAATACCAATCTCCGAGAAATCTAAAACAACACAATACTATAAGAGAAAAAAAACAGAATCCTACTGAAGGATTGGCATTACAAACAATATACAGTAGTTTCAAAAATACCAATCTCCGAGAAATCTAAAACAACACAATACTATAAGAGAAAAAAAAACAGAATCCTACTGAAGGATTGGCATTGCATTGGTAACTGATCAATAATAGGCAATCCACAAAATCCAAATTGGATTCACTTACTTCAAAGTGGCAGAACTGGTTAACGTAGAAATTATTATTTTTTTCCAACATTACATAATTAAATCGGAAATAGATATTATGGATATGTAGAATGACTATATGTATCTGTCTTAGATAAAGGAATTTTCTAAAAATGGCTAAAAGAAAAAAATATTCTGACAAAAGCTATTCGAAAAGAAAAAATACAAGAGTCCCAAACAAAATCACTTTCCTAATAATCAATACTTAGAAATCTTATTGCACATTATCAAAAAATCAAATTGACACTTGACAATAGAAGACTTTGAATCCATTAAATCAAACAATACAATGGATAAAACTGAATATCACTGACACCAGAGATTATGAATACAAAGAATAGCTTCAAGATAAAAAAATTCAAAAACTTTCAGACAACAAAAAACACTATTATTGTTTTCTATCACATTCAGCTCTAAAAACAAGTATTCTCATCTCAAGCAACTATGAGACATAACGCAATTATTCAGAGGCCTCAAGTTATTGTGATTTTTTTTTCTAATCATATTAAGTAAAAATGGTTAAGTTACTGTTTTATTCTCTGATAATTACTTGATTAAAAATTAAGAAGATAT
The DNA here is from genome assembly GCA_028023455.1 of Epiperipatus broadwayi. NCBI lineage: Eukaryota > Metazoa > Onychophora > Udeonychophora > Euonychophora > Peripatidae > Epiperipatus > Epiperipatus broadwayi. The sequence continues at coordinate 5,408,547 of JAQFVV010000029.1, forward strand.
ACATATATCTCTTTAACCAACTAATTACATATAAAATTAGTGATGAAGCGTGACTTTTTTAGGAATGGAAGCACACTTTTTTTTTTGTAATGTTTGTATTTCGCTTGCCACAACAATTTTTACATAATAGCGCCTAATATATATATATATATTACACACATCTAGAAAAATCTGAAAGTCTCTTTATCTGTAAATCAGAATAGATTATCAATATATTTTTATCTTCCAAATCCTTTTAACATTTTAAAAGTTTTAACTGCAAATTAGATCTTAGCATTGTTTGAACTTCTTATAATGAGCGAGAATGCGTTATTAGAGTTCATTCCATTTCCTATATATATAAAAACAATTCAACTGTTGCTAAAAAAAATTAAAGTGAATTTTTTAAATTGACTATTTTAGTGAATTTTTCTACGGAAGCATTCATTCTGTTCAATACATGGGCGCTTCATCCCTGTATAAAATATATGTGCAGGAAACAACTGTTAACGTAAGATGCACTAAATCACTCCAATACTTATTCATGCTCAGAAACTGACAGAATTTCACTAAAATTAAATATTCATCACACTCCCCGATCTCAATCAGATGTTGTAGCCTCTGGGTTGGAGATGTTTGTGCTCCATAAATCTTTCAAAATCCGTGTACCTAGTTCACAACACTTGAGCATAGTGATATTTATCACTTCATAATTAATACAATAAAATATCTTTAGCACACAGCTGAATTCATTTTTGTGACTAATCAGGCAAATAAATCTTATTTTTATACTACCTACCCCTCATCTGGTCACTGTTCCAGTCCTTGCTATTAAAATAGAAAAGATAAAATCAATCTGAACTTACATCTAATAATGCAATTGGAACTGCTTTTAAAGACAACCACTTCTGAAGCAATTGTCAATAATCTTTATCTATTTTTACAAAATAAACAGCAAGAATTAAACCTAGTAATTATAGATCACTTTTATAAACATTATTATATTCACAATACAAATCCACAACTAAACTGATAAAAGAATTTAGTTGCACTTCACTTATAGTTAATATAAATGTCCCCTACATCAACTTCAAATTCCACTGATTATAATATTCAAACAGAAATACAAACACACATAACAAATAGTGGCTTATTACTTGTCAATCAAAAAAATCTAAATTTCATCTGACAGATCTACACAACCGGTCAAAGTGCTATATTTAATAAATCATCAATTATAGACACAAAATTCAAGTCTTCATCTATTTGGAAATACTCAAATTTAACGATGGAAAATAACATGCTATACATATGTTATCACTTTCAGTTCACATTTCAAACTTATTGCTATCCCTATTTTTCTTGATGTTACTTGGACTTTGTGAAAAAAAAAAGAAAATTACTAAAAATAAATTGCTCTTAAATTCAAATAGCCTTGCTGGCAATACTCATGTTATGCAATACACACATCCTAGTTTAATCACCCTTAAATTCTTTATCATCCCTACAATTCATGACTATTTAATCATCTGCCTATACACATTTACAATATCCCAAATTCTATCTTATCTCTATGGTTCTCTTTCTCAAAAAAAAACAAAAAACTTTCCTCCTCCCTTTCTGGGTCACTTAAGATCTATATCATTTTGCTTCTTATTAAAATGATAACTCAACAAAAACAAGATCCAGTTTCTCCTTCTCTCTTCACCATTCCAATTTGTTAAAAAAGAAACCCATCTATATTAGCAGCTATTGTCTTATTAGATAGTTATACTAGACAACATAATAAAGATAAATCCATAGTGATGCATTTGATTATTACTGTACTAAAACTATTCCAAATACTACAGAAACAATATATCTTGGCCTATTTATTGATGAGCTTAGAAAAGTGTGTTTCACTCTACAGGGGAAAACACTACTTGTCTTTTACTATCACAATTCTTTGTCACCATCTATATTAAACTATTATTATTACAAATAAAAAAAAAATACCAAAAATATATCTACTCATTCAACAAATCATCAATTATATTTCCTTTATAGATTATCTACTGATTTTTCTTCCTTCAAATTTTCCTTGATCAATTCCATACTTGACAATAATCCTGCAAACTTCCACACAACAAAAACAAATTACCTGGAACATACTAACAGATAACACCACAATTTCCACATTTACCATTACATCATTATACATTATTAGACTTTTTCATAAAGCCATAAGAATTGTTATTCAACACATTAATCAAAGCACACTTTTGAATAGGCTGCAAAAAGGAATTTGCTGTTAACTGAAGAGACCCTTTGATTCTTCTTAGAGGCCTTAAAGAAACCAAGCAAGGCAAATTCCTCATAACCACTTCATATGATTTTATTAATATGTGATTATTCATATAGTGTATGAACATGGATGGGGTGCCCATCAACATGCACTAGCCAAGTTGGCTTTTTATCTCCGAGTTTAAGATCAAGAAACACCCTGGTCTTTCTTCTGTTGCTTGATAGCTATTAACTGTAATCAGTTGAGTTTTCTTGAAGCAGAATAAATGTGTGTGAATAATTTTTTTTTCTTTCTAATAGATATTTAGAATCATGACAAACAAAAATAAATCATGATTTACTCTTAGGAAGCTGTAGTCTCCAGCTAAGGCAGCTGTTGGCAACTGAAGGCACTAAGAATCTTCTGGTTGTGGACTTCAGGTTGTCATTTAATGATGACATTTTATTTATGTACTTACAACTGCAGATCACTTTCAAGTGAAGGAAGATTGCAAGAATTGTCTCACATTAAATGGAACATTAGTGGACTTTGTGAAGTTAGAAAAAAAAAGATGAGACGATTTAAAAAGTGGATATGTACTGTATTACAAAGACACAAAGATTTGAAGTACAAGTGGAGTAGCATTCATTATAAATAAAAAGTGCAAGAACAACATTATAAAGATTGATTATATATTAGAGTAGCAAGATTAGTTATTCAACTTAACTGCAGATATCAAGTTTTCATTGTGATGATGTAGAGGATTTTTTATATATATAAAAAGCTTTTGATCAGACCAGACATTTTAAGACTCTTTAATAATAGAATTGAGAGATCAGACTTGTGGAGTTTGCAAAAAAAAAAAAAACTTTTATATTATAAAATCTTTTTTTGAGAACAATGTTAAATGGAAATGGAAGCATTCAAATGAAGGTACAGTAGAAGTGGATTATATTTTGACTAACAGTTCTTTATAAATTTAACATAGGAAGTGATTATCGATTTAGTAAGCTTTAAGATATATGTTAATGCAAAACTAAAAGACAAAAATTAAAAAAAACAATATTCATAATTGATATTCCTAATTTTCAGAAACATTCCAATGAGTATAGAATTTGCAAATTGTCTTAAAATATTAACAGATTTCGAACATGATTCACATTTGAATGAAATCAATAGGAAGATAACTGATACAGTTTTAAAAATTGCAAAAAAGATAACTGGTACAAAAAAGCGGTAAGTGACCAGTAAAATTTCTACTGAGACAGGACAATTCATGAAAAAAAGGAAAATGAAAATATATAAAAGGGTTGAATATCTCAATTTTTGTAAAATAGTGCAAAAAAAGAGTTGATGATATAAGAAGTGTAATTGTGACCTAGTAAGGAAAGCTGTAGAAAAGAATAAAAGGCTCAAGAGTGTAAAACATCTTGGTATTGGTAGGAAAGATTTCTGCATTAGAAAAAAGATGGAACTATTATTAAAACGGAGATATCATGAAATGTGTAGAAGAGTTCTATCAAGAATTTTATAGCAATAAAACAAGGGAAAATGTCCCCTACAAGTACTATATCTTCTGAATTGCCCAGGATTTTAAATGAACTGAAACATGCAAAGCTCCAGGTAATTATAGAATTATAATCTATATCTTTAAAAAAAGCAGAAGAAATAGAAAAATTTTTGAAAAAGTTATATACCAAATGTCTATGATAAGGATGTTCCAGATGATTGGAAAGATACAGTATTAAAATTTTTAAAAGGGAATAACATAGATATTAGAAATTACAAACCTATCAGTTCTACACAAAATTTTTACCAAAAAAAACTCGACTATAGCAGATTTTGGATTTTAACCAAACAAAAGAACAAGCTGGATTTAAAAGTGGTTTTAGTACAGTGGATCATATCAAAATATTGGGAGGAATTATAGAAAGAACTAAAGAGTATGAGTTGTCATTACACTTTGGATTTGTAGATTATGAAAAGGCATTTAATTCTATAACCATTTCTTCAGTGATTAAAGCATACCCAGAATATTGTTATATTCTAAAGAATATTTATAAAAATGCAATAACAACAATTAGATCACATAATGATATTAAAAAGATTAACGTTGAAAAGAGTGTATGATAGGGTAATTCCATTTCCCCAAAATTTTTTATAGCAGTTTTGTAAGAAGTATTTTGTGCATTAAAATGGGAAGCTAAGGGAATAAAAGTAAATGAGCTTATTTAAGTTATCGAGATTTTGCAGATGACATAGTTGTTTTTGCAAATAATGCTTTAGAATTTCAAGAAATGGGGAAAAGTTATCAGATGAAAGTAAAAAAAGTAGGATTAAAGTTAAATGTTAAAAATGCTAAAGTAAGGTTCAATGGATTTTCTCAAAAGAAGAAAATAAAGATTGATAATGATGAATTAGAAGAAATTAACAACAACAAATATTTTGGTCAGATTATTAATACAGATGGAAATAATGATAAAATTAATTATACAATTAAACTTGATTGAAATGCTTTTGGTAGAAATAATTTAATATTAAAAGGAAATATGATGTGTTTGAAAAGGTTTTAATAAATGTCTAGCCAGTTCTTACTTATGGATCTGAGACTTGGACATAATAGAAGAACAATATTGAGATTTCAGACCATTCAACAAAGTATGGAGAAATATATATTAGGAGTAAAAAAAAGAGATCAAAAACGAAATACATGGATGAGGGAACAAACAGGTTTTATTGACATCATTGAAAGAATTAAAAGATTGAAATAGAGTTGGACTAGATATATTGTTAGAAGAGATGATAATAGATCGACAGTTGAAATCTTAAATGAGATTCCAAGAGATTAAAGAAAGAGAATATATGAGATGGATGGATGCGTGCTGGAGTCATATGGAGAAGAGAGGCTAGAGATCGAAGGAAAGATTGAGTTTGGAGAGATATTCATTCTGCAGTGGATCAATAATGGTTGAAAATGATGATGACCTTTGGATAAATGCAAAGGTTTCATTAAGCAACAACTTTTCTTAAAATCAATTATTTCGTATCTATTATTAAATTTACCTCATTTACAAAAAAAACAACAACTTCGTATTATCAAATTCATTTGCTACAAAAAGTCAGCGACACCCAGTATAAACTTGCATAATTTAATGGCCTTTCATTACACAGCATTTCCTGTTTTCATAAGCTGATAATCATTAATAAAATAACAAGACTAATAATTTTCCAAAAATAAATAACTTTATTCCAGTCCATTCCATTAATGCTCCATCAGTTATTAACAATAATTTTGCCAAAACATTATTTAATCTCATTACTAAACACACAATCTCTTTTTGAATAAAATTAAGTAGTGGGAGACAAATGAGCTAGAAAACAACAACAAAAAAATAATTAACATCCAATCAGTCCAAAATCCAAACTTTTAAAATCATCATTAAAGCTCTTTCCAACAATTTCTATTTTATAAAGTAACTTTTATCAATATAGATCTTCCTGGTTCTTATGTTGTAGAAATGATGAAACTATGGATCATCAGAATGTCATAATCTTATCACCAAGGTTACTCACTCCAATCGCTCAATCACTCACTAATCTTATTGATAACATAAGCAAAGAACTTTTTCTCAATCATTAGATGTCTTGTAATATCCATCTTTCACAAATATAAATACTTTTCCCAAACAAATTAGAAAAAATTAAAATAATACATCATGTTTATGCACCAGCTAATACTTTTGTAGCTATCTGGATCTCAATCACCAATATTATGTTGACTCGATTGTTTCTTTTTTTATTATTATTATAATCCTTAATAAATGCTAAAAATCTAATTAACCTACAATTGTTACCATTATTTAGAACATTAAGATAGTATATTATTGCATCTATATTATCTTTTTTTTTTTTTTTACAAATTTTCTTTAATTTTTAAACTATATGTAAACAGTTTAATGTTTAAACTTTACTGTTATCAAGTATTATCATCTATAATACTTCTCATATGTAAAAATTGTTCTGTAAATCATGTTAACAAATAAAGATTAAACTAAATTAAACCTAAATCTAATTTGAACAAATTTTGCTTTTAGTTTTTCTGAATATAAGATATCAATTTAAATTTTATATTCATGTCAATCCTTAATAGGATATCAAAATATTATATTTATTTGAAAAATGTTGAGATGAATAAATATTTATTTATCTACATAAGTAGTGAATGCAGTTATTTATATTGGATAATGGGTAACTTAATTAAGAATCAAGAAGGGATTAAATATTTTTAAATAATGTAAAATAAAAATTAACTTCTACGATATATATATGTCTTCAGTAACAAATAACTTTTAACTAAATATGAGAGGAATCAAGTACTGGTGATCAAGAGGTCAGTGACAGCTACTTTACAAGCAGTTGTCCCGGGTTAGCGGGTTCGCTTCCCGGCTGATGCTATGACACATGAGAAACTAAATACGAGAGGAACCAATTGATTACTAATTCAGAAAAATTTATATACTTTCTTTATTGATTATCTTCAGATGATAAAATACAATTTAGTAAAATATCCCTCAAAAATATAAGTGTACACACATACATATATAAGTTTCTAGAAATAATAATTACATTTTTAAACTTAGAATGAATTTTTATAAGAGATGATGGATATGCTATAATCAAACTGTAGCTAATATTTATTTTAATTTTAACAGTATTACTATATTAAATTTTATAAGATTTACTTCACTTTCATTTTAGTAATATTCAGTAAATATATAATCATACCACAGAACATTCTCATTCTAAATACTTTATTCAGCATTATTTTTGCAAGTAAACTCATAACAAGACATTCTAATAAACTTGCAAATAATTTTATTTTTATTTGGAACGAGAATCTTCTGTAATATGATTATAATCCAGCAGTTCCCAACCTTTTTGCACTTAAGAGCACATTCTATAATACTCGCCAGGTGGCGGGCACCATTTATTTTTTCAATGTAAATTTATAGTTGGATATTGTTAATAATACACATAATGTACAAAAAAATATTTATTTTTAAAAATAAAATTTTAGCATAATTAATGCTTATATTTTTATGCTGTAAAAGTATAGTATGCCCTACAATTTGATTACAATATAATACAATAATTTATAAGAAATTTTAAAAATTAAATTTATTTGTATCAAATAATTTTTTATCATTTTCGGATAGTGGCGGACACACGTAAAATGGTCTGCGGACACCATGGTGCCCGCGGGCACAGGGTTGGGGACCCGTTATAATCTTAAGTAGTAAGTTATATACATGCTATTGAAATTAGTAATCAGTAAATATAGATAATTACATTAAAAATATTTTATAAATGGAAAATGCTCATTCAAAATACCCAAAACATCTCAAATATTTTCAGAAACAAAAATATTTCAGCAAAACGAAGTTTATATATTTCTTTGAATACATTTATCTAATGATCTTGCCATTCTCCAGCAAATAAAGTACTTGCCTAGAACTAGTAAAATAAAGGATTTGAATGGGTTGCTATTGATTATCAATGTTTTTTATTTTTTGTTTAGCTTTAAAAATATTTTTGTTTAACATCTTAAATTAACTTTGATAAACTTAAAATAAGATTGTTTATTGATCAAGTTTAATTATAATATTTTAAAAATTTTGAAATTAATTGGCAAGTCTCAAAATAGTGAACAATTAGGTCAATGGGAAAATATAAAATCATTGTATAGTTGTAAATTTTAATATAAAAAAATGTAAAAAAAAAATTATACAAAAATAAACAAGCAAACAGTTGCAATATACGTATATAGATTTATTTTAATTTCTGATATATTTTATATTTATAAAATAAACATGTAAATAAATATTTAGTTAACTTCATTTATGAATTTTTCTCTTTTATTTGTATTTAATTTGCACAGTTAAATAATTCATTTAATTATCTAACTCCCCTAGTGTTATTTTCTTTATCTATCATTCAAAATTCTGATTGAAATATTAATGAATGTTATTTTTATTCACCTATGTGTTATTTTTGAATTTTTATTTGAAATATATTTGAGATTATTTCCCTCCTTTATTTGTAAGACATATGCAGTATATGTGATAAAAGGGAACTCATACAAAAAATAATAATAATAAAAATTAACGATACAAATAATATAGAATTTGGTAATCATTCATAGTAATTTGTCATTTATTTACTGCCTTTTTATTGCACTATCTTCATTTTAGAGTTCTATTTTCAAAATCTTAGCTTATAATTCAAAATTACATTTATTACAGAAAACATTTAATGCTGTCATATGATCTTTTTTTAAATAAATAAAAAGAAGTGTTTGGAATTATAATAGTAAAAATCAAAACATCAAAGTTTATTTTGAGCGAATCTTAAAAGTTATTTTTAACTTTCTGAACATTCAAATTCATGAATGTATGACCAGATATAAATGACAAATTAATTTTTTAATTCATTTTTTTATAAAATCTCCTGAAGAGTCCAAACTTGTTTTTATAAAGAACAAGGATTTGAAAAAAATTAATCTAAGTTTTATTATTCTGATTAATATAATATATTCGGAAGTAAATCAATCTCTACGCATGCACTGTTTTAATATAAATTTACATACACTTACCCATAGGCAAAGATTTCAAAGAACAAGTGAATTCACTTGTCCTTCAAGCTTATCTATATATAAGCCAACCTTTGCTTACCATGCATTATTCAGGACTTGAGTATATTATATACATTATTTTTTAAATGATATTCAAATTGTACAATCATAATTCAAATATTACAGGAGAGAGAATTTATCTCATTTTTAACCATGTGCAATTAATATATAATAATTTAGAATCTGAAATCTTTGCTCATGGGCGAGTGCATGTAAATTTATATTAAAACAGTACACGTGTGAAGATTGCTTTACTTCTAAATATATTACAATAAATACTATGCTGTAAAAAAATAAAGATTTATCAATATATTATGATTAATAGTAAATAATGCAAATACAAAATTATTTATAATATTTATTTTGCAGAAGTATTGTATTTTTATATTATTTTATTTTTTAAAATTTTTTAAATAATAAATTAAAAGAAATATTATCCACTTGATGGAATTGCAGCTTTTTTACATAATCGAGCCAATAATCCAGATAACTGTAGTAATGAATGAACTCCTTCTGAAATGCGCATATGAGTATAACCAATTTCCTATAAATATATAAGACAAAAATAAATTTTTAGAATTTATCAAAAAAAAAAAAAAAGACTAAAATTTAACTAAAAATTTTTGAAGATCTCATGAAGGTAAAATATAATATCTATAATATCAACAAGATAGTCATTGTAAAAAAAAAAGTGTACTGAACAATGACCATTTTATTAGAATGTTGACTTCTAAAAAATTTTATGGTGTATTAGTCAGTGCTTCCACCTGCCATAACTAAGTCAAATAAAAAGTTCTAAAATCTACTCAAGAATGTTAATGAGCTGCCTGCAAAACAAGATTATATTATAATGAGGCCTTCATATAGTGAGAGATGTCATGCTTTATAGTCCATGTTCATAGTTTATCATTAACTGAAACACACAGGCTTTTATATACCCGTGTCTATATATGTAATATATAGGGTATATGAGCACAGACTTTCACACGATCCACCACTCTCCACACTATCTCATAACACTGATACACTTGAACACATATATGTTGAAAAGATAAATAATCACCAATATACGTATTTCATGCTAAACCAGCAATCATCAGTTGGTCCAGATTACCATCTCTACACATATATGCTATAAGTGCTCAGATATATATTAAGATAGCCAAACCTCATACTTTAATGGACAGGCTTCCATCATCAGATTTTCAATTGGATGGACGGTTGAAGAGTTGGAGTAGATTGAACTGTCCATTAAAGTATGAGGATTGTCTATTTTAATATATATCTGAGCACTTATAGCATATATGTGTAGAGATGGTAATCTGGACCAACTGATGATTGCTGGTTTAGCATGAAATACGTATATTGGTGTTTATTTATCTTTTCCACATATATGTGTTCAAGTGTATCAGTGTTATGAGATAGTGTGGAGAGTGACGGGTTGTGTGAAAGTATGTGCTCATATACCCTATATATTACATTATCATAATAATTTCTTTTTTCAATTTGGTAAAAAAAAAAAATCTGAATGTGCTATATCAGAAATATAAAATGTGAAAGAAGTTGTGAGATGAGCATTAATTTGCAAAAGAAGATTTTTGCACTATTTATTTATTAATTTTTTTGACTAGAAAATAATCATTAATATTAAAAAATATAAAAGAATAGTCAAGTTCTATTTTATCTAATTATTTTAGGTATTTTATCATATTACTCTTTTAATTAACATTTTTGAAACATTAGCTATGCATGTTCACATCAAAAGTAGTGACTATGATCTCTACGTAGCAGTAAATACTTGGCAATTCAATGAATAAATTGAAGTTACAGAAATAAATGAAAATATCTATCTTATTATTCAAATTTTCCTTATATACAAAAACTAAAATATATATATATATATATGAATTATTTATGTTGATTAAGAAAAGAAGGAAAAAGTTTTAATATTCCATTTTTAGCTTTCATTAGCTTTAATACAAAATACATTTAAAAAGACAGAAAAAATATATTACAGTTTATATAAAAAATTCTTATATGAAAATTAACTTACTTTAATAAATTCCAGTTTAAGATATTCTATCATTTCCTGATTTTTACACACTCGAAATATAATAGTAATTATATCTTCTGAAGAGTAACCTAATCGCCATAAATGTGACATTATTTTATAAGCTTCATCTACATTACCATTAATGCAATGTTGCAACATATCCTTAATTAACAGGGGATGGGGCTCATCACAAACCTGAAATCAAATATTTAATTTACTGAATATTTTAATAAAACTATTAAATTAATCGAATTTAAAAATAAAAAATATTAGTCCAATAACAAAAACAAAACTGATATTGTAATAATCTCTAAAGTGAGCAAATTTATAATATATAATGAACTTTCATAACTTTTTAATAACACACAAATTACCAAGTAAATATTTTCTTAAAAAATAATGAAAGTGATGGTATTATACGGTGCAGATTAAACTATTCAAATGCTGTGATTGCTATCTACAACATGAAAGGTCAGGTTGTGTAGTTATTACTGCACGAGTCTTTTAATATCAATAATCTGGATTTCAAATTTGCAGAGTTAAAGAATTTTTTGAAGTCAAGATGATTTCCCTAGAGTGATTCTGGAGATAATTTAGATTACTAAAATATAATGTGATCTTCATCATTGGTGAGCAGTATCATCTTTTCACAGCTAAGTTTTTAGTTTATTTTTTTTTAATAACTACAAAATGAATTTGCTTCCTAAAACATTTTTTATAAACGTTTTTATTTTCTGTGCACTAAAAAGCCAAAAATAACTGCTTTCTTCAACCACAATTGGGGTTTTTACATTTAACTTGAAATAAAAGCATGGTTATTCGGAAATTAATTAATTCAATTAATTTCTGGATCACCATGCTTTTATTTCAATTTAAATATAAAACCCATTTGTAGTTGAAGAATGTAATTATTTTCTGACTTTTTAGAAGACAGAAAATAAAATAATTTATTACAAAATATTTTTTGTATATATTATTTTTAATTTTTTAATATTCAGATATTTTTGGTAATTATTCCTATTTAAAATAAAGAATGAAAATACTGCAGACTGTGTAACATTTTAAAGAAAATTCATAGTGCATTAAACATCAATGCCAATATTATTTTGTTTATGAAAGAAGAGGTTTTGAAAAAGGAACTTCTGCAACAAGAGAAAATAAAATTTCATTCATTTTTTTTTTTTAAAAAAACCTACTTTTACAATCAAGATATATTAATTAAAATAGAAAAACAAAATACTTTTTTCAAATAAAAACATCAATATTTCATCCTCTCATGCACATTACTGAAAACAGTGAATCGATGTTAAAATATTTGCAATTCAATCTGCCAACACCCTTAGATTATATAAACTCGATAGTGCTGAAATATTTCATTGTCATTGATTTTTAACACATGCATTAAATTTGAAAGAAATCCAAAATATTTGATAGAAGTATGTTAAAATTCAATAAAAAAACTTATCCCAAACAAACAAACAGTTTTTTTAAATTAAATAAAAATATTTAAAAATTATCAAACACAAATTTTATTTGAAACATTTTTATATAATTAATGTATCTGTATATATTAATTAGATATGACTGGTTACAATATTTATAATTTATAAAAGAAAATGTCAATTACTACTTTTAGAAATACTCATTATATATGCTGCTCAATAAAATATATACTTACGTCATCTCTTTACCTAGAACAGTAGTACATTCTATTTATTAAAAATTATATGGATTTTACCAATATTTCATATATAAGGTTAAATTGAATAAGATTTAAAATAATAAGATAAGCACGAGAGTGGAAAATAATAAAAATTCTAAAATGAACTGAGAAAGCTAATGCAAAATGAACTCAAACTAAGAGTTCTAATTTTGCTTAAAATATTATAAGACCCCCTAAAAAAAGGGAGTATATGATAACCTCACTGTCATGAAACACAAATACAACTGAATAAATATAAAAGCTAAAAGAAGCTTAAAATTAAGCTTAAATAATAGTTAGCTAGTTTTAATATCTTAAAAAATTTATTGTATATTTTAAAACTTTTAAATGTGTAAAACTAAAAATAAAATAGAGATAAAAATTTTTTTTTATATTAAATGCTTTTATTTACTATGCACTAAAAAGAAAAATAATAATTGTTTCTTTAAACACTTGGGGGGTTTTAGATTTAATTTGATATAAAAGCATGGGGGTCCAGAAATTAATTAAGTCAATCCCTTGTTAAAAAACAGGGATAGACTTAATTAACTTTATATGCCCCCCCCCCAATCTTTTTATTTCAAGTTAAATCTTAAAATCCAATTGTGGTTGAAAAAACAATTATTTTTTTCCTTTTTAATTAAAAACATTTAATATAAAAAAAATTTATGTTTCAACAATAATCTTTATTAAACTTTTAGGTTACAGAGACTTTTACATGGTTTTGACTGTAAGTTTTACAGATGCAAACATGTTGTATAAGTTTTGGACATAGTTGATTTGAAGGGTTACATCAATCAAGTTACAAGATATGATTTTCACAATCATTATTACTAGTTATTAATATAAAGGTAATAGACAAGTTAAAATAAGGTAGTAAACAGGTAATCATTAAAGTTTTAAAAACAGTTTAATATAAATCAAAACATTATTTGTTTTAAAAAAATGAAATCCAGCACCGTATATTGAAGTCTATTACAATCACTAAACCAATACTAGTTAATGTTCTTGTAATTATTATTCTTGAAATACATCATGGGATTAAATGGTTATCAATGTGGTACAAAATCAATCTATAAGTGATACAGAACTAATCAAATACATTGATGGTAGAGCCAACATTGACCAATAATTGGTGGATATTGATTATGATATTGTAATTAACTGATGGTCCCAATTGACAGCCTCCAGGACAAGTGGAATCGATGGCAAAGAATGATATAATGGATGCCATTCCATGGGAGCATCACTAAAACATGATTATTCATAAATTGGATGGTTGCACTAAAAGCCACCAGGCAGCTGCAAAAAGGCAATGTTGTTATCAGGAACTTTAATTTGCTGAAGTTTATTGATGAATGTGGATGGTTGCCTTCTAGTATTATTGTCAATAGTAAAGATGCAGCAGGAATACCAGAAGGCATATAGGATGAAGGTCATTGTACAAACTGCAGAGGGTGGGTGAGTGTGTATCTTTGATAAGAATTAGTTGTTGCATACATGTGATGGGGCATCTATTAATGAACCTAATATGATTGAAAGTCTGAAATTGGTGGAAAAGGTTGCTGTTGAGTTTCCTCCGCTGCATGAACAAGATGCAGAATGGATTTATATTCTGATATAGTCTGCAACAATGAAAAAAATAGGATGTTGTTAGGGCATGAAGGTTAGGGCAAACTAGAAATAAAAAAATGTTTAGCTCCAGGGACCACTTTCTAAAAATCCAGAGCAATTGGTGGTTATTGATACCAACCACGAGGAGAAAAGTTTTTGTTGGCTTCTGGATAAAGTATATTATGTGTTTCATTTATGTATATTTAACTGTATTGGAAAAGGTTAGATGGGATAGATTGGTAAAGTGTCTTAAACAAATGAAGTTGAGTGAGGGGATGGTCTATTGGGAGGAATTACTTTCATTCTCTGATGAAAGTAAGGGCTAGAAATTTCCGAGCAATCGATGTAATGGAATTAATGGCTTTTTGGTTACTGAACATATGGATATTATGAAGGCCCGAGCCATTATTAATGGATGGACTAGTGAGTCTCTTAGCTGAGATTGAAACTGTCTTTTGCCCCAAAGCAGCTTATTACAGAGGGAGAAGATGGCAGACGTAAATGATTTTGAAAACATAATAATAAGCAAACATGTAATTTGATTCATTATGAGCATTTTAAAAAGATGAATTTTTGTATACAGAGAGATACACACTTAGAGTTAATAATTCATATGGCACTGTCTTGAAGCTTGGTTTTGTAAACAATTTTTCATTGCAAGTGAGTCCAGGTAGAATGGGAAGTCTAAGAAAGGATTGGTTTTCCCTGGAATTTTTGACTGCATGTTTTGTTGGTATATATAAACCAAGTGGCTGCTTTGCTCATGTTAAATCTAAGTTTATGTGTAGCAGTGTATTGATTGAGAATGGTTTGCAATATGGGAAGGTGCTTGCGAGAGAGCAAGAAGACAGTAAAATCATAGCCCATTGCTGAGGATGTGCAATTTGAATGTTGAAAACCTCTGTTGTATGTGCTTTGAGTGTGTTTATGTAAAAAATAAGAGATTAGCCCTGGAAATGGATTGCATCAGAGTAAAATATGATGAGGTTCTTCCATTGAGAGTAACTTGCATTTCTCTACTATGCAGTAAGTTGATTACTAAGTATAATAGAGTGCTTGGAATGGTGGTGCTAGCCAGCATAATGAAAACATAGTCAAAAGCAAACTCTATATCTAGATAAACTGCATTCAGAGAATATTTTTTTGGTCTTGAACCAACTTAAAGACCGCTTTAAACAACAGAACAGCCAATATTGTAGAAGAGTTTTGTTTTTGCGAACTGTATTAAACTAGAGGAAATAACTCCAGATTTTCCTTTATTATTCAGTTGAGATTGGATACGGATCTTTGATGTCATATATCCTCTGGGATAAATAATTTGCCAGGTTACAGAGGAAAATGTGGTAAATTACCTAAAATGGGCAATAACAAAAGCAGATTCTATTGAAACTTAGGTGACATGAATTGTTTATTGTGGCAAGCTTGTCAGCGAATTGTGTGGCTTGGAACAGGATATTGATATCGTTTGGCCCAAATACGTCTGATGGTAATAGGAATGTGCCATACATTTGTAATCTCTGCTTGAAATGTAAGTTTATAAAATTTAATCATGTTATAGTCTGCACATATATTACTAACAACTTGGAGTGCCATAGGGACTTTTAGTGTGGATGGGTGGACCAGGGCCTAGCAAATATATCTCTGGTCCATGTGTGTTGATGAGTAAGCCGATAACCAGCGAGAACAATATGGCATCCTTTGTATTTTTTGTCTCGAGAAATCTAAGCACATGAAGTTGTATATTGCCTATCCACTTTTTTAATTGAATAAACTTAAATACCGAGTTGATATCGTGAACATCAAGTGCAGTAATTTTTAGTTTCATTTAGCAGAGCTTTCTAGGATAACCAATGCCAGTCATTAGTCAGGAGAGGGTGGTGTAAACTCTATAAAGTTTTCAGGATAGTCCTGATATATAACTTTGACAAATTTATAACATCAATTGATCAATAGCTAACAAGGTTTGCACCCATCTGGCTAATATATTTGATGTTGTTCATGGGAGGTAGGAATAGATTGGTCTATTGGTATCAAATAAGAGGTATTGAGTTTGCAAGAAGATATGGTCGATTTCTATGGGGTCCATATGCGGCATTAACAGGTCAAAATCTCCTGTTTTCGATTTTTTAAATTGCAGTCTTTTGGGAACATCCAGACTTGACTTTTTATTTCATTAGAAGTGGGATGAAGGAAAGGGGAAGGGGGTAGGGCTGGTATAGGAGGTAAACATGGAGAAATTGTTTCCATATGTGTTAAGGTTTTATTATGAATAGGATGGTCATTGTGATGTGTATGATTATAAAAGAGAGCTTCTAGTAGCAGAGAATAATCTTAAGACAGAGCTGCTTCGCTGTTACATTGGAAGGAGTGTTGCCAATGATATTTATTTTTGTCAGGGATTGTTTGTATAGCAATTAAGTTGGCAAGATTATCTTTATCTGCGCTATGGAGTGTCAAATCAACAGGTTGTGAATTGAGACAAAGGGTGGGTGAGGATATAGGATAGATAGATAGTATATGCATAAACTCTTGGCTATTAATGAATATAATTATGAAAGGATTTGCTGTTGACTGTTCTTTGTTGACTTGAGGATTTTAAGTTATCAGCAGGTTTTCTTGAAAGTGAAGTTTGGAGATTAACACAATGTATGGTTAAATGACACCACTGACTACAGGAGTAGCATTGGCTTTCAATCCTCTGATGTATAGGCAGAGGGTAGCTTCTTGATGAAGAATCTGGTATGAATTATGTTTGGACTAATGTCACAGTACTTTTGTAATTTGAAATCATAGTTATTACTAGAGATAGGTGCAGGGGCATCCTTCAGATATATGGGATGAAAAGCTGTAATTTTGCCAAATGGTTGCATCATATGCTGTAAATCGGTATTTTTAGAGTTCTTTCAGACCACTTTGCCCTAATTATGCAAGTAGATGTTTTTAAGCATCCCTGTGATACAGTTGTGGTGATTTGGATCCACCATAATTAGGGCAAAGTGGTCTGAAAGAACTCTATTATTAAATAGCTGGAATTGGAGTTATTAATATATGCCATGGTATTCCACAGCCTGCACAAAGATATTGTATCAAATAATAATTGCCTGGGAAATCTATATATAGAAAAACGTTGATGTTTGTAGTAGATATAATTATGATCAGAGTGGGAAAAATCTTTTAAAAGTAGCAAATAATCCCCTCAGTATTGAATTTATCACTGATTATCATAAGTATATCTGTATTCCAAACTGCAAGGCGCGAGGGATTGTGCTTCTTGGGTATACTGAGATCCAGTTCTTAGATGGTCACCAGGAGTGATTTTTTGATATCGTGAAGTTGGAAATAGTTGAAATATTGTTACTTTTGTTACTGATAACTATTGGACTATTGTTACTTTTGCTATTGATCTGTTGAAAGTGATTTTTAATAACATTAGCATATGTTTATATTACCATCAACCTTTGGAAATCGGTATTACTGAAATTGGAAATAATTGATGACAACTATTAGACTATTATTACTTTTGCTATTGATCTGTTGAGGATTATTTTTAGCAACATTAGCATATGTTAGTATTATTTTTGAACTTTGGAACTCAGGGTTAATGAAATTGGTGCCAGTCGCATGGCCATGTGACAACTCAGTCGCTATATTAATCAGAAAATTATTTTTAAACAAATTAATTATTTTATAAAATTTTGAATAACAAATTAAAATAAATAAATTTGATAAATGAGTTATCAAGTAATTGAGGACAAATAATTGCAATAAGGGGTAAGAATCTTATCTTGTTAAATGAGTTTTAAATAAACAAACTGCAGATTTTTTACTTAGGTTGTCGGCAAATGAACTGCTGCAAAACTATTTTTTAATATAAAATTTTTTTTTATATCTATTATTTTTAACTTTTTAGTATTGGCACAGTAAATAAAAATGTCAAATTATATTGTACTTTAAATTGACTGGACATTTATAGTTATATATATATATCATTAGATATTTATGCTATAAGTTAAAATGTATACCCCTTATATATATATATATATATTTAGTATGTGTACAATATAGATATAATATGTGTATATAAGTGATTAAAAATATGAAATATTCTTATAAGTGAAAAGTGTTTGACATTTTTGTTTTTGATTGGAAAATTTTATTTATTTTTTAAAAAAAATGCTTACCAAAACTATATTGTAAATTAACTTTGCTTAAAATCAAATTAAACTAGATTTTATATATCTCTTTTTTGTTGGTAAGTTATGTTGTTAGCCATTTTCAGGATTCTTTCTTTAACTGTATTTCTAGCCAATAATAAATCTTTTATGCTCTGAATAATTTTTGCTTTGTTTTCAAAATCTTCAAAAAGAACTGGTGCACATTTCATCCAAGCTTCTTTCATATATTCTCCATCATTAAAAGGTTTCCGTGTTTGGCAATTATATTTGAAATTAAAAAACTAGCAGCAGTTGTATTTGAATGATTTTCGATAAATTTCATTATAGATGTTGATTGAATATTTATATTTTTAAATGCTTGGGCAAGATATTCATTTTGTTCAACTTTATTTTTTTTCATAGAGCGATTTATGACAGGTCTCATAAAACTGTTTTACTGATATTCTCAATACAACTATTCCAGAATATAAAACACATACTACCATAGTGCCTTTGTTAATCATTCCATACTCATCAGTCCATCAATTTTGAAACTCTACTGCTTGATAATTTTTGTTTCTTATTTTCACTAGTCATATTAATATAATAATAATAAATTTACTTAAAAGTAAATTTAAATGAATTTTAATAATTTTATAAATAAAAAATTTATCATTTCATTTTTACAACAAAACTTCAAGCAAAAAAAGTAAAAAAGATATCATTTGATGGCATGGATTATGCATTTCGTTCTTTTGTTCGCAATTTTGATTATATTAAAAAAAATGAATGGTATCAACACGTTTAGGTGAAAAAAGATTAGGACAGAAAATCATTTGATTATTTTTACTTTAAATTTGAAAAAACTTATTTCAAAGAGTTATTAAATATTTTACTGAGTTTACTTTCTAGTTTTATTGGAATCATTTGACAGGTTTATAGAATATGATACCACAGTATACCGGTACCACTTTATTTGACTTAAAATATCATAATTTATTGCTTCTAATCAGAGTTCAATTGTAAATTGAATTATAATATAATATTATATTTATTTATTTTACCTTTAGTTTACAGTAAATTTTTATTAATACAGATTTAACAACAAAAAAAAAATATTAAAAAGAATTATGATATATAAATAGTTTGTGTGTCAGTAAAAAATTCGAACGTGCCACCTCTGGCATGTGTGCCATAGGTTCGCCATCACTGTCCTAGACTAATGTAACATAATACAGTCACTAGCCAGCATAATTCCATTACAATATACATCATTATAGAATTCCTAGAAATAGCTATAATTTGAATAATGCATAAATCATTATGCAAGCATTAGATAGATTTTTATTTAATTTGGCATCTTTATAGTCTTTCTAAAAAAAAAAATTAAAATAATAACTGAAAAATAACATTTTTCTTTCCTCTCATGTGTTAAATAAAAACCTTCTTTAAAAACAATATTTTTAATGTAATATTTCATTAGTCATTCCAAATCACCAATTTTAAATTAATTCAAAGTATTCTCTTCCTTAATATTATCTCTCATTTCTTTCTTTTATAATTTACTCAATTCTTTTTTTTTTTTTTTGATATCAACTTTGTTGCATTAATCCATAATAATAAAAAGATGTTTAAAAGCTCATAGGAGAAATATATCAATTGAGAATTAACAATGTATTGTAAAAGACATTCTACAAAAAAATAAAAATAGATTTTTTTTTTTATAAATTTGTTTATACCATTAGCAGTTTAAAAATAATTATTGATTATTTTTTCCCCTTAGGGTAAAAAAACACAAGATTTTGATTAATATTTGATATTTCTAAAAAAGTACCAGAATTGTAAGAGTCTTATTAGATATTACAATAAATCATTTCAATATTTTTATAGATGCATAGATATAGTTGTTTATTCTAAATAATATTTTGTAAAATAAAAAAATTAAGAATTTTGCAACAAATTAATTATACTATAAGAATATAAATTTCTTTCCTTTTGCAGTTTGGGAATAAAAGTATAACTTCTAATTACAAGCTATAATAGACACTAAATATATATGGTATATGAGCACAGACTTTCACATGACCCACCAATCTCCACACTATCTCATAACACTGATACACCCAAACACATATATGTTGAAAAGATAAATAATCACCAATAAACGTATTTCATGCTAAACCAGCAATCATCAGTTGGTCCAGATTACCATCTCCATACATATATGCCATAAGTGCTCAAATAAATAAGCCTGTGTGTTTCAGTTAATAGACACTAAAGTAAAAAATATCTATTTTTAATTATATTTACATTAACAATTGCCTGAAAATATATTAACTATCTAGATTTAAAAGTATATTAATTAATAAATTGTTATTATAGTTACAATTTTCACAGTTAATTATCTATAACTAGAATAATCATGCTAAATCAAAATAGCTACAGTAATAAATAAGATTGATTATAAATTTCTAAAATCCTTATATGAACAGATTTGACACACTATTCTACTGTGTAAGAGCAATTATAAATAGATTCCAAAATGGCTTAAGCAAAAATCTCACAAATTAGAAATTTTGTTAAAAAATACCACACACTAAAAAATAAAATATATACAAACATAAAAGAGCCATTATTAATATAAACAATTAAGCTACTCTCAGGGTTTATAATTGAATCAATTTTTTACAGTAAGAACAAGTCTTATTGTGTGTCAAAAATTTATGTAGAAAGCTTTCTTTAATCATAACAGCCAGTGAAATGAATGTTAAACCAACCAAAATATATACGATAATCTTCATTTAAATTGATCTCATATTTATATTAACAAAACAGAGCTATTACTACTCATTTAAAAAACACTGTAAATAAATGATAAGCATCAAATATATAATAAAAAAAAAATTATAATGCTTAATATATATAATAGTCAAAGTGACAAACTTTAAACATTATTAATATAAACAAATCTTAACTGCATAATTAAAAAGTGGCTAGTTCTTACTTCACATCTAAGATTTTAGATAGAAACCTTTATTAAATCATAAATCAGAGAACAAATATTAAATCAGCTAAGATATTTAAGGCAAGTTTGTCACTTTGATGTTACATATATTAAGCCTTGTAATTATTTTTCATTACATTTTGACAATGCAGTTTTAAAAATGAATATAAATGCTTCTGCTCTGTAAATTTAAACATCATTCAATTCAAATCAAAAGTATCTTAAATAATTTAACATTCAATCCTCTGGCTGCTGTGGTTCAAGAATGCTTTCTGCATAAAATCTCAGATATGCAGTAAAAAGCAGATGATTCCTTAATTAAAAAATTGATTAAATTAGAGCAGTTATATGCCAACTCAATTGTTTATATAAACAATGCTGGAAGTTTGTTGCTCCAACTGTTAGCCACTGCAATTATTTTCATTATATTATCACATAATATAGAAAGAAAGCAGCTCATTTTGGGTAGTAACCGGTCTGCATGCCTATGAAATAGATTCAAATCCGGACCAAATAAAGCTTGAAATTTTTTTTATTTTCAGGGACTTATAACTTTTACCATCCAACATTAACTTTAAAAGAGAATCTAGAAATTTTTAGCTAAAGGGTAAAACAAAGATAAAAAAAAAAAAATTTATTTAATTGTTCTTCTTTAAGTACTCTAGGAAAACTGGCCTATAGCGGATTATAAAAATTGTTTTTAAAAAAATGCATGCAAAGTATAATTAGATATACCAAGTAACTTGATTTTCATTACCTTAAAAACATTCTCGCTGTTCACAAATCCAAATCCAGATACTGTTGATTGTAAATTATTCAATGCCTGTAAACAAAAGAAATATTTTCTATTTATCTAACATTCTATTAGCAACAATGCATATATTAAACCACTAAAAGATTACACGAACACCAATTCGTATGCTTACATAAGCTGTTAAACAGTTCTACCCAATGTTAAGCATTAAAAATCAATGGATGCAAGGTTTGTGCATAAATCCCTATCTAGGGTCTACTCACCCAATAACCCCAGAGTAGTTGGTGGCTTTCACTGATCTAATGCAACCCTTCGGAAACCACCTTTTACCTATTTAGCTAATTATAAAGCTATGATTCCAAAATAAAACATGTTTTCAATCAAAGCTAATTTACTTGTATAGTCATACAGATCTATCATAGTCACCATCATCTTATGAGTAGGATTGGTATTCAACCAATTAAACATTATACAATCATCAATTCCTATGCTTACCAAGCTGTTAAAACAGTAGCAAATTAGGTAGGGATTTTAAGCCCAAACTTCCTTGCATCCATTGATTACTAAGGCTTGCACTGGATGGCACTACTATATGGAAAGTTTGCTACTGTTTTAACAGCTTGTGTGAACATAGAAATTGGTGATAATGTGATGTTTTAGTGATTTTATACCAATTCTGATCAAAAGATGATGATGAATGTGGTTTTTAAAAAACCAAAGACACCAAAATGTATAGATACAAGCATTAGAGGCTTTTTTGATTTTTATGATTTATTTGAGGTCAAATGCTTTTATGAAACAACAATATTCCTGCAATTTCCAATTGTTTTATAATGTCTTAGATTCTTAAGATCTCTGATATTTTTCCAAGAATGGTAAATGAACTGAGAAATGGATTACTTTGTTATTTTTCTACTTTGGCTATTTACATATTATTTTAAAAAATACTTAAAATGACAAAAAAAATTATAATTTAATAATAAGATGTGAAAATAAAAAATATGCCCTCTAATAAACGAATTCTAAATTTAAATATTATGAGATCATATTCTATATAAAAATATTTATGTATTGGCTTTTCAATTAATTAAGTATGAGTTAAACCAATATTATATGTAATGTTTCAGTCAGATATATATATATAATTTTAATTAATTTAATTAATTAAATATGAGTTAAAGCAATAGTAACAAAATTTTATTCTACAAATGTAATATTTCCATTGGCTCAGTTACTAAGAAGTTTTCTTGGGAAGCGCAAGAATGTGAATTTGAGTTCTAAACTGGAGATTTTTTTTCACTGTTAATTCAAAAATATGGACATACCGACAGAAACCCAGACAAAATATGAACACACTGATAGAAACGCAGATAGGACAAGTTAATATAAAAACATTTAATAAAAAGAGAATAGCAGGATTTAAAAAATAACTTCTAAAAAGTAACATATTATGATGTTATAATTTAAACCCTCAAGATTATATCATAACAAGTCAACACAAAATTATTATGGTTATTCATGTGTCACAAAAAAATTTCATTTCTAAATAAGTTTGTAAATTTGAGTGGTTAAATATATTAAAAATAATATTGCAATTACTAATAAATGTAAATGTTTTTCAGAAAATTAAAAACCGAGTAAAAAAATAAATTGGATAAAAGCCTAGTTTAATTTTCTATGGACTGTGCAGACAACTCATTTACACTTCCAACTAATTGGCACACATAACTTATATATTCCAGTGATTATTTATTAATGTACATTTATGATTATGTTTTAAACATTTATGAAAAATCAAAAATTATACACATTTAATTAATAGTCTTGATTTCAGAATTATTGCTAAAATTTTAACCCAATTCTATGCAATTTTATAAAATGTTTACTTCTATAATAATCATGAACTTCAATGCAGTTAGTAATTTAATAAATATTCTATAAAACAAAAAGATCTCTCAATGTTTTTTTTTTAAATTGTAGATAATTAAATTGTTAGCAAAATAAGAAAAATTATACAATTTTTCAACATTCTTATCATTTGATGATTTAAATTAGTCCCAATATTTCAACAAAACGGGTCATTTTTTTACATTTTTTAAAATTTGGATATACTGTAACAGTCAAGTTTGTACATTCGCGTAACAGAATTCAGAATCCAAGCAAAAGAGATCGAAGCTGACCAGACTAGGACTGTGACATCCCGAGTCCGACCACACTTCAACTCGTAAGCCAGGATTCCAAGACTCAAGACCCTGCGAATGACCACCTTGAAATTACACGTAGTATACCTCTTTCCACATGGCCGACATAGGTCACGGAGAAGCAATAAGACTCTGATAATTAAAAGAGAGGTTCTTAATTGACTAAAATAGATCACTAATCTAATTTAACTTAATGCATAGTTTTCACATATATAGGCTATAAATAATAATTAGAATTGGATTGAATTAGATCAATAACGAGACAGAGAACGAAATACATTAAATTAATTATATATTTATTTACAATTGGCATGAAATTGATCAGTTTTACACATTTCAGCGTCGAATGTACAAACATTGGGTGGATAAGAGAACACATTCGCTTTTTATATACAATTCAAAATCACTTTACATAAGTAATCATTAAATTTCATACATTTAATACATAATCAATCACTACGTTAAGTCTATAAATCTCGATAAGCCAAATCCTATTACATTTGTGGCTGGTATATAAATAATTATATTAAACTTTGATCATGAATTCATTTACTAAAATATACAATATGACTTAATAACGAGCGCATAAACCAGCTCAAGTAAAGATCGATCGAACATGGCTTTCGAGAGAAAATTTCAGAATGCTGAAAGCGTTATGTTAAGGTGGGAGAGTTGGCTGCATAAGATTTTACCAATGCGCTATGGCACAGGTAAACAATAATAGGAAAAGTCGCTCTGCAGATGGATGGAATAACTTCAGGGTTCTTGCGACAAACGCCGGTACCCTGTAACCGATCGCAATGCTGTGTGAAAAGGAACATTTTGTTCAGGAATGGCGGGGGACTTACGTGCTAACCTGGCCTTGGCTCAGGCTTCGCTACTGCTCTACCCTATAAAAGAAGATGTGCTGGCAACGCCGTGGCTCCATCTTAAGATACGTATATTACGTATAGCAGCAAAATGAGAATATTTTTATAAAATAATATCACATCCGCCAAGCAAAGAATAGTATATTTCATACTATGAAATACGAGTTAATAGCATATTAGCTCTATCAAATTGGGACCAACTCTTGCGTAGCCTGATAATAAACGTCTATGCTACAAAAGGGAATATTATTGCATCTGTACTTTGACATGCTCGATCTATTCAGTTACTCATAGATAATAAATATTTAAGGAGGGAAAGTATATTTCTATGGACTTAAGAATTTAAATGTCAAATATACTTATCAATACGATCAAGGCTAAATTTAATTCTAAATAAAATTAAAAGGTTAAGTTTATAAATGGTTGATTATCCAAGAGCCACATTTCACATATTAAATTGTTTAAATAATAAAAAAAAAAGGATTTCGAAACAGCGCAGAAAGTTGATGCGATAAATAAATTACGCGAAGATTTTCAAACAATATCTTCTTAAAACATAAAAATAAGTGCCTACTGTTTCGAAATATCGGCATATAAAATATAATAAGCATTTAAAATAAGCAAAGAAATATAGACACAACCGCAGTGATATAACTTTAAATTCGACACTTATAAAGTACTTTAAATGAAAGGAAAATATAAATTACTCAGATTATTTAAACTTTAACAACATGAAATTTTGGATAGCAATTGACATATTTAAAATATTAATTAAATGGATTTAAGTTTTGGTTACATTTAGCTTTATCATTATTTTAAAAGAAAGTTAGCTAACTTAGATAGATATTATTTACATTTACACAGAATTACACAGAGCTCTGCGGTTTGCAAAATAAAAACAGTACCGGTATTATTTATCTTGACTGCAAGTTCTTGCTGTAGGTTTGGTGAGTTTTACTGGGCGGCTGATGGCATCATCTTTCCCATTCTGTTAGGCTTATCTCTGCTAGCGGCATGATGGTGGTGGTTCAGGCATTTCGATGAGAGAAACCCCGTTCTCCCGCGGAGTAACAGCAACAAGATGCCCGCTTTTAGCCGGACATGTTAAACATTAACAATTGTGAATACTGGCTGCAATTCTCACTAACAATATGGCTGTCTTTCCCTTGTTAAAATACAGAGTATTTATATTTTTTCCTTATCGGAATCTATCGCCTCAAGACTCACTAAACTCAGGAATTTAATTAAATGTTTTCAAATTTACAATCCAGATTTTTAAAATCTTAGATAACTTATGTTAGAAACATTCCATAAGCTATTATAATTAAGATTTTTCGTTGCAAACAATTGTCCAATTTAGATTTTAAAATAACTTACTCTTATCTAAGGAGATTTTAATTAGTAAATTTTGAACTAGTTTTACTTTTTACGAATTCCAGGTGTGGTCGTTAATGACACTTGTTTACAATCAAAAATCTTTTAATTACTTGACCAGCTTTTATTTTTAATCTTACATATAATAGAAACTCTTTCTATTTAAAAACAACTTTTTAACATTTTTTTTAAAACGAAAACATTTTTAACATATTTATTTAAAATAATTTACAAACATTTTGATATAGCTTTTAAATATATTTTCGAGAAACTTTTTCCCTGAAATATATTTAAAACAAGAAATCTTTTAACAATTTTTAAAGACATTTAATATTATTTTTAGATACTGGCTTTTACATATTTTAAATCATGTCTTTCTTCTATATAGCACAGATTATATATCCACATACGAAATTACAATATTAAACAACAAAATTAATAATTTACACTTAACTTAAATAATATAACGAATATTTTTAGACATATTAAATAAATTTAGTACGCTATAATTTTACTAATCCTATCTAATTATAGCGTTGGTTCGCACACAAATATATAATACTGTTTATACAGACATGAGCGAATTTTAGATTTATTAACATTTAAATAGGTTCGAACTTAGCACAGATGAGTGTCATTAGGTTTGATGGTGAAACGATAGGGGCTTGGAAAGTTATCGTTTCAATACACACATATAAAATACAGAGTATATAACATTAATATAGGAATACAGTGTCTACACACACAGACACATTTATGCAGAACAATCACATATAAAAATTTATATCAAAAATAAATCATTTACTTAATAGATAATCAAATAATAAAATATATTATTTCAAAATTAAATAATCTTATATATGTGTAAATTTTAAATATTTGCTTTTTCAAATTTTATTTTTCAATCCATGAATAAAATAGGCTTTAATGAGGATTGGCCTAATAAAAAAATTATAAACTAATAAGAAAAATTATAACTACCTTTATTACAAATGCTAAACAGAATTGTGTAATATAACAATTACTATTTTAACTATTGGCAGAAAACTAACTCGACTTTGGGAAAAACATCAAGATTTTATTTTAATAGAAGTGATCTCCTAATATAATTGCAATTAGGTCATTAATTTTATTTTTATGCTTAAATTATTTATTTATTATGTAAAAGCAAAAAAAGATTTACAAAAAAAATTTGAAAATTGCATAATTATTCAAATTAATCAAAATAGTAGCCTACTTTATTCTAATGTTATTATAATGTTTGGAAATGAAAAGGTTTTAAATTAATTTTTTTTTACTTTAAGCAGAAAAATTACGTAATTAAAGCTATAAAATTTGTGCACAATCTTATTATTGTACACTAAAAAGATGTTAGTTTACAATAAAAATCTTTACCATAATTGATTTTGAAGCTAACGATTGTACAGTATTAATGAAAAAATTTTAAAAATGCAGACAAGCAATAAATCGGATATACTATTATAAAATAGAAATTCTTATTTTGACTAACCTGTCGCATATCTCCTTGAGCAGTAAAAATAATGGCTTCTAAACCATCATCAGAATAGGTAACATTTTCTTTTTCACAAACAACTAATAATCGAGCTAAGACTTGAGCATCACTAAGTTTGGTATAGCGCAAAACAGCACACCGAGATTGAATTGGTTCTATAAAAAAGATAATAATATTATTTCATATCTTGCCCCTCTTTAAAAAGCATACTGAATTCAAAAATCATTATAAAAAGTTTTTTAATTGTATGTTTTTTAATTATTTATGAAATGTTTCAATTATTGATCATCAGCCTCTAAAAAAAATATTTCTAATTTTATATATCAAATTCATTAACTCTTTATTTAATGTATCAAATTAAAAAAAAAAATTATTTTAAAATGCCTACAAAATTGCGCTGTGTCTTTTAATGGTGTTAAAAGATTATATTTAATGTAATACATTTAAATATAATGATAGTATATATACTTAAGTTAGGGTGTAATTAGAGGGAATTTGAACCCAGACGTTCAAGCTTCTTTCAGTCATCCACTCCATATTATCTTTTTCACATGTATATATATGGTCATGTGTATCAATTGTATAAGATGGAGTGAATAACTGAAGGAAGCTTGAAAATTTAGGTTCAAATCCTCTCTAATTAATGTGATATAATATAAATATTATTCTCTATTTGCATTAAGACTATATCTAATAGTAAATATTTTACATCATTTTAATATAATATTTGTAAATATCTTTCTCCCACTTCTTAAAAAAATTATCTAAATTTTTATCCTTATCTTAAATAAAAAGTTACTGGCTAACATAAAAATACTTAGCTTTGACTTATTTAAATATTATGCAAGTAGAAGATTTTTTTACTTCATGTATTTTTTCAATATATACAATCATGACAGACAAAAATAAATCATGGCCCTTATTCCCAGGAGGCTGTAAAGTCAGCAACCAAGGCAGTGGTTGGTGGCTGAAGGTGGAGGATGCTAAGAATCCCCTGATTGCGGACTCAGGCTGCCATTTGATGACGACTTTTTATTTAGGTACAACTGCAGATCACTTTCAAGTGAAGGAAGATTGCAAGAGTTAGATGGAAGAACTGCCTTATATTAAATGGGACATTATTGAACTTTGTGAAGTTAGAAGAAAAGGCGAAGAAGCAACTGATTTAAAAAGTGGACATATACTCTACTATAAAGGCACAAATATTGGAAATACAAGTGGAGTAGGATTCATTATAAATAAAAAATGGAAAAATAACATTGTGGAGATTGGTGGTGTATCAGACAGAGTGGCAAGATTAGTTTTACAACTTAATAGCAGATACCAAACGCAGATAATTCAGGTTTATGCCCCAACAAGTTCTCACAGTGATGAAGTGATAGAAGATTTTTATTTGGATGTACAAAAGGCTTTTGATCAGAGTAAACAACATTTTAAAATTGTTATGGGAGACTTTAATGCTAGAATTGGTAAACAAATGAAAGATGAAAATGGTGTAGGTAGTTTTGGTTATAATAATAGAAATGAGAGAGAACAAAGACTTGTGGAGTTTGCAGAAAAGGAAAAACTTTATATTATGAATTATTTTTTTGAGAAAAATGTTAAAAGGAAATGGACATGGAAGTATCCAAATGAAGGTACAGCAGAATTGGATTATATTTTGAATAACCGAAAATATATATTTCAAGATTGTAATGTTCTTAATAAATTTAAGACAGGAAGGGATCACCGATTAGTAAGATGTAAGATACATGTTAATGCAAAACTAGAGAGACAAAAATTATTAAGAAAAACAATAATTACAGTTGATATTCCTAATCTTCAGAAACATTCTAATGAATTTAAATTAGAACTTACAAATCGGTTTCAAGTATTAGTAGATTTTGAATATGATTCAGATTTGAATGACATTAATAGGAAAATAAGCGATACACTTTTAAAAACTGCAACAAAAATAGCTGGTAGAAAAAAGCAGCAATTGACCAGTAAAATTACTACTGAGATTAGAGAATTTATGAAGAAAAAAAGGAATATGAGAATATACAACAATGATGCATTAAAAAAGATTGAATATCTCAAATTTTGTAAAATGGTGCGGAAAAGAATTGAAAATGATATGAGAAAGTATAATTGTGAACTAGCAAAGAAAGCTGTAGAAGAGAATAAAAGTCTAAAGAGTGTAAAACAACATTTTGGTATTGGTAGGAAATTTATATCTGCAATAAGAAAAAAAAATGGCATTATTACTAAAAAAAGAGATGACATCATAAAATGTGTAGAAGACTTCTATCAAGAATTATATAGTAATAAAGAACAAGTGCCTCCTATACACATTATATCTTCCGAATTGCCCAGAATTTCGAATGAGGAAGTGAGACATGCAATTAAATTTATGAAGAAAGGGAAGGCTCCAGGTAATGATGGACTTGTAATTGATATATTAAAAGAAGCAGGTGAAGAAATAGAAAAAATTTTAGCAAAATTGTATACCAAATGTCTAAATGATAAAGATGTACCAGATGATTGGAAGAATGCAGTATTAATATTTAAAAAAGGTGATAAAGAAGATATTAGAAATTACAGACCTATCAATCTTTTATCAGTTTTATACAAAATTTTTACTAAGATAATTACAACTGATCTACAGAAAACATTGGATTTCCACCAACCAAGAGAACAAGATGGATTTAAAAGTGGTTTTAGTACAGTAGATCATATCCAGGTATTGAGAGAAATTAAAAAAGGACAAATGAATATGAGTTGCCATTATGCTTAGGATTTGTAGACTATGAAAAGGCATTTGATTCTATAAACATTTCTTCAGTGATTAAAGCATTGGATCATCAAGGAGTAGATACATAAACATTTCTTCAGTGATTAAAGCATTGGATCATCAAGGTGTAGATCCAGGATATTGTCATATTTTGAAGAATGTTTATAAAAATGCAACAGCAACAATTAGATTACATAATAATAGTAGGAAAATCAACATTGAAAAGGGTGTAAGACAGGGTGACTCCATATCTTTAAAACTTTTTACAGCAGTGCTGCAAGAAGTATTTGGTGGATTAAAATGGGAAGCTAAAGGAGTGAAAGTAAATGGAGATTATTTAATCATTTAGATTTTGCAGATGATGTAGTTGTTTTTGCAAATAATGCTTTAGAGCTACAGAAAATGTTGCAGGAGTTATCAGATGAAAGTAGAAAAGTAGGACTAAAGATAAATGTTAAAAAGACTAAAGTAACGTTTAATAGATTTTCTCAAAATATGGAAATAAAGATTGATTATGATGAGTTAGAAGAAGTTAACAGTTACAAATACCTTTGTCAGATTATTAATACAGATGGAAATATAATGTATGAAATTAATCATAGAATTAAACTTGGTTGGAATGCTTTTGGTAGAAATAACTTGATACTAAAAGGAAATATGCCTATGTGTTTGGAAAGGAAGGTTTTTAATAAATGTGTTTTGCCAGTTCTTACTTATGGATCTGAGACTTGGACACTTAATAGAAGAGCAATACAGAGACTTCAGACCACTCAAAGAAGTATGGAGAGATGCATATTGGGAGTAACAAGAAAGGATCGAAAACGCAATGTATGGGTAAGAGAACAAACAGGTGTTACTGACCTCATTGAAAAAATTAAAAGACTTGAAGTGGAGTTTGGGCTGGACATATTGTTAGAAGAGATGATAACAGATGGACAATTGAAATTTTAAACTGGACTCCAAGAGATTGTAAAAGACTCAGAAAGAGACCACATGTGAGATGGATGGATGAAACAAGAAAGTGTGCAGGGGTGATGTGGAGAAGAGAAGCTAAAGATAGGAAAAGATGGATTGAACTTGGAGAGACCTTCATCCTGCAGTGGATTGATAATGGTTGATAATGATGATGATGACACCCTTGACAATGGACATATGTAATGGTCAAAATGTTGAGCAACAGATTTTGATAACAGTTTTGATTCAAATAAAATAACAAATTTTTAAAAGTAAAATTATATGGAAGTATGTAGAATTATTAAAATATATACATTAAATAATTAAACATTCTTTTTTTGAATTCACTTTCTACAAACTTTTTATGAATAATTATTTATTCACCTAGATCTGTGTGTTATTTGTAATAATCATAAGAGAATCATCCCAACCCATGCACTGTATCCTCTCTCTCTATTTTTTAGCCCTTTATCTTTTTCATTCTTTTGTTAATTATGCAATTGATATTTTAATGTATATAATATGTATATTGATATAAAAACAACAGTATTATATATGTATTAAAAATGTAAATTATAAAGCATATGCTATTATCAACAATTTTCAGGATTCATACAAAGCCTTGAAACTAAATAATACAGATATAGTGGTCAAACAGTATATTACTATTCACTATTAAAAAATATTTAAAAAAAAAATCAAATTAAAAAATAACCTATAATTTTATCTGAAGAATTGCAAGCTAAAGCAAACCGAGTAGTTTTTGAATAAATCTCCATTGTTCTTCTTAATGCTTGTTGTGCACCATCTGTCATACTAAAATAGAATCAGTATATATATAGAAAGAGAGAGAGAGAGAGGGAGAGAGAATAATTCAATGTAATATTTTCAAGATCATCTATGTAAAATATTAAAGATGTACATTGATTGACAAAATATAAGATACCATTATTTATATAGTTATTTCTCATAAATTCAAAGATTCAATATTAAATAATACCTTTGCAAAAAAATTTCTTCCAGATTCAAACATAACACATACTCAAAAGATTCACAATGCATGATTCTATAAATATTTTATACATAGAGTGTAATATACACCTGGGTCTCTTTTTACGCAGAATTATCTGAACACGATTTTGAAGTTACGTGATTCATGTTTCACCGGAAGTCGAACTCCGATAATGCGCTATTACTTTAAATAATAAATTTCGCGCACTTATGTTATATTGAAAGTAATAGCCCATTATTGGAATTCGACTTTCATCTTAGTAATTTTAATATTTCCAGTGCTTTATAATAGTAAGATTTTATGCAATAATGAAATTAAAATCATGATTTCCACATTTTATGTATACACACATTAAATTTTGCAAGATTATAATGTAAAGTTGTTCAAATAGTGTGCGTGTTAATTCTGCATATTAAATCACATTCTGTTTTTGCTTTTTAAAAAAAAACGTAATCAATTATTAATCATTTAGTGTCCGCAAGTTTATTTTTAAAAGGTGAGTAATAGCAGTGGGCACAATTAAATTTGACAATTAAAAATTAAAATCTGATTTTTAATTGTAATTAACAATTTAAAAATTATTTACGGCGACTTGAAATTAATGTGATGTAAAATGAAATTTGATTTTTAAACGGAATTGAAAATTAAAAAATTAAAGACAAAAAATAAGAATTTAGTTTTTAGTTGTTAGTTTTAATTAAATTTTTCCCAGCAGTGGTGAATAAATGTCTTTTTATTATCATAAGTCTAAGTTCATATACAATTAATAAAATCATCGTCTCAAAGATTAATTACTAATTACGTTGTCAACAGAAAACCATTAACACAACATGAGAGTGAACTTGGCGCTAGTTGTATTTCCTCTTGTGAGAATCTGATTTTTTACCAGTTTGCAAACGAACGTGTTTTTCGGCAAATAGCGATAATAATTAAAATGTGTATAAAAAAATGTAAATTACTGTACTGTAAATTATGCATAAAAATATATTATTTTGAATAAAATCAAATATTATAGTTAAAAAAAGTTTATCTTGTATCAATTTTTTTTAAATTTGAAATTTTTTGTTAGTCATATTTTATTTCCTTATTTTTTTTTTTGCACGAATTTTAAAGTAATTTTACGTTGGTGCTTTGCTTTTACGCGAATTTTGAAAAATCACAGACCGCACACACACCCTTTTCAATGTAAGTTACGTCTATTTTTGCGCAATTTCGTTTGCACGTGTTTTCTGAGGAACCTATCTATCGCGTAAAATGAGACCAAGGTGTACTCTGTATATTTTATGAATTAAAATATATATACTAATTTAAAAATAATAATTTTCTGTCTATATGAGATTGAAGGTAGAAATCACAAAATATTTTTTAAAAAACTAAAACCTATATTTTCATGAAAGCAGTAAATAAATCTGATACACCATGAATGAAATAATTAAAATATTTATCTATCTACATAAAAAAAAAAAAGATAATCTACTAATTAATTTAATAAAATTTTTTTACTTATCTAGTATTAATAAAAAAATTTAAGTAGTTGTCTAGGTAAAGAAAAAAGAGAAAGTTAAATTTGGGAAAATTTACTAATAAAAATGAACACAATTAGTAAAAAAAAATAAAAATTAGAAGAAAAAAAACCACTTCTTGTATTTTATTTAGTATGTTTTTTTTTTTTTTTTGTAAAAATAATGAAATATTATTTTAGATAATAAAAAAAAAAATTTAATTAATTAAAAGTAATTAGTTGACAATAAAGAAGTGTTATATATATATAAATAGATATACTTATTAAATTAAAATCTAGTATTTCAAAGATTAGTAAAACTTAAAAAATAATAAATAGTAAAATGAGATCAGAAAAGATTAATTCAGTACAGTGAAATAGTAATTAGTTAAATTTTTACTGAAAAGTAGTAAAATTCCTTCAATATTTTGAGATGGTTATGTGTCTATAACATACAACAAGTGTGTGCATATATATATATAACGTTAAAAGGAAAAATACAAATTAACACAAAAATTTTTTGTATTTTCTATATTAAATAATTTTGAATTTAAAAAAAAAAAGAATTATAAATTAACATTTAAAAAGTTGTAATTAAAATTTTATTAATTCCGATTTTGAAATTAAAAAAAGTTTTTGTTTTACGCGATAGATAGGTTCCTCAGAAAACACGCGGAAACGAAATTGCGCAAAAATAGACGTAACTTACATTGAAAAAGGGGGGGTGCGGTCTGTGATTTTTCAAAATTCGCGTAAAAGCAAAGCACCAATGTAAAATTACTTTAAAATTCGCGCAAAAAAAAAAAATAAGGAAATAAAATATGTAATAAAAAATTTCAAATTTAAAAAAAATTGATACAAGACAAACTTTTTTTAACTATAATATTTAATTTTATTCAAAATAATATATTTTTTATGCATAATTTACAGTACAGTAATTTACATTTTTTTATACACGTTTTAATTATTATAGCTATTTGCCGAAAAACACGTTCGTTTGCAAACAACTAGCGCCAACTTCACACTCATGTTGTGTCAATAGTTTTCTGGTGACAACGTAATTAGTAATTAATCTTTGAGACGATGATTTTATTAATTGTTTATGAAACTAACAACTAAAAATTAAATTCTTATTTTTGTCTTTAATTTTCAATTCCATTTAAAAATCAAATTTCACATCACATTAATTTCAAGTTGCCGTAAGTAATTTTTAAATTGTTAATTACAATTAAAAATCAGATTTTAATTTTTAATTGTCAAATTTAATTGTGCCCACTGCTATTACTCACCTTTTAAAAATAAACTTGTGGACACTAAATGTTTAATAATTGATTACATTCTTTTTTAAAAAGCAAAAACAGAATGTGATTTAAAATGCAAAATTAACACGCACAATGTTTGAACAAATTTACATTATAATCTTGTAAAATTTAATGTGTGTATACATAAAATGTGAAAATCGTGATTTTAATTTCATTATTGCATAAAATCTTACTATTATAAAGCACTGAAAATATTGAAATTACTAAGATGAAAGTCGAATTCCAATAATGTGCTATTACTTTCAATATAACGTAAGTGCACGAATAGCGCATTATCACAGTTCGACTTCCGGTGAAACATGAATCGCGTAACTTCAAAATCGTGTTAAATAAGTCCGCATAAAAGAGACCTAGGTGTACTGGTAATTATAAAATTCCACTATCCAAAACTTGTATAACATATTTTGATAAAAATTCTACAAAGCTGTTTGTGAAAGGATTAAGATAAATTGAAGAGTCATTAACTTTTTTCAATCAACATAAAAAACTTACTTTTAATTACTGTTTTTTTTTAATTCCACCCTGACTATAAAAAGGTTGAAAAAAAGATTAGGAGAGTTTTTACAGATTGTGACAGTGCGGTGACTGTGAAGTTATAACTTAAGGCAAGAGATAGTGTATCTAGCCATTGTTAGTTCACAACGGTAGTTTGGATTCACATGGAGGGGTCTGCTTTTCTGGGTGCCACAGCCTATAATGTGTACTAGAAAGCTGGCTTGCCTGAAGTCCATCAAATGGAGTTGATTGAATGTCAACAGTTACCATACTATGGCTTTCCCGAAGATGACAATAAGCCAGTCTGTGGTTTAGAAGAGACCACCTTACCAAGAGTTTACCATGCTATATACAGGATTTTATCAATATGCAAAGAAGCACAAAGATATTGTCCAGTATATAAAATATTACAGACATCAGCTGGTTTTACAGATAAATAATTTTTGACTAAATTATTCGACTAAAATTAGAATAATGAAAGAAAATAATAAATGACCATTTCCAGTTTTATTTATTAAAAGTGAAATTCTTTAATAAAAATGGCAGTTGTAATTTTAAAATTACAATTTTTTTTTAAAATAAATAAAGTTTATTCAACTAAGCCGGTGACTGGTGCAAAAAACTGAGAAAAAAATTCATACTTGTTAAAATGATTGAAATTGAAAGGATATGAGAGATTGTTTAATGGGGAACTTGGTAAAATTAAAATGACCTCCGTTTCATTAGAGTTAATCCCTGAGGCGATACCCATAATTTGCAAACTGTGTAAAATTTCATTTGCTCAGAAAGAAAGAATAGAGAAGGAAATTAACAAATTAGTTAAAAGAGGCATATTAGAACTCACAGAAAAATCCTGATTGGGCTATGCTACTAGTAATTATTACTAAACCTAATAAATTTCATTTATGCAACTATTGGATATCGGTAAACAAAACTATTAGAAAAAATGCATATCCTGATCCCAATGTTAGAAAAATAATAGCATCTCTGCAGAAATCTAATTTTTTCGCAAAATTAGATTTAAATCCTGCTTTCCACTACATACCATTCACTGAGAAAGCTGCTAAAATATTAACACTAACCATGCTTATTTAAATGCAACAAACTCTCCTTAATTCATTTTTTGATGACATTCTTATTACAGCTACTGAAAATGAATTTAAAATTTGTTTAATTAGTATCTGCAAAAAACTAGATGAAATGGGGTCAAGCTTAATCATTCTGTTTTTAATTACGAAACTTTCCCAGGCTGTAAGTCAAGAAATTGTATTTGCGTTTTTTGCCTACCCTCTAATGAGAAATTTCACAAAGCTTTTTTTTTTCACAGCTTTAAAATTCATATATATATTTTTTTCCAATATTTTAATTTCAAAAAATGTCAGGATATACATTGATGGATGCCTATTATGTGATTGGTGATCTCAAACTTTGCAAAATTACTTGGAGAAAATATTACATTGGTCTAAAAACTTGATTTTTTGGAAACTTTATGATCATTTTTATATAATAATTATTGGAAATCAAAAATATATACTATTACATATTTATTTTTTACAGACATGCTTTACTTTTAAATATATTCTTCTGAATATTGTTACCATAGAGATTAGTTGCGGGAAATACAACTGCCTAAAAATGATATCCAACAGTCTGTTATAACATTTAGCAATATCGTAAAAATTTATAAAAAAATTTTAAACTTTTAAAATATAAATTGATAGATTTACTAGATATTAAAAATAATTCGTTCAGATTTTTAAAACAAGCATCAAACAAAAAAGATTTCATTCACTTTGCTAACTAAATCTCCTCTACCTGAAATCTGATGATGAAACAGCGCTTTGTTTTGATTAAAATCTAATTTTAAAAATAATTCCAAAAATCAAATTATGATTTTTTAAAATTTATTTAATTTCTAAACAAAAATATCTATTAAATGAGGTCAAATTTATTATATTTTGATAAATAATAATGGTTCAATATTAAAGTGTACGCTTAAAGTAAATGATAACAAAGAAATCTGTCAGAATGCTAGCATAGTGCAAAAGGGTTAATATCCATAAATGTATCTGGAAATCTTGTGAAATTAAGTTTTTGGGCCATATCATTTCCATAAATGGCATATCTTCTACCCCAGAAAAGGCTAAAGCTGTAGCATAAACTCTGAGACCTAATAATGTTAAACAATCACAGGTTTTTCTAGAACTTGTAAATTATTTTGAAAATTTTTTAGAAGGTAAAGCCCACGTAACCAGACCCTTATATGATCTACTAAAAAAGAACCTGAAGTGGAAATAGAAACTTGAGCAAGAGCAAGCATTTGTGCATACAACTTCAAAGAAATTACTAGTTCATTAAAATAGCAGTTTGAAAGTTACTCTTATGCAAACACATCAATGTAAAGACAAAAATGGGGACAAAATACCTAATTTATTCAAGAAAATTGATACCAACGATAAAATGCTAAACGATGATATAAAAATGGAAATGGAGTTTACCCACATTGATGAAGACCAACTAAGCATAAAAATAACAAGTGAAGTTAAAACAAATCCATCTCAACGAGTTAAAAGGAAAAGAAAGATTCTGAAATGACCATATTAAATCCAGAGAAAAGATAAAGCTCTGAACTTGGGGGAAGTGTGTGTTATGTGTGTATAAAAGTATATATATATAAATAGATATACTCAGTAAATTAAAATTTAGTAGTTCAAAGATTGGAAAAACTTCAAAAATAATAAATAGTAAAATGAAATCAGAATAGATTAATTCCTAAGTAGAGTGAAATAATAATTAGTTAAATCTCTAGAGATAAGTAATGAAATTACTTCAATAAATATATATATTGAAAGATCCTGATTCAGTCATTAGTAACTACTCAAGAATCTAAAAATAGGTCAATAGAACTAATTAGAAAAAAAATTCCATAGTCAAGGATGTATCATGAATAAATTAATTATCTTATTGGTGGGATCAAAAATAGGAACCAATCAGAAGATTAAAAAATTAGACAATTAATTTATGCCAGCCAAGTGAAAAAAGAGACTCACTCGTGTGGAGAAGCTTCATGTGTGCAGATAGAATTTTAACCTGTGCTGGATGTCACTATACCTTAAGCTTCTATTGCAGAATGGCTTGCCTCCAAATGTAAAAAGCCTAGGGACTGAACAGTTCATATAGGTCTTTATTATCATTTCATTTGTATATATTTCTATTAATAATGTAATCAATTATCTAGAGTGATATTAAATACTAATAATTGAACTTAATAGTGGTAATTTTTGCCAGGGCAGAACTTCTAATTTCATGCTGTCTGAGGAGCAAGAATCTGGCTTCCAATCATAGCAAAAAGTATCTGGATTTGTGAGATCATGGATAGTGTTCATATATAAATGGAATAACAAACAGCAGTTTTTTTTCTTCTAATTAAATACAGGTGTAACATTGATGTTAATAAAGTAAGCTTAAAAGAAACGTACTTGTGGCGCATCTCAACAAGCGAAGAAATTTTATTAATGGCATTCTAAACAGTGAAGCTGGTCAGAACAGCATTTCTGAGTTATTAGGAAACTGCTAACTCATGAATTATTGATTAGCTAACATGGAAAAGCAGACTATAGCTGAAAGTCTTACTATGCTGTGATAAAACCTTTTATTAGTATACTAGTCAATTAAATCCGGAACTATGTAGCTTCCTGCCAATGCCAATCAATATTAGAGATGTGTTATTCCTGCCCATGCCTTCAGTTAATGAAATAAGAACAAGCAGTACTGTCAACTTTCATTTGATTTTGAAAACCTACCCATGGTGAACACACAGTCCATCTATATCATTATTCCCCTACTATTAATAGTGAAGAACACAAGAAAGTATAACAGATGAAGCATTGAACTTTACTAATGGTGACCATCCTGCAAATCAGCTATTTAAAAAAAAAAGTTTGAATCTATTTTTAGTCAATTAATGATAAAATCAGAATTTTGAAAGTCTGGGTAAGATTTATTTTATTTGTAGCGAAAGACCTTCAATAGAAAAAAAAATTATGGCTGAAATTAAAACTAATTGTAATTTTTCTGATTAAAATGTATAAGCTATTTTAAAATAGATTTTAAATTTTCTCTACTTCATATTTAAAATCAGTACCAAACATATTTTAGATTTTCCTGGTTTACATTTGACATTCATGATAACAAATATATTCATGTTTACTGATTTATTGTTTAATTTATATTTTTGCCAATCATTAGGTTTATATTATTGGTGTTAATTTAAACGTAATAATTATGTTGAAGCAGGATCTATATTTCATGTAAGAATATCAGAGTTTGTGGATTAAATTCAGTCCAATTAAATGACTTTTCTCTGATATGAATAAATACCCTTCTGAATACATATATTTAGGTGTGTGACTTATACAGAAGTATATCAAAATTGTAAATATTGTAGATATGTAAATAATTTTTTAAAATTTTATTCAAGTTATTTATGTCTAATTGTTCGTTTTTCTCTCTCATTCCAAAACTAGTTATGAATAACTTGTTATACACACACCATGTGATGCATTGCTGTTTTTTGAACTAGTAGTGGATGCATGGAGGGGTTAACATCTAAGAAGCTAGAGAGGATTTGAAACCGACCTAAGATGTATCTTGTATTAGAGATGGCAACCTAATCTGCAGTAAGGCAGTTATATTATAAATAAATAAATAACACTTATAGTGGCAAGAGATAGACTCTTTCTCTATTTGGATGTTTGATGAGAATGATAATCAGGAAATATGGCTGAATACCCAGTCTAACCATTATTAGTTAGGATATTAAAATCCTAAGATATTCAATGTGGTTACTCCTAATACCCATTTACCACTGGATTTAAATCCTCATAAATTCTAAAGTAGAATTGTATATCCAAAAAAAAAAGAGGGAGTAAAAAGTTTAGACATGTTTCAAAATCATTTGTAAATCTAGAAAAAATGTCTATATTGTGACTGTTTTATTAATTATATGGGCAAAAATTTTATTTTAGATACTGAGATTTATGGAAGTTTTGAATTGATGCTGAAACTTTATTTTTGCCATTTCATACATACCATGCCAATTATATGTTACTTATAAATCAAAAATACTTTTTTTCTTAAAATCCTTACCCAGTGATGACTAATCCAATATTTACACTAGATGATAAAAATACGGGGAGAAAAAAAAATTAGCTGCTGAATAGTATGGTGTAAGCAATGTCATGTGACATATTATTGGTTTAAAATCAAAAAAATAATCAGTTTTAAAAGCCCATAATTTGAATCTTAATTTAAAAATAAATAAAAAAACACTTCAAACTAATAAAAATACTGTGCAAGATATTTGGAACAATTTTA
This sequence comes from Epiperipatus broadwayi, assembly GCA_028023455.1. NCBI lineage: Eukaryota > Metazoa > Onychophora > Udeonychophora > Euonychophora > Peripatidae > Epiperipatus > Epiperipatus broadwayi. The sequence continues at coordinate 5,450,151 of JAQFVV010000029.1, forward strand.
ATATTTTCTTTTAATTATTTAAATTTTGTGGCCTGTGCAAAAAGTGAAAATTTCATGAAGCAGAAAAGAATGCCCAATAATAACTAGAAACTTTCATTAACTAAAGAGAAGCAGAAAAAAAAGAATAAGATGCTAGCCAATAAAAAAAGAACCGAGGAAGCCTAATAAAATTGTCATTTAAAAACCCAATCAAATTGAAAATATTAAAAAGGTTTTACAAAACTCTAAATCTTTTATTACTTAAAAAAAAAAAAAAAAAATCATTTTATGAATATCCTTCCAAAATTGAAATATAATTGAAAAGTTGGCAGACTTAAAATAATGACCATTCAATATATCTAAGTGAAAATATTCCTAAGCAATTTTAAAGCATTATGACCTTTTAGCTTTTGGAAAAATATCTGAGTATCTTTATCCATTAAAAATGTCTATTTCATTTCCTTATTTTTTTAAATAAAATTAGAATATATTGTAAATAACAACTTGATAATGCAATATTTGGAAATATGTGTTAAATTTTCTTTTGTGTTAAATTTCTTTACCATATAGATATAAATCAAAACAATAATTAAAATATTCTACTGTATTTCAGATTTACAGTATAAACAAGGAAGGAATGGTAAAAAATTAAGAAAAAAAAAACGGAAAATATTGACCTTGCTGGATGTTTTAAGAGGCGGAAAGAGATGTGTGGAATTGAAAATCTGCTCAATGAACTGAAGAAAATAGAAAAATGAATTAATCGGCAATGTGATGCTCTTTCGATCTGCCCATAAGACAAAGCACTATTGATGAATATAAACAAATAGAAAGGAAAACAAACAAGTATATATTAATATAAATCCTTTTACTGTCAATTTATTGAACTATTGCTATATTGTTCATACTTTTTTTTGCCTTTACCAAACTATCTTTACAAAAATTAATTTTAAACATATTGTATTACACTTATTGTAATAAATTGAAAAGGTGTAATGTTATATTCTATTATATTACCTAACTTTGCTATTCCTATAAATAATTACTGTAATATTATTTAATAATATTAACAAAATATTACATGACCTGTGCTATAAGAAATAAGAACTGAGTAGAAGTAGATTTCTAATATTAATCTATTATTTATATAAATACACTCATTTACATAAAAAGCTAACATAAGATGAAGAATATAAAATCTTAAAACAGTTAATAAAAAAAAAAAATGAAATAATAAAAGAAACCAATTTTGAGATTGGAAATCTGAAGTATATATTACAGATCAGAAAACAGTGATAGATTAATACACCCACCAAAACAAAAAACATTAAGAAAAGAGGTAGTGAGATTTAAATGAGACACCTTCAAGGAAATATGTTAAATCTGCTATTTCTAAAATTATCATCAATTAAAGAATAAATTCTACATATTATTTATGTAATATAATCATTGATACTTTAATTTATGTTTATGTTATACATAATCAAATAATATTAATTTAAGCTTATAAAGTGATACAAAATACAAAACATATAGTTATAATTAAATATATGTATACTAAAAATAAAATTATAAAAAATAAACCTGTCAGCTTCATCCAAAATGATTACTTTATGGCGTCCTTTAGGGAGCGTAACTTTTTGCTGGGCAAACATCTTAATTTTATTTCGAACAACATCAATACCACTGTTAGAAAAATAATTAAAAATTAATAAAAAATATATATATTGAGATTTTTACATATATAATTTAAACTTTACCGATCATTGGATGCATTTAGTTCCAACACTGCATCCTTGAACGAACTTCCTAGAAGGGCTCTAGCTAAACAGAGAATGCTGGTTGTTTTCCCAGTACCTGGTGGTCCCTAACAAAAAATATACTCTCAAATAAATAATCTCATGCATATAAATTACACAGCTATAAATTATGATTAAAAATTTAATCTTAGGTTTAAACTCATGTGAATAATAAATTACCATGTAAAAATATTTAAATTAGTATTTTGAAACGGGATTATTTAGCCATCATCCCATTTCACCTACTATGTTCCATAGTAGTACCATTTCCCTTAGTTCAAGCCCATCCCAGTCCATGTATATAAGCATCTAATAATTTATTTTATATGAAATAGTGTAAATTTATGTGTATGTATTTGTACATGTGCGCACATCTAATACTCCTATTAATGTTTGTAAGCATATAATGCATATGCATTTATAAATTTAAAATTTAATAAAATGATATAATTTAAATTAAGTGCGTGAACATGTTATATGTGTGTAATCACCTACATATATATGCGAAAGAAGCCGTAATGCAATAGATTTAAAAACATTACAACTCTTAAATTAATTTAAATTTGCATTATTCTTAGTTAAAAACTCTTTATTTAAAGACATTCGTATATAAATTTCAATTGCTGTAGTAGTCCCACACACATATATATTAAAATATTTACTAACTTGAACTCTTTAAAAAAAAAGGTATCTGTTGTTATAAAAATTTGTAATTCTTAGAAAACCATCTGCAAGTAATTAATCAAACTGGGAATCAAAATTTTAATGTCTTTTAAAAATAAAAACTAAGAACAAAGAGTGACCTGTTTGACCGTTATTGTTTAACTAAAGAAATAACCTAAGTTTTCATTTTTATGCATTTTAAATTATTAAGAAAACTTTGGTAAAATGTTGTAAACAAGTCACTCGAATTACCGAGTTCTCATGTATAACTAACTTTAAATTTTATGTAGGTGGGTTCACTCGTTAACTTTTTTTACAATGGGAACTTTTGAGTAAAGCAACCACTGCCTCTCCCTTGGTGGAAAATTGGTCCAGAATGGAGATAGAGTTCAAGACCCATAGCCTGCCCAGCAGAAAGCACCAGAAGACATCACACAAGCCCAGCCGAGAATAATAATGATCAGCTATACAGAAGCCTCAACAAAGAAGACACAGTAATAATTTTCCCGCAGAGCTCTTTAAAATAACTCTAGTAAATTTATAAATGAATCTCTAAAACTTTTAATCTAGCTAATATTAATCGTGCATGAACTTTTAAATTGTAATAATGTTTTCATAAACTAAAAACTGATTTAAATTATAATTTGAAATTATGTTAAAATTAATAGCTGTAAACTTATAAAATTCTAAATAATTGTTAATAATAGCTTATTTAGTTATTATACTACCTTCTAATCTGCTGTCATGCCTTTTTATTTATTTTATAATTTATGCTACGCCCAGTTCAGAACGGAGATTGGTTTTATGAATAAAGTTTGAGGGGGAGATGATTAGAGATTTTCTCTTAAGTAATGTGGCTCTTTAGCACAAACACTCAAATCTCCGCTCTGAAAACCTAAATATTTCTGTTAAGCTAATATGTTTAGCTTATTATTATTATTGACGTTAAAATTAGGTTTGCAAATAATAAAGTAATTAGTTAATAAATGCAAGAATGAATTATAAAAAGTATTTGAAAGTATTTTTTTGTAAAAAAAGTAAAGATCTAAAGATAAAGATTGATATTTTTGAAAATAGAAATAAATATTGATTTCTACCATGTTTAATCTTAGAAAATGGAAATGATAGTTTTATTAATTAAATGTAAAGCAAACCAGCCTTTGGGGCACTTAAATAATAAAGGTCAGATAAGAGAATGAAATTAAAGATTGACCAATGGAAGCACCAAGTCACAGCACGAACCAAAATGGAAAGCTTACGATCAGTGACATCATGTTGAATCGATCTGTAAAAAATGCTGATAAGAGGCTAATAAAAGTAAAAAAGCCAAAATAATTGAGTTTTTTTTTAGTTGTTGTTGCAAGAATCTGACTTAATCTGCATATGAACTGTAACTGTATTGCAGATTCCACGAGGTAGGAGTCTGCAATAGATTTAATTTCCTGTAATATACCAGCTGAGGCAGCCTCCAAACTAATGAGCACTGAATGGCAGCAAACAACGGACTGGTCTTCCCAGAAATATTAAATGGACTTCAGATTTCTCATGGACAAGACAAACTTTAGGCCCCTCATGGAAAGTATGAACTCTTGTTTATTCAATATGAACTTTAGCAACCTTTCAATTAGTTATATAAAGTATGAACTCTTACCTGATCTAAAAAGGAAAATTCTAAATCAATTATTAATATTTTGTTTTTATTTTATGTTTGCTAATCATTTCCATTTTTCGTTTCATTTATTTTTATCTATTAACTAAATTATTAAAATGTATTAAATTTAAGTTCGGTGTAGATGGCTGCATAGATTCATTAACGTTTGTTGGTTATTTCTTAAGATTTTCATATACATAAAATATATATATATCGGTAAATATGACACCTCATGCTGAGTGTCCGAACATATTTATTCATATATCTTTTAAGTTGTCGTTGTTAATGGGCACTTCATGATGAGTGTCATTTACTTTATTGTAAATTTCCCGTAGCAATTTTTCAATTAATAACTTTATATTTAAATTCGTTTATGTTTATTTTAAAGGGGTTTAATTTCAGGCTATTTGTTTCGTACTTGGGTCGATGCTGGTGGAGAGATATATGGGTGTTTATATCAATGTAATGTGAAGCGTGTTTAGCATAAAGGGCAAACCCATATGAATGCATGACCCAAAGGCGTAGTTGATGCATTACAATGGATGTGTATTTCCCACACCATTGTTTTTTTTTACTCTGGGTATTAATAGTAAGATGGCCAAGACCGCAATTCACCAGTACAGACAATTTTTAATATATATTTTCCAAATGATTTCCTTCGCCAGACAGACGCTCATTCCTGTTCTGAGCGAGGATCATTTCTCTTTAAATAATACCACGCTGCAGATGCACATTTCTGTCAGCATGGTTTTATGCTAACATCTTCATATTGCATTGGTTGCATCCATATATCAGGAAGCAAGCATTGGTTTGGTTACAAACTTTTAGTCTGATTGAATGATTGTTTTTGAAAAGTTTTTAACTGAGTAATCTATGTAGCCTATCACCATATTTACATATATATATAGCATCTTATTATTTAGTTGTTTGTTATTTTTAAAATTATTTAAAAATAATCTGTAAAAATTATATCACGCCACACCTGCATTTAGTATGGCGATATGATGAAATCAAAATTTTATTAAAGATAATAAATGTTTGTCAAAATATATTTTAAGTTGTAAACAAGATTTAGCCAACCGTGCCGATTGTTAAAATCTTGTGGGAAAGTAAATGGCCAAGTATAAGAAAACATACTGTTTGTGGATTAAAACAAAAACTAAAAGTTATTTTGGTTTCTAAAAATATCAGATTTTAAGGGTGCTAATTGCTAACTTCACTGTGAAAATTTTGTTTATTAAAAATGTAATTTCATCATGAGCAAGTCTGAATAGGCTGTTTTTTGCTACATATATACTCAGTCAAATTTTAGAAAAGTCTGCAAGCTGAATCCACGCCTGTTTGAATTTTAGGATTGCCGAATAGTTAGGCAGATTGTACTGTTCCTCATGCCAGAAGAATGGTGATCTTCATCTCCATCCTATGTGCTGAAATGGTATAAGCCAACATAGTGATGGATGACCTTCCTGATAGAAACCTACTGCAATAGTACTTCAAGTAAAGAGTTGCTGCCCAGAAGTTAGTTAATAACCTTCACAACTACCGCAAGAGCTCTCAGATGAACTTTAATTATTAATTTTCTAAACTATAGCTATAGTAAATTTAAATAAACACCCAGTTTAAAGTTTAATAGTTCAAATCTTTCTTTTACTTCAACCTGTGAAACCGATAATAAACACTCGCTTGATTTACTGTAAAATAGCTCTAAAAAATCTATTATCCCGAACCTGTTAAAGAGATAAACTTAATAATTATTTTGTTAATTAAATTGTTTTACTCTCGTATTTGCGGTAAAATCTATGCTCTTTTATATATTTAAGTTCTTAATATTTCATTTAGATATGTGATATGCCAAATATATTTCAAACTAGCAAGCGGATATATTTTAATAATTTTATTCAGACGATAATATTTTTATCTTCAATTTAGTAATTATGATATAACGCTAAGATATATTATATCTGAATCACTGTTTCAAAAATAAAATTCATTAATATCTAATCGCCTTGTAATCATTACAGTAATTTAAATCAACTCTGAATTCAATTTCATATATAATTGTTATGGTTTGCTTTGTTATACTGATAAATTATGATTTTAAGCATAGTTTTACTTAATTAATAATAGAAATCTGTCCAGGGAGATATTAATAAGGCATATTTAGTTGTTTTCATTAATTCCGATCCTCTTAAATATGCTTTCCCTCCCTTTTTATTAAATCTGATTAGAGATGCGAATTGTTTGTTAAACGAGAGTATTAATATATTTAAATAACCCCTCTCTTTATAGCATATTTTAAATGCCTATAGTGAATGTATGTAGGATTAGTTCGACCAGTTCTCTCTATAATATATATTATTGGTGATTTAGCCGAAACTAAGATAACTTTTAATTTGATGGATTCATACCATTATCAAGCTATATTCTTAGGCTCGAATATTAGAGAAACTTAGTAAACAGTTGCAATATTATCACTGTAGTAATCAAATTATATTTCTGGCTAGCATTGTTATTCATCACTTGGTAAAATATGATATTAAATGAACATTATGTTGGCATAATAAATTGTTATATGCATAGATTATTCACTTAGCATGAAAGTCAGCTAATACACTTAAATGAGTCCAAACACTATATTACCCCGGACTGATTACATTCCGTTGTATAACACTTGCGAGCATCTATTTGATCTCAATGTAATTCCTAAATAGTGTATTTTAATTTATTTTATTTTTCATTATTAATAATTTCACTAAATGTATTTAAATTTATTCTGTCTTCATTATTCTTTTATCATATCCCAATCCAATCCACTTACTTATTAATTATATTACCCAGTTATTATTATACAAATGTCAATATTATATTAGCTTAATCATAATAGATGTTTAATCCAATTTTATGCGATGTGTGTGTGGTTAGCCATAGGGTTCCATATTTCTCCCTATTCGGAGCTGGTTCACAATTAAAATTAAGGCTGTGTGTAACCTCAGAAATGTCACTCATATGGTGTTAAATCATGAAGTGCTGCTGAATGAGATTCAAACTCTGGATCTTATCATCCCATTTCGATTGGCTTTAGTGTATTGGACTCTGGATTTTGTTACGCGAATGTTCAAATCTGATCGTTACAATATATATTAATACATTATAAATATATTTTTATCTACCAAATGCTTTTAACATTCTTAAATTTTAATTGTAAATTAGATTTTAGCATTGTGTGAACTTCTTATAATCAACACATAATGCATTGGCCAAACTCATTCTTGGCCATATATAAAAACAATTCAACTGTTGATAAAAAAATTAAGTCAACAGAAATTCCATTCAAAAAATAATAAATATGAATTGTTCATTCTTGTTTTGATAATCAGACCGTGATTAGTTTAAATATAGATAATATATTATCAATATATTTTTATCTTGCAAATGTTTTAACATTTTTAAGTTTTAATTGTAAATTAGATTTTAGCATTGTGAGAACTTCTTATAATCAACCAATAATGAGTTGGTCAAATTCATTTCTGGAGTATATAAAAATAATTCATCTGTTGGTAAAAAAGTTGAAAGACAACAAAAATTCCATACAATAAAAAAAAAATTTGAATAGTTTATTCTTTTTTTATGTTTAGCAAAATAGTCGAGATCATTTTTTTTTTTTATGTTTTCCAAAATAGCTTAATGTACTTATTACTTTTTTTTTTTTCACATTTGTTCTTACTACACTATCGTATGTGCAACTTATTGGATTGATTTTGTGAGGTTGAATATGTACATATATTAGTAAATTTTTTAAACTGAATTTTAATTAATTGTTGAAAGTTTTACTGAATTTTTCTACGAAAGTATTCATTCCGTTCAATACATGCATGCTTTGGCCCTGATTTACATATAGATATATATGATGTAAAGAAAAAATGTAATACAATTATTTTTTTTAGATCTAAATAAGACTGCTGATAGTCAGAACTATTATAAAAGAGTTAAGTGCATAGAAGTTTAGTTCTTTTTAAAGGTTTATATTTTATTTTCAGCTATACATAAAATAATTTATCTCAATCTTTTCTGGCTTCAGTGAATACTTTGATGCCAAATTAAAAACACATAAGTTAAACAAAATACTTTTAATGTAAATAATTAAGAAATTTTTACTAATGCATTGTCAAACTGTAATTCTAAAAAGATAATCAAACCTCCACACATGCACTGTGCTATAATATTCAATTAGCGATGTTATATATGAATAAATTCTCGATCCAAGTCACAAGATAAAGACGATGAAAAGATAAGAACAACTATCTTATTTTCATACCTAAATGCAATTATATAGGCAAATCTTAAGCATCTTGAAACAAGAGTGTGAATATATTAAATTATTCACTTTACTCACATTTCTATTTTATACTCTGTTAACACTTGCAAAGTATTGACATTTACTGTGACAATATTAGAAGGTATGATACTTAATGTAAATAATCAAGAAATTTTTAGTAGCTCAGCATCAAGTTGTAATTCTAAGGAGAAGGCATGTGTAGAGATTTGATTATTTTCTCCTTAGAATTACAGCTTGACACTATGCTACTAAAAATTTCTTGATTATTTACATTAAGTATAACATCTAATACTCATACATAATAAATTTCAATATTTCACAAGTATTAATAGGATTTTTAAAAAAAAAAGAAATCTAAGTAAAGTTTTAAATAATTCAAATATTCATCCTCGGTTCAAAATGCTTAAGATTTGCCTATACAATTGCACTTAGATACGAAGATAAAATGGCCATTCTTATCTTTTCAAAGTCTTTTACTTGTGTTTAATATCATTAATTGAATATTATAGTATGGTGCATGTGTGGAAGTTTGATTACCTTCACCTTAGATTACAAAATATTTTTGTAACTTTATCAGATTTTTTTTTTTTTTGAAACTATTTTTAAAAGTATATATAAAATTTTTAATTCAATTTTCTTTGAATTATAGTAATTAGTTACTAAAAACTTCATACAAAATTTAAGACTTAATGTTATCTATTTAAATTTTTGTTTGACAATCTTATTATTTTGATCAGATTAATTTCATTTAATTAAAATGCTTTTAAATTTATTTTGTTTTGAGTGAATTAATTGCATTAGTTTTTTTTTTTCTATCTTTTAATCAAATTGTTTTTAGTTTTGTTAGTGATTTTTATTTCTACTTTCACAGTTGGTTTCATTGCTTTTATTGTATTTCAATGAATCTAAAAATATGAAAAGTCTTTAGGAGAACGAGCTTTTTATTAACTGTCTTATGAAATGAAGAGATGAAAAAAAAAGACAAAATTGTATATTATTTTCCAAAGTACAATTAAAAATAAATAAATGTATCACATGAATATTAAAGCAAAACAAGAAAAGTATGATAATATGGATATGATTATATGTAAAAAAAAAAAAAAAAAAAAGAAAATATGGATTTAAAAAAAAAATAAAACTATTTTAAAATGATTGACATATCTGATAAATCTAAATGATGATCTTGCAATTATTAAAATATTTTTTAACTTAGTTTAAATTTTTTTTTTTACAATTAGTATGATTTATAATCAATTATTAAAATATTGTATTATGAGAATCCTCCATTGTCACAATGCAACAATAGATAATTCTCTTGTATGGAAGTCCAAATTTTGAATTTCCATGCAAATTTAAAATAAAAAAGCAATATATGCATCATATACTTTTATCTGATTTAGCTTCTTTTTTTTTTTTATAAATAGCACATCTTAAAAAAAAATTTCAGTATTTTCACAATTGATACTTTTTTAGTTATGAGCACAAACTAATTATTCATTAATTTTATAAACAATATTTAAACATACCTGTGCAACACATTTTTCAGCACAAAATAAAAATTAATATAATCCATAATGCTATTTTTTGCATAAAAATAAAATCAAAAAGGTTATATAACAATTATTTAATATAAAAGCTTCTTTCAGCAAAGTTTTATTGTCTTCTTCAATGTAATACATATTATTGGGAATATTTACAGACTATTATAAATAGCAACATCAATTTTTTTTTTTTTTTAAAAAAGTATTTTTTTAAAAATAAAGAACTCTACATGTTTCAATATATGAGTCTGTAAATGTTCTCACTAATATATGTTATACTAACTAAAATAACAAAACATTACCAAAAGAGGCTTTTTTGTATATTTATTATTATATAGAGTAAATGAGCACAGACTTTCACATGACCCACCACTCTCCATACTATCTCATAACACTGATACACTTGAACACACATATATGTATTTTCAATTGATATGTATTTTCAGATTTTCAATTGGATGAACTGTTGAAGAGTTGGAGTAGATTAAAGCCTGTCCATTAAAGTATGAGATTTGGCTATCTTAATATATATCTGAAAACTTATAGCATATATGTGGAGATGGTAATCTGGACCAACTGATGATTGCTAATTTAGCATAAAATACGTATATTGGTGATTATCTTTTCAACATATATGTGTTCAAGTGTATCAGTGTTATGAGATAGAGTGGAGAGTGGTGGGTCATGTGAAACTTTGTGCTCATATACTCTATATATTACTTATATAGACACAGGTATATAAAAAGCCTGTGTGTTTCAGTTAATATTTATTATTGTATAATCTATTTGAATTTATTTATTACATTTTTTTATTCATTGATGACTGATAATTGTTGCTATAAAAAATACGATACTTTTAAAAATAAAAACAACTATCAGAACAAAATCAAGAAACATTATCAATCTGTTCATTCTCCCAACTGAAATCTTTAAGACTGTTATAATAACAGACTTTCATCCAATTCTTAAAACTATGTATAAAATTTATTAACAACACAGATTGATGGGTTTGGAAAATTAAAATATACATTATAAACTTTATAAAATATTTAATTTCAATTCAAACATAACCTTAAAAAACAAGCAAACATATACAAATGTCTTATTAAATTACATTTCAATATTACAATGAAATAATAAAGCAAATGAAATATACTTACTGCAATAATGACATTTGGAACATTTCCTTCATTAGCAAAAATCTGTAATTAATAAAGTGTAATAACAAATTATTGTTTTAGCATTTATAACAGAGGTGGGAAATCTTTATTCTGCCAAAAGCTATTTAAATATTTATAATCTCATTTGGGAGCCACACAAAATTGTCGACTTAAAAATTAGCCTACTATATTTGATAAAAAATTAAATTAATTTACTTCTAATCATTAAGGGTGGGCAACCTTTTTAACTGGTAAGCCAATTTTTCAACTTTCACCTTTTAAATAAGGGCCATACTTTTTTTGAATAAAGTAATATCATTATTATTAATGACTGTTCCAAATTTAATGACAATTTTTCAGATTCACCTTGAACCTATCTTTGAACATATATTCTCAAATTTCATTTTATATTCTGTACAAATTAAATCTACAGCAAGCAGCTAGGATGCAATCTTTTATAAACTTCCCTTTAGAAAATAGTTTTGAATTTTCTTGTTTTTTTTTAAATAACTTGCTCACAGAATTTTCTAATTTGTTTGTACTTTTTATAAAACTGTCAGTTACTTGATGAAGCTCCTTTTTAAGTTTTCTATTTTAATATTCATTTCTTCCCCAATAATTTTGTTATAATCAGAATGTTTTAATAAATATCTTAATAATGTGTTTTTAATAACTGAAATACTTTCCAGACATATCAGGCACATCAATTTGTTATTTCTTTCTATTAAAAAAATATGCATTATTCTATTTCTTTTCAAATGACGATTTTCTGTGCCAAATTTTTTTATCTTACTTCTTGTAGCCATCCTAATAAAAAAAAAAAATTATGTGCAAAATAATAATAAAAAATTAAGTAAAATTATTTTTTTCTAATTATACATTAGCGCATCTGTAATAATCATTATAAAAACAAAAAAACTGCTCTCAGCATTGTAGATTAAATTCATAGTCAAATAGTCCACAAAACTCATAGTCAAATAGACCACACAATATAGATAATTTTTTGGAATATTGCATCTCTAATAAAATGAAGTAGAATTATTAGAAAGGTTGGGAGAGAGAAAAAGATATAGTTAACAAAATAAATATTTTATTTTTACTTAACTCTTAATTCAATATTTGCATGTACATTTGCATTGCACTACATGCATGTTTAAGTAGAAATTTTATTCAGGTCCATATTATATTCGGGGGTTGAATTTGGCCTATGGTTCCTCACCCGATTTATAATATCCTAACTAAGCTTTAGGAGTGAGAAGTTGGCTAATAAACAAAAATTCCTAATTTAATTTTGATTCAAAATGAGGAGGATTAAACAAACAAGATGGAATTAAATACTGCAATGACTAAGCAGATTACAGCAGCTAAAACTTTATATTAAATTGTTTCAGTTACAATTACATGCCTATAAGAAAAATAAAAATAAACAAAACAAATGGTTAAAAATAAATTGAGATTGACAATAAATAAAATGGTCAGTAAATGGAATTTTAAGAATATATTTTAAATGATTATATTGCAATCATTCAAGGAAAAAAAATATCATATCGCAATTTCTAAAAAGAACCTCGTGTTAATAATCAAAGATATTGGCCAATTCTAAGATTTAAAATTTAAACTAATTAATCACATTTTAAATAGTGTATTACAAAATTTATTAAAAAGTGATTAAACTGAGACAAATAATTATATATATATGTATGTATGTATCCCAGTAAAAAGGCAACTGTTTGTGAAATAATACACAAGGCATTATTTGCATTTTGTTTTTGTTTCTAATTATTCAAAATAGTCTTCTGTGACCCAATATATTGCTGAAAATGATTGTAAAATTGTTTGAAGCCAATCTTAAAATTTTCTCCCAAAATTATCTGCAGAAACTTTGTCAAACGTTATGGATGTCTTGAATTGAATCATGACATGTTCCATGGCCAACCTTAATTCTGGAAATAGCCTACCAGCAGAAACTAAATCAGAAAAATAAAGCAGATACTCAAATACGTTTTTTTTAAACCAAAATATCACACACAATATTGGCTAAGCCTTGCTCATGATATTCAAATCGTTTGAACAAAATTTTGATTCACAAATAATTCAAAATAACTTAAATAATAGTTAGAATTTACCATCTGATCTTTAGAAATGTATTCCTGATGAATAATATCTTTAACATAAAGCAAAAAAAAAAAAACAGCATGATTTGCTCTTTGCATTCATAACTTTTTTGGTTTTCTTTTTTTACCAAACTCCATTCTACACTCAGGTGAAGGCTCATATATTTCTCACCTGTTATAATGTTTGACAAGAATTCTGTATCTACAATTGCTATTCTTCCCATGTTTGTGAAGTGCTCCACTCTGGGTTTTTTTAATCAACTGTCAACAAAAACATGCACACACAGTCCACTTCTTCAAATCTTCCATTAAAATGCAATGGATAGCAACTTTAGGAATGCAGTGAGTTCCTCAATGAATTTATTAGACATAAACAATCAGTTCAAAGAATTCTGACCAATTTTTGCATGTTTTCTTCTTTCTAGTTGTTTTTGATGCACCACCGTGGACTGTCTTCAATTTCTGCCATTACAAAATCTGCCATATAAAAACATTCTTGCCACTCAGTTATTGCTGCCATATACAGTTTGAATCATTTCAAATCTTTTAATAGCAGTTTTGCCCAATAAGTGTGGTGTTGCATCATAAGTCATCTAGAAAGGTACATAACATATTGCATTTCATGTCATTATTAGTGATCCAAAAAGGCTAGCATCTTAAAATTTTTTGTGAATAGCTACGTTGTATCACTTTATAACATATTGATTTAGAGGTAGCACTAGCTTAGAGAGGAAATCAGTCACCTTTTTCATTAGGACACTCTGGGTATATCACACATCTTTTTACTATTAATTTGTATTATATAAAAGTTAAATATTACTATCTATGCAATTACATTAATTCTCCATCTAATTATTCTTTTATCTTTATTCAATTTCAATTTTTTTCCTCTTTTTAATAATCTATAGCTATTATATCTATTATTAGATTTAAATAAGTGCAGAGAATATGTATAATGATAATAGTTATAATTTGAAAAAAAAAATCAATAATAGTTAGTTTAAATGTATAATTCAATATTGAATGGAATACCAAGAATTAAATTTACCTACTACACACACATACATAAACATATTCAAAAAGTCATCTCATTTTTAAAATATTACTTACTTCCAATCTGGCAACTGTTTCTTCATTACCAACAACATCACATAATTTAAGTGGTCGATACTTTTCAACCCTATACATAAAAAAAAAAAAATGCAAATATATGTATGTGTGTATATAATAACTAAAAGTAATAGGAATGAACATGTAATAAATGATAATAAAATACTGGTAAACTTTTGTATTACAAAATATTATCTCTTTTTGTTTTTAAATCCAATTCATAGCCAAAGCCAGCTTTCAGCATATCTATCACTCAACTATACTGATTATTAATTAATTTATATAAAAAAAGTACAGTACTTTATAAATATATTTTCAGAAAGATATAAATGTATATAATTATGTTTTCATAAATTTATATATTTTAATGATTTTGAATGCGCAGTCCTTGTACGACAACCTTGCCCTTTTTTTTGCTTTGTTTTGTAAATAGAGAGAATCTCATTTAAAAATTAACAAACACTTTAAAGTTCATTATATGTTTGAATGTGACTTTATATAATGCAGATATTTAGACAATTAAGGAGGTAAAAACATTTACAGATAATAATATAAAATTTTTTAAAATGATTATAACTAGATTAATTTTAAAAAATAAGAAAATGAAATGGAATGGGTCTGTAAAAATATATAAAAATGTTAAAAATAAACAATCTTAAAAAGTGAAAAAATAGAAATAAATAAATGAGCATAAAAAAAAGAAGTTATGAATACTTAAAAATGGTCTAATATGATGTTTGCAAATAATTGATACAATTTGGAAATGTGTATATACATTTACATATTGTAATAATTTCATTCGCAAAGCAGAATTATATAGCTTTTAGAGTTTAAACAAATCTCTGCTAATGTAAATAGCTTTCAAGTAGAACTCATATCATGAATATTGTGAATTTAATAGTTTTCATTTATGTATAAATATAGTGAAACAGCTTTTACATAATTTAATGAAGTGTTAAAATGTTCTCCAACAACTCTCCAAAAAGAAACAGTGAAGAAGATACTTTAATTCATCTTTAATATCTTAAACAAAGATTGAATTTCTAATGTCTATACCACATACTCCTATTGATGCAGCTGCTTTCATTATATAATTATTCATATGTTAAACAAACATAAATGGGCCAATTAAAATGTGCACTGGTTCTTTTTTAAATTTTGAAAATAAAGAAAAAAATTATTAAAAGAATAAAGATCTGCCTTTGGCTAAAATATGCTAGAAGATGGAATTTTAGAAACGGCTAAAAATATAAACTATCAGGAAAAAAAAAACAGTTGTAAAATCTTTTGGTTCATTTATCTTTGTATTAATAAGCCTATTGACAAAATTGAATCAACTTGTTTAATTATTTTTATTTGTTATTGTGCTGGGCACAAATATTAAGGGAGGATTAGTTTATCATTATTAGCAACAACAATAAAAAGAATAGATATTTGAAATGCAGTTGTAGGTGCATTTGTTGAAAAAAATAAATCTTTCCAAAATTATATCAATAATTGATTGTACTCGGAGTACAATCACTGAGTACAATCAGATAGGAGAATGGTTTTTTAATTCATTCACCAAATAAATTGAACATGTAGTTCTGGATTTTCACTTCATTATACATCAGCAGATTTTAAATGCCAAGACTAGTTTCAAGATATTGGAAGATATGAGCTTTGTAACAAAATTAGTTAAATTTTATATCTGCAATAATAATGATTAGATTACATGGTGTCAATTAAGATTTATGAAAATGCAACAATAATGATCAGATTATATACTATTATTAAGATTAAGATCAATATGGGTATTAAACAGGATAATCCAATATAACCAAAACTTTTTACAATAATATATAGAAAGTATTCTGTGGATTAAAATGAGAAGCTAAGAGAATAAAAATAAATGAAGATTATTTACATTATCTAGAATTTGCAAATGATGTGATACTTATGCAAATAATGCAAAAGATGAAAACAAGAGAATAGGACTATAGATAAATGCTAAAAAGATTAAAATAATATTCAATGGTTTTCAAATAATGAGAAAATCAACAATGAGAATAATGAATTAGATATAGCTAACAACTACAAACATCTTTGCAAAATTATTAATACAGAAGGAAATAGATGAAATTAACCAGGAAATTAAAATTCCAAGGCAGTGCTTTTGCTAGAAACAAAATTTTAAAAGGATTTATGGAGATACAATCGAAAAGTAGATGTGTTTTACTAATTATTATTATTATATATATATATAAAATCAATGCAGGATTCTCAGATCACACATTGAAGTATAGAGATATATATTTGGAATAACAAAGAGGAATTAAAACAAATAGATAGATGAAAAAATACCAGATGTCATTGGCATCATTGAAAGAATTTTTTTGAGAAGCAGTTGAAAGAGGCTATATTTGAAATGGTTAAGAAATTAAGTTACAGTAAGCGGAAAACCTGAATTAAACTTAGGGAGATTTTCTTTCTGCAAAAGACTAGTAATGGTTGGAAATGATAAAATTTGTAAATTAAATTACATTATAAAATTGAATGATATTATATATATATTGTACTGGTCGAAAATGTATGTCCATCCAACCAGATTTAGAATCTGAGCAAAAGTACCCCGAATCCAATCATGCCCAAGATACACAGGTCAGGAGCAATCATGAATTATAACCTATTTGCCCATTCCCCAAAATCTATAACACTACAGACAACACCTACGGTGATACTACACAAATTAATTATTTCCGGGCCTGGTGCTACATCGTTTTGCATGAGAACTCAACTGGTGATGATGATGATGAGAGACTGAGTGAACCCGAGATATAAGTAAAAAAAAACAAAATAAATATATCAAGGCGATTCGAACCACTGGATTAAAGTTTAAAATATAAATATTTATTTGGGCAATATTCAAGATGAGTTTTACATATATATAACCAACTTCACGCCTTTAAAATTGTATTTTCATTATAAACGTTTAACAAACTTGATACAATGATTTTTATTTTAACAAATATTAATTTAGTGCGGCAGTTACAATACTGAACGTATATTTAAAATAGGATTTTATTCAATGTGTTAAAAAACAGATTTATCTGGATGTTTTATACATTTAAAAATATATATATCAAGATACAATAGTTTCGCTGATTATACGATTTTAGAAGGATGCCTTTGGCATTTGATACATAAGTTTATTTTCATTTATAGACTTTATTTACAACAATTAAAATAAAAATACATTTTGATCAGTAAGTCGACTAAAAACATTATTTATTTTACATTTTCAACATTTAACGATAGAATATTGCGAAACTCTATAAATATGGGAACAGCTTATTTTACTAAAGGGGAGTGCTGCTTCATGAGAATTTGGATCTAAACTCCAACGAAAAATATTACAAAGAGAAAAACGTTTTATTATCACATATCATTAGATTTATTTTGCTAAACAGGCTAGAAAACTAACTATAAAAAATTGCGGTGCTAGCATTATGTCAGCGAGAGAGGAAATGGCACATTTGGCCAAGACAAGGTCACTCTCCAATTTTTTTAAAGGTGGTACACATCAGCTTCATGCTAGAGTGGTACCGAAAGAAAAAGGTAGGCAGGAAATTTTTATGGGCTGGATCACGGCGTAGCCATAACAGAGCTTCATCTACACTAACCTGCATGTTCCAGAAGTAGACTTAAGACTTCTATTATGAACGAAAACACTAAAAGACGAGAGGCTTTGAATCCTCGGCATGAGATACAAGCGACTCAAAGCAGTATATAAATATATACTTGGAGAAGAATGACAAACGAAGATGATCATGACTCCCTGGAATGAGGTACAGGCGAATCAGGTCAAAGCCTTATGTGGCTTATTAATAATTTGACATATGCCAGCAACACTATCATAAGAATATAAAGTCACTGAATTTAAATATTAAAGTAAAGCCTTAAATGGTTTAACAAATATGTAATGATATGCTAAAATAATGACCCATGTAAGATAGTCATTTGTCATAAGTTAAACTATAATTAATGAAGCATGCATTGCTCCCTCCTTCTTGAATCAATACTATTTTGTTTAAATATATTAAAAAAACTAAAATTCATGCACTTAAAAGTGCGAACAACAAAATAGAATTTGTTCACCAGCCTTTTTGGCTATGATGATGAATAAAGAAATTAATAAAACTAACGGACACCAAGATCTACCCCAGATTGCAAAGTATTTATACATTTTGTATAATTTTACAGTAAAAAATATATATATTTTTTAAAAAAAAAAAACATATATTCATTTTAAAAGAAAAACTCAGTCTTACAAATTATTTAGAAATAAATAAGAACTCATTACCCCACCCCCTTTTCTTTTTCATAGCAGGATATAGAAGAAATTCGTGAGACTGGGTTTGATTGGCATTTACAAATAAAATTAAATGAAAAATATAAAAATATCATTAAAAATAAATTATAACCGCACTAAATTATAAAAATAATAAGAAACGTGAGTTGGATGAAAAGTTTTGTAGTAACATTAATTTGGATAGTAGAGAATTGATACAAAAAGATTAACATACTCGCCAATTAGCGAGTTTTAAAAAAATTTAAACATAAAGAAAACATTAATTTTAAAGAGTTACAAGTTAGAAGTAGTTAATACGATTAATGTCTTTGGACTGGTTACCTCAGGATTCTATGAAGTACTGATGAATCTTCTTTGGCAGGCGGCATTCTTTGACGGCATGGGCACTCTTGAGCGGTAGGAGCTACATCTCTGCACGGCAAAGAGTGGAGCTGAAGTCGGAGGGGAAGGTGGTTTGGGCCCCTCAAAAATTAAACAGACATGGGGTCGGCTATCAACAATTGACCAAACTCTGACACAATAGATTTTTTAGCCCTATTTATGTCAGTTTATAGTTATTCAAAGAATGTTTGTTTTAATTAAACTTCTTGACTCTAATTAATCTTTAATTTACAAAAATCTTTTCTCTATTGTTAGTAGAGATGCAATCGAGAGATAACTGTCCAAAAATAAATTCAAATCAATTTCCAGATTGGAAATGGATTTGATAAAAATGTTAATAGCTAACTAAATTCAATTAGCTTTGTTTTAGATTTTACTTTCCATAACTTTAATTTAATAATTCTTTTAAATCATGAAACAAACTAATGTTCCCACCCCTTTAATTACTTTTGGACAGTCGGCGATTGCAGCTTCCATCTTGAATTTTTATGTAGTTTTATAACGAAAAATAATTACAAAATAAATAATATATAATTAAAGAAAAAATACAAAATTATTTACAATATTTGTTTGTGCTTTTATATATATAAAAGCTCCGTTAACATACGTATATATTTGAGTTGCATCTAGAAAAGTTAATATTTAAAATATTAAAGAAAATTTTTATTTAAGATTTATATTTATAAATCTCATAGATGCTTCTCAGAAATATACATATAGTTTATATACATATGTACATATGACAAAAAAAACAAAACCAGGATGAAACGTGGTCTGTGGTAGAGCAGTGAAACTCGATCTTAAACTAAGGTTGACTGTTTCAATATATATATAGATAGAGAGGTAGAGAGAGTCGGAGAGAGGGGGAGGGAGAAAGAGGGGAGGGAGAGATGGAGGGGGAGAGGGGAGGGGAGAGAGAGGAGGGGAAGAGAGTTAGTTAGACAGACAGACAGACAGACACAGATAGACAGACAGACAAATAGATAGATAGATAGATAGGTAAATAGATAGATATTGAATTAATGGGCCAACAACATGTGCAGATTTTTATCATTTTATTTAATTATAAATTACACATATATTAAAACGAATATTTACCTGGGTGAAAGATGTGAATAATTTTTGGATCCATTCCTATGTAAGATTACTTATTATTGCTATTATAGCAGTAAAGTTTCTGTTGGATCTCATCAGATATTATCTTAATAAAAATAACTAGTAGTTATTGAACGAAAATAAACTACAGATCAAACTGCCATGTGATTTAGTATTTGACTACATCATCTAATACAAATTTTAAATGTTGAGTAAAAAAAAAGGTGACTTCTTTTCATAGGGAAAAGTGGTACAAAATATGTGTTTTTAAAAAAAATCTTTCACTATAGTGATGAGATTGATATTAAATGACAGAATATTTTATCAATTTTTAATTCAACTTACAATTAATGCAAAAACTTATGAAGAACCCCTTATTTTTAAAGATTTCACCAGAATTCAATTGCATATAGTAAAATTAATTAAATGAAAATGCCTTAATACTTTAATACAAAAATGTCAGATTACTAAAAACAGCCTTTTAGTTCATTTACATTTAAAATCAAATTGTACAATTGCACATGTACTTAAGTTGGCTGACATCAAAAAAAGAAAATTGTTTTTGGGATGCCAATTCATCCCAAATTGATGTCAACTGTATATATGTTAAGACTTGACTGGATAAAAGAGTATTATCACTTTGCTATTACTTGCTATCCAATTACACATTACTGTTTTGATGTTTCAACTTAACTGTTTACGCTTAGAAGAAAAAACATGCAGTTAACATAATAATCTTTAATAGCACCATTTAATCGCTGCCATGCACTTTTAGCTGATGCTTCAATGCATGTACAATCACTGCTTGCTAATGGATTTTCTCACTGGTGACAATATGCCAAAAATTGCAGACTAATATTTCAAAAAAGAAATCAATAGATCAAACAATATATAAATAAATATAACTTTTGTTTGCGAGTTCATAAAGAGTTCAAGCATGAGAATTACCAGAATTGGAATTGATTGGAGGACCTTACAATTCAGTTTGATACTTTACACATACTAAAGCATGCAGAGCTAAACAATCAATCAATACCAAAAAAGAAATAATCAACCCAGCAATTTCAATATATACAATATCAATGTTAAGTAGAAATGGCAAGATTCTAGTGTGGTAAGAAACAAGTGGATATCCATGAAGAAATCGAAAGATCACTTATTCAGATCATGTTCCAGTACAGCATGACTCACTTAAACTTAATGCAAATTTTTTTTAGTCATATAGGTTAGTCCTAACAAGCATAAGAAATTTAGAAAATAGTTGATCTGCATGTTATAAAAGAATTTACAACTGTTGTAAAAATGTCATATTATTATATTGTATATAATAATGTAATAAAACACAAGATCTAGCAATGATGATAATGGGATCAACTTATTGTTTGCTGGGATCACTGCTTCTGAATAGCTGTCAATCCAGAATATAAAGTTCAGAGTCAAGAAATTGATCCAAAAATTGGATCACTTATTCGGAGAGACATCAATGAAATATGAAAACTTGAACTAAACTAGCAACTTAATAGAGGTATGTGGATTAGTCGCATACAAGGTTTTATATGTTTGAGCAAGACCTATCTAATCCCTTAGAACTGGCATTTAAGAAAGGTAATGAACTATTAAGTAATTACTTTTGGAAAACTACTTGTGATTATAAAAATATAAATTTAGATTAAAGAATAAAGAAAAAAAACTAATCAACAAAAATTACACAACTGAGTTCAGAAATTAGCATTGGCTTGAGATTTGTAGACTTTATGAAAGGAAGCTCTCAGATAAGTTTCATTTGTAGAACAAGGAACAATAACTTGTGAGTAAAATTGATAGATTTTGGCATATTGGTTCAACAATCATAGGAGATAGTGCCAAAATAAATTAGTCAAGTTAGGAATAGTGAAGCCCTAAACTTATGGTTGAACCAAGGCTTTGCCCTAACAAGTCAAAAGAAGATAAAGAAAAGTATCATTATTGCAACAAAAAGGAAAATGCAGAAGTAGTTTGCTTATCAAAAAAAACTAGCCAAATCATGACGAGAAGTGAAAAGAAATTCTAATTAACAAAAGGTTTAAATAATCATATTTTATAATTTGCATTTTAAAGTGAAAAATGACATTCAAGACTCACACTATTATAAAGATGATTCTAATTATAAGACATTAATCTCAGGCACAATGGTTTATATTATTTCAAGAAATAATTGGAAAAGGATCCACAAGAGGCAAAACTAGTATATATAAGTAGAGTTTAATCATTGACGAAGGGTTCATCTGCCTCTCCTGATATCTGCCAACAGCACAGGCACTTAATAAGCAATGCTAATTCTAATCTTTCAGTTATCCCAAACAAAGAATAAATTAGACTTCATTTAACACAAATTTTAACATTGATTCTGAACTCTTTGGGAGAAAACTTTGGTTCTATAAGAGATTACTGGGCCAAATATATCTAGATAAACAGGTTAACTCTATTAGCTGCCATTGCCATCCTCTATTACTCCCAAGCTTAGTTCAACCAATTTTTCTGCTATATTTAAGAGAAATATGAAGTGTTTTCTAAATGTTTAATGTGCAGATAAGAGTAAAAATATGATTTCTGGACAAAGATTAAAATCCAATATATATTATCATTGCTATTCCATGCAGAATAATGATTAAGCAAAATAAATCATCCACAAAGCCAAGAAGTCAATCAAGAAAGCAACTAAATAGAAAACTATTAATACAATGTATGTTATAACCATTCATCTACATTAAAACATCAACAGATTTTCAGCTGAACTACCAATCAAGAAACAAGCTTATGATTCTTATACTGAATGACATGAAACATTGGTAAAACAAAAAAGAAAATAATTGTTTCCTGCCTGGTAACAGTTCTTTTCAGATAGGAAGAAACCAATAAATAGACATCATATAATGATTATTAGAAAAAGAAGTAATCTATACATAATACAAGCATTAGATGGCCAAAACACTGCAAATACTGAGATTAAATAACTTCCAACTTCATTATACCCAATCCAGATCAAAGACGTAGTTAAATGGGGAAAATCCAAAAAAGTACCTCAGCAACAAAATTTAAAGAGATCCCAAGTATAAAAAAAGCACAAATGGTAATCCTAGATCTGCAACCAAGTATCTAAACTAATAAAATGTTATCAACTCATGCAAGATATTATAATCAAATTACTAAAGAGAACATCTAAAGCTAGTAACTCACCCATTAGTGAAGAGAATGGTCGCCATCTCATCACTTATGCTTAAGAGCAGAAATCTAAAGATAGTTAAATACTTTCAGGACTATAAAACCAAATAAATTTCTGTATAAATGAAGGGATATAGTGGGCTGTTAGTTAATACTTTATATATATAAACCTTGCCTGATATTTTATATATATATTATACAATGAGCATACTAATAGCTCTTAACAATTTCTTCTGAATATCCCACATTTGTAGTACAAACTTATTAAATTTAGACACGTGATGTATTACTTGATTTCCTTACAATATATATATATATATATATCAGTGACGAAGTGTGACTTTTTAGGAACAGAAGCACACTACACAATCTTTTTTTTTAATAATGTTTTTATATTATTTGCCACAACAATTTTTACCTAATAGCTAATATATACATATTATGTACATCTAGAAAAATCTGGAACTCTTTTATCTGTTAATCAGATCATGATTAGTTTAAATATAGGTAATACATTATCAATATATTTTTATCTTACAAATGCTTTTAACATTTTTAAATTTTAATTGTAAATTAGATTTTAGCATTGTGTAAACTTCTTATAATCAACCAATACTGCATTGGTCAAACTTATTCCTTGCCATATATAAAAACAATTCAACTGTTGATAAAAAAAAAACTGAAAGTCAACAGAAATTCCATACAAAAAATGAGTTTGAATTACTCATTCTTCTTTTTTTATGTTAAGCAGACCGTGATTAGTTTAAATATAGATAATATATTATCAATATATTTTTATCTTGCAAATGCTTTTAAAATTCTTAAGTTTCAAATGTAAATTAGATTTTAACATTGTGTGAACTTCTTATAATCAACCAATAATGCATTGGTCAAACTCATTCTTGCTGCATATAAAAACAATTCAATTGTTGATAAAAAAAAAATTGAAAGTCATCAGAAATTCCATAAAAATAATAATAATAAAAAAAGTTTGAATAGTTCGTTCTTCTTTTTTTATGTTTAGTAAAATAGTTGAGATTTTTTTTTTACGTTTTGCAAAATAGCTTATATACACTAATATACTTATTGTTCTTACTACACTATTGTATGTGCAACTTGGATCGATTTTGTGAGGTTGAATATGTACATATTTTAGTGAATTTTTTAAATTAAATTTTAATTAGAGCTTTTGAAAGTTTTAGTGAATTTTTCTACGAAAGCAATCATTCCGTTCAATACATGGACGCTTCATCCCTGATATATATATAAGCCTTGCCTGATATTAGACTTGCCCATTAGTGATAACATGCATATTTGAATTGCACATTAACTTCCAGGAGACAATTACGCAAATCAAATAAACTAATATTAATGGAGAAAAATGAACAATTTGACAAATGAAAACTTTCCAATAAAAAAGATAAATAGGAAAACCAAGATTTCATTATGAGTTGATGGTTTACTGGAAAGATCACGTACTCGGGTAGTTAGCAAGGGATTATGATCAGAGCAATTAAGTTTAATAAAGATATTTCTTAGGAATAACTTCATTCTTGAATTCCCTCCTCATGTTTTTACTGTTATGACTTTCTCCTATCTTTCCAAAAGCAGTCTCCTCACATTATTCTAGAGCAATCTACTTGTAAACTTTGAGTAGTCAATGAATACCAAATGACACCATTATAGCACTATCCCATCTGGTAACCATAATTAGTAAATCTTATAATAAATGGCTCTAGAGTAAAATGAGGAAATCTGTTCCTGTATTATATTGCATACAATAAATAATTATTTATAATATTTCTTAAATGCATTATTGCTAAATGTAAATTCCTTATTTTAAATTGTAATTAAAGTTAATCGACAAATTCTATTAGTTTTATAAAAAAAAATAACTTTTTTAATATGCCTTATTAATGTATATATGCTGTTTATATAAAAAAGATTTAGAATCTAGTATAGAACAATAATGCTATCAAAGCTAGTTAGTCTGTTACTGCTTATCACAGAGCATTTTGTATACATACACTATATAAATATATTGTATATATATGGCTGTAAATCTTTAATTACTAGGATAATTAAAATTAATTTGCGCCTTCGTCTTTTTAAAAAGCTGTGGAAAAAAAATATTAATAACTATAAATTTTTCATCATTTTTAATTTTAATTTCCAGATAAAGAATAACAGATCAATATTTTAGTGCACTACAGTACAATCACTGTTAGTTAATTGTATATTAAATTAAAAATCAGATGCTCGGATTTTTGTCCACAACCCTTACAGGATATAAAATGTTTAATTTTAATAACATTGTATTTGTGTTATTAGTTTAAAAGTCGACTTTATTTTATAAAAAAACATATTTTTGAAAGTAATATTTAAATAAGTAAAATTAACTATACGACTTAATGAGTTTTGATGAAATATATTAAAGATATAGTATCTTAAATAAGTAATCCTAGTTATGACTTGACAAAATGTATTTTACTATCGCAGCACATTATTAAAGACCAGAATATTCGAAAGAAAAAAGTTTAAAAATAATCATCGTACCAAGGAACTT
The DNA here is from genome assembly GCA_028023455.1 of Epiperipatus broadwayi. Taxonomy (NCBI): domain Eukaryota; kingdom Metazoa; phylum Onychophora; class Udeonychophora; order Euonychophora; family Peripatidae; genus Epiperipatus; species Epiperipatus broadwayi. The sequence continues at coordinate 5,476,098 of JAQFVV010000029.1, forward strand.
CATGAATACATTTCCCAAGTTTACTATCTTTAGATGTAATAACTGTTTTGCTTTCCTTTGCTTCACCTTCTACTTCCATAACAACACAATCCGCGTCCGCCATTTTGACATCTAAATTCCCGCTAAATATAAACAATTTTATTGGTTTTTGCTTCTAAGACAGTAACGCAGTTGTTTTGGGAATAGGAAATGAGGAAAATATTAAAGAAATTTGAAATTATTATTATAATTATTTGGAAGGGAGGGAGGGAGGGGTAAATTTAAATAATTTTTATTAATGAAAGGTAATTTATTTAGCTAGTTCTTTGATACGATTTACTGGTTTAAATTTAAAGTAATATTTTCATCATTAGTTATTTGCTAAAAAAGTTCCGTAGACAAAACAATATCCTCAAACTTTCCAGCGTCTTGCTTCACTTTTCAATTACTAATAGCTATTACCTTACTTCTGCCTATGGTTTTTCACAACTTCTGTAGTTCAGTTCAACATATTTTTCACAATTCCTCCACCTTTAAGTGGATACCTGTTATCTACGAAAACTTAATGTAATCAAATACTAGTACTTTAAATTAAAGTTATGTTAATTAGGTAATGTTAAATAATGAATACATAGATTAATAACCTTTACTTTTATTTAACTAGATCAAAGTTTGCAGATCTGCAATTTTATCCTAGGCTGCTTTAGTGCTTTTTCGTACTTAAAGAGGATAGGGACTTTGGAAGAGATTTACTTTTTTTTTCTTATGTGAGTTTTTTCTTGGTTCTTTTATAATCTAATCTCACATTACAATGCAACCTTTTTTAATGGCATTCAAGTGTCTTAATTCTTTAGCATTAATAGTTTGATTAATCAGTTACTTGTAATTGGTTTCTATAATATAAAAATTTATCTCTAGAAGGTTCAACTAATCTATGTTGTTTAAAAATCTAGATTCATGTTATTTAGAAAGCGTTATTGTTTACATATATTTGTTATTTATAAATCTTATTGCAATGTTTGAGAATACAGTTTTAATACTACATATTAATTCTCCACTCCCCTATACTTACATTGCATACTCTCATTAGATGTCTAATTAAAATGAATAGCTGCAACACACGTTTTATTATGGAAGGCGAGTCACAAGTTTGTTATTTAGAAAACTTATTGTCCAGAGTGAACACACAGCTTTAATCTGATATGTATCAAGCTAGACATTAATAATGGTTCATTCATTAATTACTTTTTGAAAATAAAAAAGTTTTAACAACCTGAGTTTATTATTCGAAATGAATTAGTAATAATTTAGTATGTTCAATTAGCGATTTGCTGGTCAAACTCCATAATATATAAATCTTAATTTCACATGAAACAATTCTTTATAGAGTTTGACCTTATTACTACACTTCAGTCAAAGTCCTTAGTTTTAATGTCATCAGCATTTTCTGCTGACCAACATCAGATTTAGTAAGCCCCTTTCTACTCGCTTAACTAACTTTGACTTTGTCTAACTGGCTTTGACTGGATCTTTCTTTTTTCACTTTATTAAAGTTCTGCAGACATTTTTAATAACTTTAATTTGCATAAATATTTTATTTTTGCCCTTATGCAAATTAGAATATGATCTCCAGATTAATGTGCACATTGCATAATTTGTTTAGTTTGCCTTTTATTATTTCTAGAGTGATTGCGATATCTTTTGTACTGACCGGGTAACTTCATTTACTTCACAAACCAGTTATTACACTGCAATACCTCTCTTTCACTCTAGAAATAGTTATTTTCTCAACTTATAACTTTTTTGGCATATGTCTTTCTCTGGCAAATCTCAATTAAGTTGATTTATTTCTCCATCGTTAGTTGTTTTTTTATCCAAACTGTTTAGATATATTTTGAATTGAAGAATTTTTTTCTATATTTAATTTAGTGTTGGTAGATGTATCTGTTTTAGCACTCATCATTATTTGTTACAGAATCTTCAATGTGTAGTAACCAAATCTGTATTTTCATTTATAACTTCTATCAACTCAAATATTTTTTTAGATGAATAACTGTTGTGTTTGGTTAGGCTTGCAGGTTTGTTTCCAAATCAACAGATACAAAAAGAACAACTATTCAGCAATTAATATGTATACTTTATTAGTACAAACTATATACGCATGTTAGTTAAACAAATGAACAAATACAGTTGATAGACTTCACTGCTGAGATAGTCGTGTGGAGTATGGAACTCGCTTAAGGTTTTAATCCCATTAGATAGCAACTGGGTGCTAGCCAATCAGGCAAGGAATCTGGAATAGTCCGCTTCTGAAGGCAGGGTCAGATATGACAATAACATATCATCTTACAACTCTATTATTCTCCAATTCAATTTCATGTAGTTGAGTAGATAGTATTCTAATTATTACCTTAGGTATCAATTTTTTTTCTTAAGGTATCTCTAATTCAGACATTCTGTCTTATGTTAACCTTCACTTTTTACATCCTTTCTTTTATTCTTGTGTGGAATTAGTACAGATATATGCATTCATACTGGGTACTTCATAAATAGTTCTGCCAAGGTTTTCTTTGTAACTAAACTCTGCATAAATTGCTTGATAAAACATTGCTGTTATTAGGGCTTTGGTGTTATCACCATATTCCATCCTATTTAACATGCAATGATGTTGAACAACATTTTCTGTTATTCACTTTGACTTTAGGTGGTATGGAAGTGTTAGTACATGCTGTATCCCCTTTGGAGCAAGAAAATGCTTTAATTGCACTGAACTGAATTCTATGCCATTATTAGTTACAGTTCCAGAATACTCATGCATAGCAAAAAGCTCATTTAAAATATCACATTTTCTGTGTTTGTGTTTCCTATTATTCAATATTCTGCCCATTTACCATACTTATCAACTACCACTAGAAATATGTGATCATGGGAAGAACCAGCATAGTCCAGATTAAGGGTGAGAAACTTTTTTTTGTCAATGGGCCAAATGAAATTTTATCATGTTGCAGACTGGAATAGATTGAATGATTTCATAAAAAATTCAGAACCTTCAAATGTTAAATTACTTGAATTACTAAATTATTAATATATTTTAAAAACTACAAGACATATATCACATGATCTAATTTAATAAGCTTGTATTACAAATGTTATATATAGAGCTCACAAATAAGCTCTTAACAAACTTTGCAGAATATCTCCAATCCCAGACTAGTTTTTGTTACTGGCATCCTCAGTGAAGTGCTAAGATATTCAAGCATTAGATTAAAAATACCAGGATGATTCTAGCACTTTATCTAATGTATAACTATTAAGTAGAAAATCTGAAATTTTCAGATCATACATCTTCCAATTCAGCTATTTAACTTAAATAGCCATATGGGACTGAACTAAATTCAGATACACCATATTCTGCAAAGCTTGTTAAGAGCTTATTTGCAAGCTTTATATATAACAGTAATATAGGCTTATTAAATCAAGTCATGTGACATCTGATTTGATTTTTTTGTAATTTTATTTTTTGCTATTAAGGCTTTGGTGATTTTATATTGCTAAAGCTATTAATATATCTATTTAAATTAGATAGCTGGATTGGAAGACGTATGGATGTCTGAAAATTTCAGATTTTCTACTAAATAGTTATACATTAGATAAAGTACTGGGTTCATCCTGGTATTTGTAATCTAATGCTTGAATATCCTAGCACCTCACTGAGGACACTAGTAGCCGAAAACAGTCAGGGGTTGGGGATATGCTGCAAAGCTTGTTAAGAGCTTATTTGCAAGTTCTATAAGAAATTATTTCAAACTTGAAAAGATACTTACTAGCTAGATTTGCTGCAATGAAAGTCAACAGCACAAACAAACCTCAAATTAAACACATTTTATAATACAATTTATCCCAAACCACTTTAAACACTTTTTAGCAAAACTCTTTTATATACCTACACCTACATTTTGACTGACCTGCAAAATAAAGAAAAGTGTGATTTTGGTAACATTTTATAATCTTCTAATGAGCATATTACATAATGAGCATATGGTTTTTAGGAGCATATTACATAATGTTCTTATCAGGAGAAAGCAATTTTATGATTTAAAGAATTGCTGGAATGATTAATCAATCATCTAGAAAAAGTAAGGTGTACTCATGATTCATTGTCCAGCTTTAATATCTGTAGAATGAATTTCTTTGAATGACATTTTTATCCAACGAAATGATTGATTAAAATTTGGGAATTGCCTACTACCAAGGATGATGCAGTCTATTATTTTCAAAAAATAGTATAGGCTGGAGTAAATATCTGCAAGAAGTTTGTGCATGTAGCATGTTATTCTGAGAAAAAACCCTACAAAAGATTATTTGCAAGCTGTCGGATATAAACATTTTCATGTAAATCATATCTCCCTTTCATTTGCATTTTACAAGACAAAAAAATTCAGTTCACCCCAGTGATTGTAAGAAACAATCTTTTTTACTTTTCTTTTTTATTGGCATAAATGTATATTGCTAAGTGTAGTTGTTGCAACATCATTTCTTACAAAAATATGTTTGTTTCTTTCCAGTAAATAAAGTTATAGTTGCCATTTTATACAAAATAAGGTTCTCTTCATTTTTGAAAATACCTCTATTCGCTTCCAAAATGTAAATATTTGTTTGTTTATTTCCACTAAATAAAGTTATGGGTTGCCATTTTGTACTAAATAAAGTTACTTGTCATCATTTATGAAAACTGATGGATTAAGTTTGTCAGAAGATCCTGTGCAGGTGTTGTTTTACAAAATCACAAGGTTCAAAAGTTATTGCTGAATTAAGACATGATATTTGACAGCAGGTCTAACTCAAAAATTAATGACAAATAGAAATCAATTATAGATAAAAAATTTATAACAAACCTTTTTATTATCTAGACTCCCAATTATTCTTTATGTACAGATTTTGTCTATTTATACAATGGACCAGTTATGGCCCATGGGCCAGTGGTTGCTCACCCCTGGTTTAGATGAACTTTTTCTAATGCTTTTGTGCCTTCTGGTCAAGATTGGAACTTTTTAGTTGGTAACCTCACTGATGCTAGCAGGCTTGACAGTCACTAGTCATATCTGACCACCAAACATATGAACAAGCTATTTTCTTAATAAATATAATCACCAGGTGTGTTTGATATAATAGCAGGCATTTCCTCCTTTCAGTTGGAATCAATACTCTGTCATTATAATAGACTCATGACATCTGGACAAACTTATCTAAGTGTTCCAAATTTGTGTCACTATGTAGTTTGATCATTTCTTGAGCCATCCATGTTTAATCCAGTTTTTTCACAAGTTAATATTTTTCAAAATTTTGAATTCATTCAGTTATAATCTTGCAGATAAGTATCTCTATGTAGTTAATAATACACAATATGTGTCTAATTTTATCTGGAGTTCTGGAAAGCATATATGCATGCTTTATCTGCTTTCCTGCCTGTATAATATTTCATAATTGTTGAAGCCAGTATATTTATTCATTTCAGCATACATTGACTAATATGGTCTGGAGGCTTTTTATTTTCCTCAAATATCATCTATAGAGACCTATGGTCTGCGTAAATTTTGAATGCATCCCCATAAATATTTATTGGAATTTCTTTCCTGCAAATTCAGGGCCCTCTTATTGCATTTTTAAATTCCTGTGCATAGTCTAGAATGACTTTATAGTATACTTCATTCATTGAAGGTATTATAATTTGCCTTAAATCTGCTTAGCAGCATTTTCCCCACATCTTTTCTAAATAATCTCTAAATTCACATTTCTTCATTAAATCTCTCAATGCCAAATCATATGTTTTCATTTGGTGACTGTTTTCTGTTACAAAAAATGAAGACCCATTGTGTATTTTGACATAAATTTGAAATATGGATTTAATTTTTTTGAAACTCTTTGTATGGGATTTTTTTACGCAGTTTTGGATCACACAAATGATTTGCTAATTGCATGACATTCTGTTCTGATATTCATAACTTTCAGCCTATCATCACAAATACTATTGATTAGTGTGTATTTTTCAACATGATTCACATATAGCTGCCACTGTTCCAGATTGCTTACAATGAAACATTATTGTACTGTTCTGTATTTCTATGTATATACATCTATGTTAATAGTGAAATGGAATCTGAGATTCAGATTACGTTTCATAGTCCTATCCGATCCCTCACCACCAAACTGGATTCAAATCCCAGTCCTATGTATATATACGCACCTATTTAGTTCAATTTGTTTTTAATTTTGTATTCAAAATAAACTTTAACAAGAAATTTAATAATCTTGAATTAAATAAATCAATAATAATATTTCATATAATTTTAATAGGTCATATATGTGCGTAAATCACATGTATATATTAAAAGTGATAGGGGATTAGGTATAAATTAATATTTATGTTTATATATGTTATGTGAAAATGTATATTTAAAATTTTATATACTAAAAATACGTATGTATGTAATGGCGATTGGGATGATGTAATCGGCTTGGTAGCTTGTAAAAGCATTCTAAACCAAAATCAATTATCGTGATTAAATTATATCTCTATTAGAAAATTAAATAAATTTCATTAACAAAACTTATCATTTGGTAAAATCTATTTCTGAGCTAGAAATAGATTTAGAACAATTGTTTTAAAAATACTAATCCGTTTGCATTGTTTTACACTACCTGATTAACAATGGAGAAATTTCTTATTAAAAGCTGTTCTATAGTATTCTTTTATAGCCATGGGTATTACAACTTAATAGCATTCTTTAGATAAACTGGAGACATATAAATAGGGCCCAAATTCAGTCATCAAAGAGAGTAAGTAGATTCGTAAGGCATTCGCCGAATGAATCTACATCACTCAAAATTTTTCAAGAAACACCTTCTCTTCATGACCAGGCCAACTCAACCCCAGCCAGCCTGCCACTACTGATGAACATCCACGAACCTGCTACTATATCGTGAAAACCAACCGGGTGATCTACTACCTGCTTTCCAAAGGTAACGCTGTAAAGTGCCGCCTTTATGAACTCAGAACTTTCTCCTGATTAACTCTTAAAATATGAAAGAATTTAATATTAATTATTTGTAACTTTTATAGTCTATTTTATTCTATAACCATTTTGATTAGCCTCGTAATTTCTTTCATTTTTAATTTAATGTGGCAATTATTTTATTAATATTTTGTCTAATATATATATATTTTAAATGCTAAATGATATTTCAATGAACTCCCACCCTCGCCAGTATAGTTGTTTTTACTTTAGCTCCTCGCATTAAATAGGAGTAACAATTAATTAGTTTGTTTTTACTTTTAAAACTATAACGCTTGCTAGGTTGGGAAATTTTTTTAAAAAAAAAATGTTTTGCTAATTATTATACTTTTTGCATAAACAACAGAGGGAGAAATAAAGTTTCACCTTTGATTAGTTTACGATTTATACAATGTTAATAATCTCCGTAAGAGCATAATATTAATGCAAACAAATATGTTAAATATATATATATTACTTTTTATGTCTTTATTCTCGCCCATCTAAACATATATATGAATATTTTTCTTAAAGCACACCTTAGACTTAATTGTATACTATGTTATACATATGTGGAAAGTGTAATGAAAGGGGGGAGGAGATTTAGAAATACTTTTCTAATAATGTCTTTAAACTATATTTAATAAATAAGATCATACCATTATCTTTGATGTTATCATTATAGGTTATAAGCTTAATTATAGATATTTGACTAGTTATTAGTCCATCCCAAAGCATTGTTAGCATAGGCTACTCTTCATGTTATTAAGCTTTCTCTAGAGACATGCGTCGGAATGCCCGAGTCATCTCATTTTCGTTTCAGATCATAAACAGGGCAATGAATGTCCCTGGACCATATACATATATATATACTCGCATAATGAGAGCAATGCATGGGATAATTCCGGCAAAGTTCTGCCCATTGCATCTCTGTCCGAGGACCCTTTGTCAACCAATTCCACAAAATGTGGGATGGCAAGTTGGCTAGACTCTTCTTCTATAATATGATAAAGCACCGCAAATATTCAGCCATTATGCTAACATTGCGACATTTTATATCAGACCCCACTTTTCAAAAAACTCAAGCCTATAAATATCTGTATCTAATGTTATGGTCTAACTAAACATATCTCGTAAATTAAATAACTTTTGATGTGTCGCTTAACGACTCTATATATATAATTTAGAGAAATAATCCCCCATACGTTCATCATGCAAATAAAGTAAATAAATCTTTATTAAAAATTATATTTTCTTATATATTAAACTTATGATAGCTTGGTCGGTTAGTTAACTGACAATTATGTAACCCATCCTGGGATCAGTCAAGGTTGTGTTTTTGTTTGTAATTCGGGCGAATCATTATAAATTGTACACTTTATAAATGCGTTAAATTAATTGAAATGTCATTACGCTCCATCAGAATTCTTCATAACTTATTTATAAATACTTATTTATGCTCAAGTGCGAGTAAGCACAATATAACTTATTTGTAATACGAGGCTAATCACCATTTAATATAATTCAAATGTATATATTTCTATTTGTTCGTTATTAAATATAATTTTGAAACTAAACATCTGATCATTGCTCATTCTTTAGTTAATTGATTTAGTTAAATTTTAAATGTCATGATTTGTGGAATGATGTAAGATCCCACTAAAGTTAAGCATAAGTGCTTGTCTGTTTTAAAATGTATATATGCATTTGTCATGATTTTCCCCTGAGTCTCTTTGTTTCTTCAATGTGCGATGTCGGCCGGTGGTGAATTAAATATTCTAGTATCATCGGATTTGCTGCTCATAAGTAATTGAACCTGGAATCTGGGCATACAGGGCAGAGTTCATGATTGTTCCTGACATATGTATCTCACACATGATTGGACTCTAGGTACTTTTGCCTAGATGCTAGTTCTTGTTATGTAGACAGACAATTTCGACCGGTACAATAGCTAATGCTTACAGCTTTTGATGATTGTACCAATATTCACAGGATTAAAACTATCAATTGACATTGCATGGTTAGACTTTAATCAAAGCAGCCAAACACTCATTAATTATTTTTAGAAAATAACACAAAAAAGTTTTAACAATGAATTTATTACTCAAAATATATAAGAATTAGTTACACATTAGTGTGTTCAATTAGCAACTGCTTAATTTTACATAAAAGATTTCTTTATAGACTTTGACTCTATTATTACACTTTATTCGAAGTCTTTCATTTCAATATAATAACTTTCTGCTTTAGTTTTCCGCTGGCATTTTCAGCAGTATTTACTGTTTCCCGACATTAGGTTTAACAAGTCTGATCACTCAACTATATTTGATTCAGTATAACTAGCTTTGACTGCATCTTTCTTTTACTTCATGAAAATTCTGCAGACATTTTTAATAACTCTACCAATTTCATAAATATTTCATTACTGTCTTCGTGCAAATTAGGATATCCAGATTAACTTACACTTTGCATAATTTTCTTCTGCATTTCATTTTTCAAGAGTGACTACAATATCTTTTGTATTGAGCAGTTATGAATACATACATGTAACTATTTATTTCACAAACCAGTCAATACACTGCATAATCCAAGAAATATTTTTTCTATTCTTATTTATATATGCATGCTTTCACTGAATAGCTCTTTAATTAAAATAAATAGTCATATCATACCTCTCCCTATTCCAGAACTTGAATTCTATTTTACCCAACATTGCCTTTTCATTAGAAAAAAAAAAAAAAAATTCATGCAGGCTGTTGATTTTCTAATAATGGTAATTTTTGGTTACTATTTTGACATCTGCTCTTTGATGATTCTTCATTAATTATTTCTGTTGCTACTTTTGATATGGCTATCTATAGTTGTTTGATGTCAGCTGTTTTTAGATTGACTTCTGTCATTGGTTGTAAGAAGATAGTAAAGGTCTGTATGCATTCACTGTTTTAAATGTTGCTATCTATTTTGATAATACTATACTGACTTTCTTCTTAGTTTACAGTTTATTTAAACTATATTATATCAGATTATGTTTTATTAGAGATTTGTCTTAAGCTTACCCTCAGTAATAGGCTTGACAAAATTCAGAATATAATATGGCCGACCAGTGAAACAACAAAAAATCCTAGACAAATAGTCAATAGGACAATCAGGTCAATCAAAGAACCAAATCAGCGCCAGTTGTTTATAGAAAGGAAGGGAAGCTAGCTATAAAATTAGGGTCCATTTTGCTAAAGAAGTAAATGCAAATGAAAATATTTTTCTGTTTGGAATTACTCCTAATAATAATATGTTGCCAACTAGTTGCAGAACTCGATCAGTCATGCTCAATCTTTAGAACAGGAAACTGCAAGTGTCAAATAATGATGCAAGCAATACAACTAGACGTACTAGATTTTTTACAACTACTCATGAAATTTTTCCAACTACCTATTGATTGTTATTTATGCATTTGTAATCTCACCATTCATAATGAAAAATACTCTTAAAATTGCTATTTAGTATTATTATTGAAATGAACAATCCATTAATCATTTCAATAAAAAAAATTTTTTTTCTTCTAAGCAAAATGATACGTAAATTTATTTTAAAATAAAATAAAATGAGGTTCAAGAAGAAAGTAAGTTTTGGATATAAAAATCAGTTTTTCTTTTCTCTTGGTCAGAAAGGAATACTACTACTTCATTCAAATCCCAGGATTGACTATGCCTACTGAATAAAAAGATAGAACACTATTAGAAGTTAGCTAGATCTGGCCTGGAACACTTTTGAATGATATTTGAATAACTTTGGGTGAAGTGAAGAAATAGGCTTATTTAAAGGACAGCTAGAAATTACAAGACTATATTATCACCCTAAATGGATTTTCAGTAATTATCAGAAAGAAGTAAATGACAATTATTTTGTTTTGGGTGAGTCTTATATTTAAAGAGTGATTTGTACTTTATTTTAAATTATTTGAATTTGTAAATAAGGCTTATTAACTGGGTATTATTTTAAAAGAAACTGTCAATTAAAAAAAAAAAGAATTTGTAATAAGTTCTCTTTACTTGTTAAAATTATTTTTTTTAAAGAAAACAAAATATATATCACATATGCATTTTAAACTTATGAATTTTATATAAGTTATTAATAAGAGAAAAAAATAGGGGGGGGGGATGATAATCATGTAAATTCAGTGGGCACATAGATATTGCCTAAGTCTCAAATAACCATAATGAATAATAAATTTATTAAACGCACATTGATTACATAAGTAATATTTACCGAGGCTGTAACCGAGAATATGCGTGTAAAATGTGATAGTAGGGACCTCTACAGGTCTTTTAACCACAGGCTTACACTATAGGTGAAGCTGAAGCAGTTAGGTCTGAGAGCATGAAGCGATTCAATACTTCACTGATTAAATCCACATAGTATTGAATTGCTTCACGCTTTCAGATCTAACCGCTTCAGCTTCACCTATTTAAATAGAAAGTAGGTTGAAGTAAAGAAGGGTTCCCCTCTTTTCTTCCATAGTGTAAACTTGTGGTTAAAAGACCTGTAGAGGTCCCTACTATCACATTTTACATGCATATTCTCGAAGGTTACAGCCTCGGTAAATATTACTTACATAAAGAATAATGTAATTATTTTTATTAGTCTCATTCTTAGTAACTTATACTTGATTACTGAAAATTGGATTTTATATAGATGGATTTATATATGCACAGCATGTTTAATGTTTAAAAGTTTATATATGTTCACAACCATATGGGAGAATACATTCCTATCAGTTTAATGAGTTAGGGATCGATCTAAGACAAAGGCCATCCCTTTTTAGTTATTATATAAGCAATTAGGATTAGGATCCAAAAGACCATTTCTTCTAATTATTGTGATAAAGATAGCAATGATGTCTATTTCATATAGAGTATGTGTATGTATAAGTATTAGGAAACATGAGTCAAAAAATGTTTATATTTATGGTTTCATACATGGGTAGAATTACATTTAAGTTTATTGAAGTTAGTGTTCAAGATATGACAAATATGTAATATTATCTATGAATATATTAATGTTGTGATGTATGAAGATTAAAGGATTTTGTTAAAAAAATTAATTGTATATTAATTAATGATTATACTTTGTAAATAAATCATTGTTACACGATTTGTTATTTTTATTAAAGAAAATAAATTGTACATCAGTTAGTAAGTACACTTGTAAATAAATTATTATTATATTATTTATTACATGATTCACTTGTGTAAATGATTCTAGTCATTCTTTGGGAATAACTCTTATTCTATATGTAAATATTTGGTTCACTCAGGGTGAAGCCTTTGATTTTCATTTGCTATAAACTCCCATTTGCCTGAGTTAGATTAACAATATGATTGACCAGACAATATTTTTTTTGCTATATTGTAATTATATTGTAAAACAAACAAAAAAAGAGAAAGAACAAAGCATGTTGTGCCATGAAAAAGTATATGCGGTATTCCAGGGGATGATCTAGCACTGTTGGTCATGTATCCAGTTACTGAATTGCACATAAGTTTATTGTGTATAGAAATTTGAGGATTATTAAAATAGGAATGAAAATAGGATGAATTGTAGCTGGAAATATTGGAAGCTTCTGAAATTAGCGTAGAAATTTCAGATATGGACAATGTCCATCTAGATAATGGTTCATATAATCAAATAAAGCATAAAACATTAATAAATAAAAATGCATGAGAAGATTGCAACATCATCACAATTAGATGCAGGTTTAGCATAATATTAAAATAGATGGAAAGTAATCAAAAGAAAATGGAGCAAATAAACCAAACTGTAAAAGAGCAGATGAAATCAAGGTTTGAAGATAACCAGATGGAATTGAGGTCTGAAGATAATCAAAAATAGAGGGAATTGAAGATGCAAAAATGGATGGATAATTTTTGCAAACCATTTAAATCAGAGCAAAAAAGTAGGTCGCTTAAAATAAATAGATGATGAGCAAAAAAATGAGCAATTACAAATTTAAAAAAAAAAAACAGATCAAATCATGGACAATGAACAGACTCAATTGCTTTTAAAATCAGAGAATGAATCAAAAATATATATTGAACTTTTGAATGAATCTGAACCAAAACTATTAGATGAAAATGTACAAAATGAACACAAACACATTCAAATAAAAGAACAAATAGCAAAAGATGAACCTGTTGAACTAATACAAGTAGATGTTAATAACTAAAGTGACTGAAAGAAATTGAAAGCAAACAGGAAATGTTAAAACTAAACATCCAAATATATAAGCTTGAAAGTTCACAACAAAAGCTAGATATATCAAAAGAATATGATGTACTATAGCATGTGCCAGCCATAATCTCGCAGTTGGATAAACAAATAAAAATACAACAAAGTTTATTTTATGCCCAAAATGGAATCAAAAATTAAATAAAAACTTGTCTCTCATGCTGATTAATCTATTGGATAAATTCAACAACATCAAGTAAACATTAAATCTGGGTATTATACACTATATTGCATTTCTACAGTTATGCATGACAAGCATTTTACTGGTCAACTTTACTTATATTTGGGAAGAAATAAAACACAATTTTGTCCCAATACCAATTATTTATTCACAGTTGCTATGAAAGGAAAAGCCTTTAGATAGATTTGTTTGTTGTTGTTGTTGTTTTTTAAAAAAAAAAAAAAACTAAAATGAGATTCAAGAAGAAATTAAGTTTTGGATATAAAAATCAGTTTTTCTTTTCTCTTGGTCAGAAGGGAATACTACTTCATTCAAATCTCAGGATTGACTATGCCTTGTGAATAAAAAGGAAGAACACTACTAACAGTTAGCTAGATTTGGTCTGGAACCCTTTTGAATGATATCTGAATAACTCCAGCTGAAGTGAAGAAGTAGGCTCATTTAAATGACAACAAGAAATTATAAGGTTATATTATCACACTAAGCAGGCTTAATATTTGTCAGAAAGAAGTACATGATAATTATTTTGTTTTGGGCGAGTCTTATATTTAAAGAATGATTTGTACTTTATTTTAAATAACTTGTATTTATAAATAAGGCTTATTATCCTGGTATTATTTTAAAAGGAACTGTTAAAAAAAATTATTTTGTAATAACTTCTCTTTACTTGTTAAATTTTTTTTTTTAAGAAAAAAATAGCTTATGAATTTTACATAAGTTATTAATAAGAGAAAAAAACGATAATCATGTAAATGCAATGCACACATAGAAATTGCTTAAGTCTCAAATAACTGTAATTAATGATTTAATTATTTCCGATAGTGTCATTTGTTCATAGTTAAACTTATATTTGAATACTGAAAATTGGATTTTATATAGATGGATTTATATATGTGCAGTTATTTGTTCAATTTTTAAAAGTTTACATATGTTTGCACCTGTATGGATTCTACATTCCTATCAATTTAATGAGTTAAGGCTCAATCTCAGAATAAATCATCCCTGTATAAATTGTAGTTGTATTAAATTAGGTTTAGGATCAAAAGGCCATTCCTTATAATTATTGTATACATGGCTTATTAAGTTAGGATTAGGACCGAAAGGCTATTCCTTTATCATTATTATATAATTAGTTAAGTTCAAGATTAGGATCTAAATGACCATTCCATATAAAGCATAAATATTAGGAGACGTGAGTCAAAGAAATGTTTATGGATTCATACTTGCATAGAATTACATTTAAGTTTATTGAAGACAGGGTTCAAGGTACAACAAATGTGTTATATTATCTATAAATATATTAGTGTTATGAATAAAGATTAAAGGATTTTGTTAAAGAAATATTTCAAATAAATCAAAGCAATGTAAAATGTATTAAGAAAGCAAAAATTAAAATGTAACCAAAGCCGAAAGCAATAAACCAACATTTAACAGATAGAATCAAAGGTTGACTTCAGAGAGAGAATTGTAAATTAGAAGAAACAAAGCATGGGGAAAGGGAAACTTGCAGGTGGTTTTTTTCCTCTTATAAAAGCTAAGGAAAGTGAAGGGGGAATTGCTCTTGCTAATTGAACCATCTTCTCGGATCATTTTCTCTCTTGGAGACAGCAATTGACTCAACTTGTTAAGAAGTGTGTGTATATTACTTAAAGATGAAGTGCTAATTCAATTATAAATGGTATATAATTTTCTCTCTCCAAAATCAATTATAGCCAAATTAGCTCCTAACAAAAACTTGTACTCAATATCTCGATCTTCATATTTGGTTTTTAAATTTTCATTTAAAGAAGACATCTCAAGAACAGTATTGTATCCATGGCTTAGTTAATAAAACTCCAAGGAATGATCAGACATTAATATAAAGTTAGTCTTATTAGTAAATTTTTTTTTTGCTTGAGACTCCAACCTAAGAATATAGTAAAAAAAAGGAAGAGCATCTACAACACTATTTTATTTGAAATTTTTTGTTTCTCTCCTGAGAGAAACTAAAAAGAAAAAAAAATGATGAAACTTAAAGAAACTAAAGTTATGGACTAAAATGTGAAATCAAGCATCTGAATTCGAACCTGGGAAGAAAAGTATTTTAAAATGTGAAAGTAATCTGCAGGACTAATTCTCAACAGTTTTAATTATCATGATTAATGTAGCTACATCTGGAATGAAAATAAAGCTACATCTTGAATGAAAATAATTTTACGTGCGTCTATAAGATATATGTTTTCCAAGGCAGTGGACTAAAATGGTAGCTGGTGTTTGTGGACAATACATGTGTTTTCTGTCAAGTATCAAAATCTTCAGACTTAGCTTCAAATGAACTCAAACCAAAGAGAAATAATGTGTAATGTTTTATTGTTTATTTATTTTGCTTTTATTTATATGCTCGTTAGCATGTGTAATAGATATTTAACAGTTGTAGGAATTTTTTTTTTTTAAAAAATAAAGAGAAATGATTTTGACCCATAAGAAACTATTGGAAAAAAACATGTTAATATATAATGATGATAAAGCATAAATGCTTATATATTTGTCATATGAAAAGGGGGGAAAAAAGAAAAGAGAAATTTTATTATCAAAATTATATACCTATTTGTAGATGTGTGAAAGGTATTTGGATAGTCATTGCTATGCTTTGACATGTTGATGCAATCTGTTAGGAGTATAAAGATTAGGTGGATGTTGCTGTGTGTTTGACTTTTGAAATTAAAATAGTACTTGGGTTGGTTCATGATCGGTCAGACTTTGTCATTTGCATCAAGACTATAATCGCTCTGTGTGTATATATATATATGAAGCTATAAATGCTGGGGTAGAGTTATCTACCACCTCGAATGGATAGATAGGAAATAACTATCTCATAATTTAGTTACTATATATGCAAACATTAGGAGATCGAGGACTTGATCCCAACTCCATTTATATTTATTTAAAAAGGGAATTATTGATACAGTTGTGGTGAAATGTTTAGTATGCCTATTTAAAGTAAATGTGTAGAGACTAGTTCCTCACATGATATGTAGCCTCAGAAAAAAAGGCAGTTCTCTGGCCAATGCTAACATTTGAAGTTGTGAATTGTTTAATTTCCCTTACTGAGACATTAATGTGTGCATTGTGAAGTGCTGCATAGTGCTATAAAATATCTGGAGGTTTTTTTTTTTGCAAGATAGGATAAAAGTTGCCATTACAGGGTTAGGGTTGTAGTCAGATGTGCGTGTGGATGTGAAGATTGACAAAGAGTTACTTTAATTTATAAGCTGGCCAATCTGTAGTCAGAGTATATGGAAAGTAATAAAATTAGACATTGTCAAGCTGTGGCAAATTACTGGCCTGTCAAAATGATTAGTTGCTAAATTGGTAACATGATGATCAGAATTACAGAGGGATAGCGGTGAAGATTTAGTATTAAAGCTATGGTTTTATATTCCAACCAATTATTTAGAATGGTTAAAAGTTTTGGATTTAACATTATCTTTACATAGGAAATATAAAATATTTTGCTTGTTGGAATAGTTCAATTTATAATTGTTGTAATGAAGGGGGGGGGCAAGAAATTTATAGGCTTTGTGAAAAGTTATAAGATAATTTCATATTTATATGTAAATGCGGAATTCTGATTCCTTGCGTAAGCGCATTGATATTAAATTGAAATATGGGTCAAAACAGTGATTTAAGTTTTAAGGAAATTTAAATAATCGGAAAGTATATTTATTATTATTGTTATAATTTTTTTTTTAGTAGTTACGAAAGTAAATTTCATATAAAAGACAAATTTTTATTTTACAATGAGTATAACATTTGAAATTGTGTGTTTTTTATTGTTATAAATTAACATACGTGTCTTGTGTTTTAATATTTCAAATATCTCCAGAATCTATAACCAGCACCTATATCTAGAACTAATACCAGATCACATTTAAATATATGAATTGTCTTATATTGATTGATTTCCATAGTTGACTTACATAATTCATTTTCATGATTGATTTTCATGGTTTACTTCCATAGTTTACTTTCACAAATGATTTCCATAACTCACCTTTGTAAAATATTAACCAAGAAATATTTTTAATGGGGGGGGCGATGATCATTTCATGGGGACAAAGAATATACCCGACTCATAAAATGTAATAGATTTCAAAGTACTAATTAAATTTGGCAAGCAGATGATACGAAACAATAAAATGTGAGAAAATAGTCAGTTTAGATATATTAAATTTAGTTATTTCGTTCGTTGCAATGTTATGAATATTAGGAGCAGACAAAATCCCTTTTCTGCTTTTGGTATTTAATATGATTCCCACTGATAAACTCGCATTAAAGTTTAATTTAGCAAGTTTTGGGATCATATCCATTGCACTGTAATCGTTAATAACTGCACCTCACTAGCAGATCAAGACCTTGAGAAAGAGAACTTCGATTATTAAATCTAGGAGCTAGCTTGGAAGTCAAGTAGTGTAAGTATTAAAATCATGAAATACTATCATAATAATGAATCTCTAGTTGGTTGGAAGGCATATATGTGTGTTTAATAAAATAGGATTAGAAGTTATAGGTTAAGAAGATATAGAAGAGAACATAACACTGACAATTAGTGTTATATAATTGTGACTATTGAAAGTGATAGATGCTGAGAACGAAAAATAAAGTACTGGGATTAAATGAGAAGGATTTATAACATTTCTTTATCCTACATTAAATTAAATCATAATCTTATTTTATATATTATAAACATAAGTTATGAGTTCTCCACGTCGATTACTAATTTATTTCTAGCCATTTATATATTAGAAATATATGGATGACATTCTTGTAATTACCATTCGAGATCATATATCTAGATAAGGTTGTGGAAGAAAGTTGTCTAGATTATTTAATTAGCAGTAATAACCTATTACGATTGTATTTACATAATGGTTATTAAGTTTAAAATGAAGACCAGAATACATTGAATTGAATGTATCAATATTATATTTTCTTTTGAGATAATTTGATTGCTCTCTTCATTATATTCTATAGTAATAAGCATGGATGATGATCTCTAGTGGGCATTATGATTTCATAGTTTACAATTTGGTGCCTGGGTATACATAGTCTTATTATTACTATCATTAGATAAACACACTAGCATTCCTTGTTTGGTTCCAGATTTATTTTCAATCAACTACCTATTTGCGCTAAAGTTGAGGATAGAGAATTAATATAAAGAGGGATTTGGCGGACATAAGAAACTAAAGTTGAGGTTAAAATATATATATATATTACTGTTGTTTTTTTTGTTGTACAATGTTGACACATAGCATATTATTATGGTAAAACACTATTATTAACTTTATGTTTCTCTGTACATTTTTTTATTCATGTATTCCATTAAACAGTGTTGTGTAAATGTCACCTTATTCTCACTGCTTCCTGAGCTGTTTTGAGTTAACCAAATATCATTCATAAAAGAATATAGTTTAAACCTTTGTGGTAGTGGTGCCATTTTTAAGCTTTAACTACTCAAAAGAACTAAATTTTCTAGTATCTTCAGTTTTTATAAAAACATGGATTAAACATTATATATAATACGGATTATTCCTATAATGTCCTATAGTATGCTTATTATAAAATATAGTAGCATATTGACCACTCCAATAAGGAATGGTGGTATAGGGAGTTATCCCATATGTGGCTAGTAACTTTAATTCATAGAATATGAGTGCAACATTTGTTACAACCAAAGTGACATTAATAAAAACAAATTCTGAGAGGTGATTAATGATATTGCACAAAATAAGAATGAATGCAGAATGAAAATGTATAAATAATGGCGAGAGCAGTAAGGTAAATTAGAAATAGAGTAGGGAGCTGTAAAATAAGAGTAATTGTACTAAAAAGAGAAGAGTAGGGCTGGATATATACAAAAAGGGATCTAACTGAGCTGTTGTGTGATTGGGGGGGGTGACAATTATTTAATATAAAAGAGAAAATGTATATTTTCTTCAGTGCTCTCAGATCCAATGCTTCTCACTGATGAAAGCCACAAGCCAGAAACTAGTCTGGGGATAATGAATGAGTAGGCCCTAGGTGGGGATTTTATGCACAAGCCTTCAAGCATCCATTGATTACTGTGGCTTCCATTGAGTGGCAATACATATGGAGAGTTTTGCCTGTTTTAATAACAGTTATGAGCAAGTATAAGAAAGGGTTTATTGGCTTAAAACATTGAATATAAAGAAAAAAATCATTTTTATAATTTTTTTTTGTGTGTAAATGATAATGAGCAAAAGCCAAAATACAGGCTGGAGAACAAACTGATAAAATAGGAAAAAAATAATCAAAAAAGAGATCAGACAATAATAAAAGGAACTCAGAGAAAAAAGAGGATAAACATATCAGGCAAGTTATTGCAAATGTTCAAAGAAATGAAATAAGATAATCAGTTGCTACTAAAAAAAAGAGTAGTAAAACACTGTTAAGAAAAACAACAAAAAAAAAGAGGAAATGCTGCTAAAGAAAATAAAAGAAAGCAGTCAGCAATGTCAGAAAATATTTTCAGAAATAAAAAAAGATAACAAACAAAGAGAAATGCTGTTACAGAAAGTAGAATATGAAATGGCTTGAAAACAGCATACTGAATGAAACAAGTTAGAGAGAAAATTATGAATGAAGTCTAGACAAAACAAAGAGGATCCCACATATTTAAATAAACCAGATATAAAAAGTGATGGATATTAAAATAAGTCAAATACAAGATGCAATAGAGTGAGTAATTAAAATCAAAGAAGCCTGGAATTTGTACAATAGTGAATAGAGAACTGGCTAGTCAAATTAAATCAATACAGATCAAAGTTTATGGTAGTATAATAAAGAGAATAAAAAAGCATGAAGATGACTACGACTACAAATAAGATTAAACTGAAAGAAAAATAGTCATGACAACTTAAAAAGGAAAGAACATGAAAAAGAAGAATATAGAAGGCTTAAAAGTAAATATTCCATCAATGAACTATATTCCTGGATTGTAAACCACTTTCTGAAAATAAAAGTTTTTTCAGGTAAAGCTGGTGAAGCATTCATTGCATTTAGTCAAGTTAGGTATTTTAGCATTAACACAATGACTGAAGACTAAACTAGCAATAGTGTGTAGTCATCAGCAAGCTGCATTACAACTCATTGTTTATTTTAACTTAGTTGATTTTAAATAAGCACTTATGAATTGTTATTGAGGATTACCAGGAAAAGATTAAACACAAAATACTCCAAGAGAATTGCCCACTTGGTGAGCCCCACCCTCCTTTTTCTACAAATGTAGATGGCTATATAGAGAGCACTGACTGCAGATCCTCTCTTAGGGCTGAGGATTTTAGATTGACACATTCAGGCATACAATTGAGCATATGGCTGAACTGTTGAAAGCATTTAACAACAGCACACCTTATTACCTATGCTGAAAAAGATGGGGAATTTAAACCTCCAAGTAAGACAGAATACAGATGGTTTAATGGTCCACATATGAATGTCATCCAATATGGAAAATGCAAAGTCATGCCACTACCATGGGATCAAGACAAAAAGGAAAATGTTCCACCATAGAAGAAGAAAAAATGGGGAAGATCAACTGGTAGCCCCAATAATCCTATCAAAATGAGAAAAATTAGATCATCAAGAAACATCACATCTCATAAAAAATTATCATAAATCTAATCATGATCTTTAATCTCCCAAAGCAGAGTGCAGTTATGCTTCTGACAATGAAATAAAAGATAAAAAGCAAAATAATAAAGCAGAAATTGAGGAGATAAAATGTCATATTGTGGAGATTAGGAGTAAAATTTTGTGAAAATATAATAGCTTTACTTTCAGTGCTGAAGGTGGATGAGTGATTCTCTCATAGATCTAGGAAAGTAATTTGTTCATGGTACTCTAAAATGGTTATCATCTCAGCACTGCATCTACATAAGGCTTAAACTAGCCCCTCAGAGGATCAGTTTCTATCAATAAAATACTATGTTGCTTATCAGGCACAGAACTGTGTCATGGGTCTGGAGTCTATAAGATACACAAAATACATGAACAAGACTTTCCATTTTTCCAAATATTCCTTTCATGTTTTTTCTTCAATGTGCCCTCTGGGTAATAAGTTCCATTTGTGCTTAAATTGAGATAGCTTTTCTGGTGCTCATGCTGCATTGTGCAGTTGTATTCTGTGATGATTTTCTATTCATAATAGTTTAAAAGTGGCATACATATAGTATGCCAATAATCACCCCTATCCCAAGAAAAGAAATTCATGTGTGCAAAGTCAGATAAAATAAAAGATGACAAATTCATGTGCAAAGTCAAATAATTTAGATTAATTTATAACAAAATCTGCATCTGAGAAAATCAGATCATTATAATATTTTAGGATGGAACTTTATATCTGTAAAATGAGATAAGTAAAACTATTTTTGACTAAATCGTCTAAAGTGGCCTAGTGAATAGTTAGTACCCTAGCTTATAAATCTGTGGAAATATTAATACACAGCTGAGCATGACTAATATAAAAAAATTTCCTTTTTTATTTGTGAAAACAAGAGTTCAACCCAATTTTATTCTCCAAGTTAGGCAAGGGGTAATACAAACGAGTACCATATTTACATAAATAAAAATAGCTAGATAATCATAATGCTAGAAGTATCCTTTTTGTTAAAGTTTATTTACTGATTTGTGCTGTGTTTTTCATTGTTTTTTTTTTTTTTATCTCCAAAAGAAAAAAGCAGTGTAATTAATCTGATTATTTTATTTTCCTTTTGGCAAGAATTGTTTAATTTAAAAGAAATGTCAAAAACTATTATTCTAATTTAAGATTTTGTCTTGTTTTCCAATGTCCATGCTGAAGAAGGAAAATAATTGTTTTTATCAAATTGGTTATTAAATTTTGTCATGTAAAAAACAGTGGTTGGTGTGAAATAGGGTTAGTTTACCTCAGTATCTTGTAAGAGATTAGTTTAAAGCCAGCTGCTGAAGAAGACTGTAGGAGGAAAGTTTCTAACCCAGCTGTTGAAGGTGACATCAATTCCTGACCCAACTATTGAAGAGAGTCAGTTCCTGACCAAGCTGCTCAAGAAAACTGTAAAATTTAATTGTGTAGAGCACATTGAGTTTAAATATGAAATGTTTTTAAAATGAAGACAACCATATGCTAAATTTAGCTAAAACCTAAATATTACCCCCCCCCCCCAATGTAACCTGTTTTATGGAAAAAATGTAATGAAGAAAAAATCTTTGGAAAAATATGCTACTTTGTCTCCAACCAAGAACATGAGTATCTCTGTATTAGCCTGACTTGGAAATTTTATTGAAAAAAAAAAAAGGATAAATTCTTGTTGTTTGTCAGCCTAAAACTTATATTACCAAGTAGAAAGAATTGTATACACTTTACCTGGAAGTGAGAAGCCTTCAAGAAAAAAATATGCATGAAAACTGAAAATTATAATGCCAAGGTCTTCCTAAAAATTAAAACCATGGCAGGTTTTTTATGTGCACATTATAGTCACATTTAAAGGTAAAAAAAAATTATAGCACAATAATTAGAATGCATCATTTTTTTGTGGCATTTTTTTTGTGTGCTTTTTTTTTTCAAAATTATAGAAAGTTTTTTAAAAGTAACTTAATTTTTATAAAATTTGGCATTTTTTCTGTTTTATATTATCCCCTCCCTCCAATTGTATACCAGTGTTAAGCTAATTGGATCTCTGATTGAAAAACTGTTTTCCAACTTTTGCTATTTATAAAGAAAGTAAAAAATGTAACAAATAAAAATCCACTAGTTAATTATTTTTTGTATGAAATTATATTTTCATAAAATGTATAAATTATCATAATATCATGTCATTTTTTTTATTAATGTTAATTTATTAAATAATCATTAAAAATATTTGATTTAGTATCTTTATTTCTCCAACTATCTGTTTCATAAATTAGCAATGTGTATGACTTGATTTCGATATAGCTTAGAGTTTGAGATTGTTTTCAAATTATCCTAGTTATTTTAAATAAATTAGAATATGCTGTTATATTTATCTATCTCTTGCTCACAACAACAGTTCTTGTTTCCTAAGTTAGATTAGAGCATATCAGTTAGTTAGATGGATATAGGGGTTTATGTTTGTAATTGGACAGATAGATCTCTTAATAGTGCAAAAACCACTTTTAAAGTCCATTTACTGCATGTTGTTTTCATTAGAAATTTAGTTTATAGTTTGGCCTGTAAATTAATGATACTATATGTCCAAATCATTGGTGATCATGAGCCTGTTTCTGTATCCCAGCATGTTTTCATTATGAATGATGGATTAGGACTTAAGTATGGGCAACCAATAATAAGTTTGGCAGTGGCTAGATAAGTAGCCTGTTTTAAAGTGTACTTCTTTTAAAGTCAGCCACAAAGTTGACTATTGATTTTATGAGCTTGCTAATTATTGACTGACTGTTGAATTGATTTTCTTGTATAATGCTTGTATAATTAGTTATAACTTGTAGTTTATAACTTATTAATATAACTATAGATCATTCCATGCTGACTCTCATGCTCATTGTTTTTGATTAAATGGGAATGAAAGTTTTCTATTTCCCCATGTTTGCCTTAAGCACTCTATACCATTACAATATGAAATTATTAAAGGAAGCAGTGCTTCTATCATTCCATAAATGCATGCCAAACTGATTAAAACCAATGACGAGAATCTTATTTTGTCTTGCATATTTGTAGTATGCTAATGGTGGTATTATTACTTTTTAATGTTAATTCAAAATATTAGAATACATTCTCTATAAAAAATATGTAGACATGTATTTTACAGATTGATTGTTATATTTTGGACTATTTTTAATCATCTAGTTGAATTGAAAAATGCTTTTAAAAAGTTCCAACTTTATTTACTTTTCCAAATGCATTCAATTATTAGTAATACACGAGTTAATATCAAACAATATTTTGATATTCTCTTTTTTTCAGATGTTATTCATCAGAACAGTGTCAATTAATGAGAATTGAACTGATAATCTTTATATTCATGATTACTGAATTTAAGATAATGCTCCAATCAACTAACACTATTCTGTCAAAATCAAATCATGAAAATTTTATATACTTATCTCAAAAGTTCTGATTTAATTTTTTCTTAAAGGCAAGGTTGATAAGTTTCTAAACATGCATACTTACATTAGATTGACTTATGAATTATTTAACATTGTCAATTACTTTTTCTTCTGAATTTTTGTTTTCCCCCAATCAAACTTATGTGCATGATCTTATAGCAACCTTTTTCTTTCTAATCATTTTCATTTCTTTAAAAAAAATTTTTACTTGAGCAATTAATTTTTCTGATATGCCTTTTTCATATTATTACAAATAGTTTTTAACATAGAGAAAAAAATAAACCTTCTCATGTGCTCTTCACTAATTTACACTCACCTGCGAGTATCAGTTTAAAAAGCATGTGGACCACTTATGCATAGAGATTATTGTTGTATAAACCCTTTTCTCACCATGCTGAAATCATGCTTTTAACCTATTGTGTGCCTGATATATAACAAATGAATTGTACAAACTTGCTTGCAGGTGAATCTATAAATTCATTCCCTTCTCTATATTATATACATAATCAACCCAATATAGACTACTTATTACTGTAAAATTTAATATTTCTAATCATATATGTTTAAAAATATGATTCTATCTTTCTCCTGCTATAGAATGAATAAGTTTATACAATTCATTTATCAAATTATATATCAGGTACACATATTTGTTGCTTTCTTAATATCCTAATTTATAACCATTCCAAATCATTGGTTTCTTAACAGACATTTTTTACTTTTTTTCATAGTAATATTATAATTTTACTTTTTGTTTCTATAACTATATGATACATATGTGAAGTAGTTTCATGTAAGGGATTTCTATAAACAGAAATTTTGATTTCATCATGAGGAAAGTTATGTAAAAACATGTAAAAATGCCAATTTTCATTCTTGTTTTAATTCTATATGAATTTAATTGAAGATACATTATTGTTAATATCTAGAATGTCTATAATAGTGCTTCTCTATGCAACCATATAATGAAGCCGACTTTTGATGTTGGAATAATATGTATGGTTGTGATTTCAATCTATGTGGATATTGCTAATCAGGAAAATAGTAATGAATCTATAGTCAAGGTTTACATTTTATATATGGTGAATTCCATTTCTCATTTAAGCACGTGTAGCTATCCAAACAAAAAAGTTCCCATTCATTTGAAGATAATTTTTGTAATTTTTTATAAACAATATTTTACATTTTATTATATAACTTTGGAAAAAAATATCGATTTTATTATTCAATTATCAATATCATAACATTTAGAAATATTTGTAAAATTTTAGATGTACAATTTTGCAGAATGACTTTATATTACTTTAGTATTAACACGTGGCTTCCTCGTGTGATCAGGATTATAAATATATAAAATAAAAACGTCTAGAATTATTATTTCTTTCTTATAAAACAAATGCAGTATGTGCTTTAATGACATCTCTGATAGACAACAAATATCACTAGATGTCTTTTATCATTTCATTTCAAAACATGTTTTTTATATATATACACTATTGCACAATAATTTTATTTTTTGATACTTTTTTTTTTCAGTTTGGAAAATGAAATAATGAATTTAAAATTGTCTAATTCTTGGGAGAAAAAAATACATTTATAATCAAGGGTTGAGTATTTATTTATTCCAACAATTGATATATATTTATTTTATTAGATTTTAATATTTATTTTATAGTATTTTCACAACTAGCATGAATGTTTTCAGATATTGATGACCAAGTATAGAAATGCTTTATTTCTTAATTTGTTGCCAGCCAGATGAATATATATATATATATTGAAAAGTTATGCTTTATTAATTTTAAACAAGGCAAAACTCTCTCCATGCAGTAGTGCCACCCTGAGCCAACCAGAGTAATCAATGGATGCCAGAAGGCTTGTGCATAAAATCCCTATTTAATGCCTACTCATCCAATATCCCCAGACTAGTTTCTGGCTTGTGGCCTTCATCAGTGAGGAGCTTTGGATCTGAGAGCACTGCACTATATCTTAGGATCTAATGCAACCCTCCAGCAAACACCTTTTATCTTTACTTAACTATAAAACTATGAGAATGAAATTAAAAATACAAAAATATTTTCAATCTAAGCTCAATAGCTTATATAGTCATATGGGTCTGAACTCAGTTCAGCACCCATACCTTTTGGTGTCTTTGGCTCTTTAACAACCATAGCCACCACTATCCTATTAGGCAGGATTGGTGTTAAACCATTATGTGCTTGTATGAGATGGTGATCATGTGATGCTTAATGGCTTTATTTTATTGTAATTAATACTACTATACATTGAAATGTGTTATAAAAATATCATAAATCAATATATCATTTCTTTGACCTTGAGCATTTTTCATTAAATTTATTTAAAAACAAACTGGCACCTTGATAGAAGGAAACTCTTTGACTGCCTTCATGTTGTTGAATGCCAGTGCCCTGAAAAACTAATGGGAAAAATTATTTAGACTTTCTATGCTATGGTAATTGATTTTCAGTTTGAAAGACTGTCCCAACAGTTAAATTTAAAAATGAAAATATTTATATATTTTGTTAGCTATAAGAAATCCGATGTAGCCCAGATTGGTCATACTATCACAATGAAGAGAAACAAAATGTATTTAATAAAAATTCATGTAAACTGATTAATAAGTATGTAAAATTGTTTCCACAACAGATTGTGAAGGGAATACAAATATTTTCAAAAACCATGTGTTGTAAGGAAACAGCTGGTGATGAATCCAATGCTTAGAAAACTTGTTGTTGACCAACATTAGGTGGGGATAAATAGGTCTGAAGCAAGCAACTAAGGCAGTATATTTCAGGTAAGCCCAGTTTCCTCATCTCAAAATTCAACTCAAGAAGCAGGGCTGCAGTGATCCAATGCTGAAAAAAAACCAGTTGTGAAAACTGTCTTCCATCATAACTTAGATAGTTGTATCTTGTTGAATGTTTTTTTAAATATTTTTCAATACTTGTTATAATAGCCAATATTAGGAGCAGACCATCTGCAATGTGTGGCTAGGGAACAAGCAAAATACACACCAGCCAAGATACTCTGAAAATTAAGTTAAATCCAGAAACTAATGCTGGAGTTTGCCAAAACCAGCCATTGCACGATTTAATGATGCCATGAAGAAATGAACAGTGCTGTAAAAACTACCCAAGACCTATTGATGTTATGTCACCAATACTGCTGAATTTCCTAACATCACCAATGTCCAAGGACACATAGTATCTTTGGAAGAATTAATGAACACAATTGTAAATATACTAAAAGAATGATAACTGCAGAATATTATGGTTTAATACTGTTTAAATATTTCACTAGTGAGATCTTATCATTTATAGATATTATAAGGCTTAAACTGAAATTAAATATATCTTATATTTTGTATATGTATTACAAGTTGCAAATATATACACGTATTCATTTGTTAAATTATTTTATTATTCCATTTAGTTTGTGCTTGCTTATCGAACTTATTCATGCCTAATAATATCCACAACACTGAAAAATCAAACAATCCATTGGAAGACACAAAAAGATGGTGGTAATAGTTTGTAAATGATCATAATTGGGCATTAATAAGTTTTCCAAAAGTAAACTTTCTATTTAGAAGGTTGGTGCCTGAGTTTCATTTTATTGAAATTAAAAAAAAATTTTTTTAGGAGAAAGGACATGTAGACGTGTACTTATGTTAAAAGCCATTATCATCCTCATCACATTGGTTAATATTATTATATATATTTGAATTGAATCTTTTTTTGTTAATTTTATTAACCATTCAACTTTCATCTAATATATTTAAGTCAATATTTATGGTACATATTTAATATATGACAATATATCTTTCGTTCCTGGTTCAAACCTGATTAGTGTGGAATATATCCCATTATAATACATATGGACTATTCAGGAGACACATTCCTAGTTTTGTGATGCAAACTCTAAATGATGGTAAGGAATACCACAATGGAGAAGATAATCTCAAAGTTTAAAAAGTTTTCCTGAAATTCTAATTTCCAGGAATAAAACTAATTTCATGTTAGAAAAAATCCAAGCTTACATGAAAGAATGGGAAAATAAAACATAAAATCATTCATTGCTCTAGCATCCTGAATTTAATAGTCTGGATGAAAAAGACCATCCAATACTTAAAACAGACTTCAAACAAATTAAAGCCTTAAAAAAAATCAGATACATTGTATACAATGTTGTTGCATTAATAGCAAGTGAAAAAACCTCAGATGATATGATGTTAGGTTAGAAGCTTCATATAACAAACGTCTTTTGACTGTTATTGAAAGTATGGTTGTAGCAAATGAAAAGACTGATGTGAAATAGACAGTAAAGTCTATGTTAGAAATAGCCTAAAAATGATATGGAAAAAATTGAAGATTAAATTCAGTTTAAAATATATAACAATCCAAATGAGTTCAAGAATCATATATGTGACACATGTACTACCACATTACTAACAATTTATAGATATAATGCAATCAGAAATAAATACTGACCCCCCCCCCTTAATCAGTCTCCAAAGTAAGCTAAAAACATATCATTAACACTTTATATGCTTCTTTTCTATTGAATTCTAAATTATCAAAAAAACTTTTGAATTATATTTTTTACTTTCAAATATCTTTAACGTTAGATAATAAATAAAATAAATGCATGCATATATTAATAATTATACACAAAATTTTTTTTTTTTTGGCACATAGTTTGTGCCCTTCTCAAGTGTTTAGCATAATGAAAGTAAAACAGGAATAAAATTCTGATTCAGAGATTTAACAAAATTGACCATACAGTATGCAGAATAAAAATATATCCTATGCAACTTTATCTATACTACCTTAATATATAATTTTCTTTTCATTTTTAATTGACCTGTCATTAATTAAATTTGTTGAAGTTATATATTTATAATTATTTAAGTTCTGCTTTATATAATGTTCATACATTTGTCTTCTTTTCATCGAAGATGGAAATTAATGAAATACATTATGGTGTTCTTTCATATAAATTATAACAAAAATCATATGCGAATAAAAGATTTAATACTTTTTGTAGCATCTATTTTATATTCGTACGCTAAGCAGTGAATGTATGAAGCAAATTTAGCATCTCTATTAATTGCATTACGTTCTTTGACTTTTACGTTTTCCTGTCCAATTGTAGTAAATCATATTTAATTTTATATATGACCCCGTTTTTGCATTTTATATCTCTTATTTTATAATTGCCTATTAATTTCTCTAGACTTTTACTATTTGAAATATTTAAATGTTTATAAATACATTTCTTATTAATGTATTATAAATTTTAGGATATGAAAGTTGGATCCATTTTTATTTGAACTATATATTTTTTTTCTTAAATATTTTTAGGGTTATATCTATAATCTATTTATATTTACATCTTCTGAATTGCCCGGAATTTTAAATGAAGAAGTGAAACATGCAATTGAATGTATGAAGAAAGGAAAGGCTCCAGGAAATGGAATTATAATTGGTAGATTAAAAGAAGCAGGTGAAGAAATAGAATTTTTTTTAGCAGTTATATACCAAATGTCTAAATGATAAAGATGTATTAGATGATTGGAAGAATGCAGTAATAATATTAATATTTAAAAAAGGTGATAAAGATATTAGAAATTACAGACCAGGATCAGCGTTTTATCAGTTTTATACAAATTTTTTACCAAGATAATTACAACTAGTCTACAAAGAACATTGGATTTCCACCAACCAAGGGAACAAGCTTAAGTGGTTTTAGTACAGTAGATCATATCCAGGTATTGAAAGAAGTTATAGAAAGGACAAATGAATATGAGTTGCCATTATGTTTTGGATTTGTAGATTATGAAAAGGCATTTGATTCTATAAACATTTCTTCAATGATTAAGCATTGGATCATCAAGGTATAGATCCAAAATATTGTCATATTTTAAAGAATATTTATAAAAATGCAACAGCAACAATTAGATTACATAATGATACTGAGAAAGTCAACATTGAGAAAGGGGCAAGACAAGGTGACTCCATATCTCCAAAACTTTTTACAGCAGTGTTGCAAGAAGTATTTTTTGGATTAATATGGGAAACTAAAGGAATGAACGTAAATGGAGATTATTTAAGTCATTTAGATTTTGCAGATGATATAGTTGTTTTTACAAATGCTTCAGAGCTGCAGGAAATATTGCAGGAGTTATCAGATAAAAGTAGGACTAAAGATAAATGTTAAAAAAACTAAAGTAATGTTTAATCGATTTGCTCAAAATATGAAAATAAAGATTGATTATGATGAATTAGAAGAAGTTAACAGTTACAAATACCTTGGTCAGATTATTAATACAGATGGAAACATAATGGATGAAATTAATCATAGAATTAAACTTGGCTGGAGTGCTTTTGGTAGAAATAACTTGATATTAAAAGGAAATATGCCTATGTATTTGAAAGGTTTTTAACAAATGTGTTTTACCAGTTCTTATTTATGGATCCGAGACTTGGACACTTAATAGAAGAGCAATACAGACTCCAGACCACTCAAAGAAGTATGGAGAGATCCATGTTGGGAGTAACAAGAAGGGATCGAAACACAACATATGGGTAAGAGAACAAACAGGTGTTACTGACCTCATTGAAAAAAATTAAAAGATTGAAGTGGAGTTGGGCTGGACATATTGCTAGAAGAGATAATAGATGGACAATTGAAATCTTAAACTGGATTCCAAGAGATTTTAAAAGACCCAGAAAGAGACCACAGGTGAGATGGATGGATGAAATAAGAAAGTGTGCAGGGGTGATGTGGAAAAGAGAAGCTAAAGATCGGAGATGGATTAAACTTGGAGAGACCATCCTGCAGTGGATTAATAATAGTTGATGATGATCCATAATCTACATAATTTAAGTTTCTTTTTGTTACTTATTAATATTTTTATCTGTATTATATTTATTATTTCTTTTATTTAAAATTTTTAATGATAGTCATCTTTTGTACTCATGCTTGTTGTGAATCTATAGGAATAATTTTCTTAATTTATTTTCTTTAATTAAATGTCTTAATATAATTTTCTTATCATTATCTATGTAAATATTTAATTGTATTACTGGATTATGATTTAAAATCCAAATGTGTTTTCATTGTGTGTGTATATGTCTTCTTGTTAACAAATAAATTGTTTGAAACCATTTTGTAATTATCCTTTAAGCAAAGCCTATGTTTGTGCATTCATATATGCAAGTTTGTTGATTTTTAAAATCAACAAACTTAGATTTTTAATACACATATGTGTATGTCTGTGTTTAATATCGATTATTATATTATAAAAAAAATATAATCTTTAAAGCAAAATAGTTTTCATATTTTATTCACAGCTTGTGCAATTTTACATTTTTTAAAATTACAAATCATAATTCATTTTTATATTTAAAAAAAAAGTTGAATATTTTTTATAATATACATAGAAACACACAAATAAATTTGAGTAAACATATAATTTACATTTGAACAACAATTACTGACAAATATCTTGTAAAAATCTTTTCTTATATTAAAAAAGTTGCATTTTTATTCACCGAGGTTTATACTATGATTCATATAAACAAAAAGTCACAGATAATTTAATTATCCTACCACAAGTAAAAGTTGCATAATAATTTAGAATATCAGATTACACAATAGTTTGACTAGAATATTAAAGTATTCAGAACATTAATGTTAGCAGGATTGTATGAAATGATAGTTTTAATAAAATTGACTGAATAACATTTATTTTTTTAAAAAAATTTTTTTTGCTCAAATATTTTTTAAATACAAAATGAAATTATTTTTCAATTTCTATAAATACTATTTGAAGCAGTATTGTTTTATTTTAATCCTGGCACAAATAATAACCATTTCCCCCCTCATAGTATAATATACCAACTTATATCAAAAGATACAGCAATCAAATTAAACACATAGGTTGTCACAATTAACATAGTGAAGTTCCTGGTAAAATCTTAGGAATTATAAAAATTATCCAACAAATTGAGGAGATTGCAAGAAAGTTATAAGCTCTTTTATTTTTTCCATTATTTATATTCCTTTCTTATTCCCAATGCATCTCATTCACATTATGTTATGCACATGCATAGAGGAGTATGTTTATATATATATAATCTATAAATATTAATTATAATTAACTGACCCATTTATGCCATCTATCAGTGGGATTATATTACACACTTAAAATTTAAATTTCTTTAAATTCAAATAATCAGTTAATTAACAAAACTTTATAAGATTTTGGTCAACCTTCCTCGATCAAATTATCTATCATATTTTTAAAAATCACTTTCTTGATTTTTCTTTTTCTTAAATCATTCTCTATGAGTAAAATAAAAAACATTTTTGCAATGAAGATTAATATTATAGATAACAATGTTTTGCATAAAACAAATTCGATTCTTTTTTCCCACAATGTCAGCATCAATTAATTTTCTATACATTCTTTCATATATATATGTGTGTGTATATATGACTATTTAGAATTATTTCATGGGAAACTTTTTAGAACTACTTTGATTAGACATGACAAATGCATGAGAAAAAACATTAGTTTATTCTTATTTCTTCACTCTATTGTTTGAGTTTGATCAAAAACTTTTCTATTAATTATGATTCCAATCAAATAAATTACGTTTATAGGGAAAAAATATATAGCTGACATTTCAAAGTGAATGTAATGCAGTTTGTTTAAAGCGTTCTTAAATTATAAAAGTGTTGGTTGTTCATTTAAAGTTTTATTCTTTTCTTCTTCTTCAGACCCTTATAAAAATTTCTAATCATATTGGTCACTTTGACCAAAATGACATGCTTTATTAAACAGACCAACTTTTATTAATAAATCTATGATTAAATGGCTGACGAACTAAATTCCTTCCTAAAAACAAAAATGAATTATTTTCTAACATTAATTATACTTGACATAGAATTGGGAACAAATTTGAAATAAAAATAAATCTTCAATGAAAAGATATTTACTGTTTATTCTAATCACTATCCAGATCGATTATTTTCTGGTGCTAGAACAATTAGATAAAACAAAAACAAAAAAAAACGTTTCTGGTAACAGATATATCCACTAAAACAAATGTTACTTGACAATGGTTATAAGCATAACATTATTTAGAAGACCTTTATATATAAAAATAATAAAAGATTTTGCTAATTCAGACATTAAGATACTTTTTACCTTAAATAGAAGGGACAAGGGATAAAACTGATGTTTTATAAAAAGAATATTCACACGATTTATAATTATTTTTTTAAAAAATTAATGAAGTATTTCCACATTCCAAAAATAAAATTCCTTTAGAATGTCATGGTATTTGTGAAATCCCATGGTGAATCGGTTCCCTTTCATATAGCAGCTAGACCAATTACAGAATTAACATCAGAAAGGGAAAACACATAGGAAGGGATTTATTTAATCAGACATTTAGGTACACATTTACTAATAAATAAAATATGTATCCTGCAAAAATTTATGAATATAGTCAGAAATTATCAAGAGGATTAGAGAAAACTTTAAAAAGATTGACAGTACTGAGTTAAAAAACATCAGATAAATAAAATAAATGCAGTCTGTGAAAAAATATTGGAGAAAAATATATTGTTTAAAAATTCATCGATAAAGGACCTTTAAAAATGGAAAACTTTAAAGAAATTAATGCATTGCAATCATATTGAAGCATCAGCAAAATTAATTTTTTCCCATAAAACTATTTATTTTGTTTGGCTGGAATCATGTATTTTGATATTAAAAAATGAAAGAAAAAGAGAAGATCAATGTTTTTTACAAGCACTTAGTAAATGTAATTAGACAGTTTTAATGATATTTATGAACAATTTTAATAATCATATACACACATGTATATTATATATATGAAACATTTTTTGAATTCATAAGTATATAGTTGACTGTTGTTACTATTGATTTGCTGTTATCTCATCTGTTATCATTTGGGAAGTATAGCTGATTAATAGCTATGCTAGAGACACTAATAACAAACAATAAAATTTATTATTTTCTATTCTACTATCTTCCTATAATCACTATCTCTAGATAGCTATTGAGCCATCAATGCTTGGCAAGTGAAATCCAACTAAGGTATCAGCAATATAATAGCAATAACAAACAATCATAAATAGTCATAACTTGAAAACGGTATCTCGCATACAAGATTTTCATGAATGAAACAAATACATAATACTAAGTAAAACAAATAAAATGATGAAAAGAATAGAATGATATACATTTGGAAAATTTAATATCTAAGAAACAAATAAGGCATCAGGCTTAAAAGAAATACTGTATTTTTAAACAATATATTTTATAAACTATTTTGACTTATGGTTGTGAAACATTAATTCTTGATTTTAAAATAAAATGAAGACTGCAAGTGACATAATGAAGAATGGAAACAATATATTGAGAATATCTCAATATAAACATGGATTCAAATACAAATTTACACTCATATTTCTATTATAAAGTTGAATAGCTTAAAAAGATGTAAGCTGGATCCATAACCAGAAAAAATAATGCTCCATGATAGGACAAATCTCAACAGGTATCAAATAATGTTTTTAGAAAAGATCTAATTCAAAATAGAATAGTAAAATCAGTTTCTGACAGATATTTGATAAAAGTTTGAAAGGATTTTTACCTCTAAAAGACTGTCAATAACTGATAATAATATATAAGAAGTCATTCATAAATAATTAAATATTAAAATAGTAATAGACTTTACCAGGAATTGCAAATAAACATAAAGCTCACACTTATTCTTATAAACATTGTTCTCCAAAATATTTGAAGAGAAGAATAAGATGATTTTCCCAAATAAAATATTGACTACAAAAGGATTATAAGTGAAATCTACCACAGGTAGAGTGCGTCTATTATATCATATCCTGCATATTAAAGGAGGTATAGGACATTTGTACATTAGATATGGACGAGGTTTAGCCTACCGGGCTTTACCAACAGAAATATTATAGCACTTTAAAATTTTATATCAATTTACAATATCTATTGAACTTCAAAATATATCAAACAAATATAAAGGGAAAAAAATATGAAACATATTTTTAGTTTATATATTACTTTTGAAGTATGAACTTAAAAAAATAACTAGATGAAAAATAT
Source organism: Epiperipatus broadwayi (assembly GCA_028023455.1). Taxonomy (NCBI): domain Eukaryota; kingdom Metazoa; phylum Onychophora; class Udeonychophora; order Euonychophora; family Peripatidae; genus Epiperipatus; species Epiperipatus broadwayi. Next base: position 5,511,910 of record JAQFVV010000029.1, read on the forward strand.
GATGGAATATACAATCTTCAATGTAATCCAATTTATATCTCAAATGCATTATCAGTCCAGGATTTAGATTCTAAATTGGACTGCTACAGGCTTATTATTTTCAGAAATAACTATTTAGTAATCGGTACATATTGCATAGTTTTAACATTCATACACTTCTTTTAGGGAAAATAAAATGAAAGAATTTGTACTTTAAGTATCCCTGAAATATATTAAGTAAATAAATTTCAAGATTTGCAACATTGCAACAAAAAAAAAACTAAAACAAATAAATCTGAAAGCATTTGAACGAAAACTAACATACATTCGTTTTTAAAAAAGCACCACTTAAATGAAACAGATTTATTTCCTAACAAGTGACTAAAATTATTAAATACAGTATAGAAAAGACAATTATTCTATTTTAACTTTGTGTTCTCTCTTCTATAAAATCTAGGAAACACTATAATATAAAATACTAAAAAAATTGTGAAAATAATTTTTGATTATTGTTTTGTAATAATTATTAATCTTATAAATTCACACTGTAAATGCATGTAACATATCTTTTTAATATACTGATCCTCCATCTTATCATAGCATTTCTGTAATACTGTATGAAGATTAGTTCTTCCTTCATACATCATATCTATAATAATATATTAAGATCAATCCTCTTTCATAGCATATCATGTCTAATAATATGTAAATCAATTTTCCTCATAGCATATTATATGCAAAAGTATGTTAAAAATCAGTGTTCATCAAAACGCTATCAATCACTATACTGTTGGCCAATATTACAAAAAGAAAATATCTTGAATATCAATTATAAGGTAAAAATATATGAGTATAATTCTATACATTATTGTTTCTAGTACATAAAATTATCTTATTACGGTGTGTAAAAAAATAAAGTAAATATTTGACAATAGTTACTTACTAACAATTTGAAGATTATCTTTTATTAGTATTCAATGCCACTAGTGATTTTAGATATTTTTTCTAATCTAAAATAATAGCTTCTGATTTAAATCTAAAATTTTTCTTTATACTGACTTCATAAAAATAAAACCGACTACAAATATTTTTAATGAGTAAAGAAAATGTAACCATTTACAGTTGAGATAAACCATAACCATACATGGCGGAATTTCTATTTGTCATTTCTTTATGTCAGATGCATTAAAAAAAGAATTCTCTATAGCAGAAACTTAGTGATAAAAATGTTTTTCATATAAAACAATTAAAAACATAAAAATATAAATTAAAAATAGATCTTAGATTCAGAAGCCAGTGGAGTATGATATCCTCCCTCAGTAATCATATTATAATTGTAAATTTTGTTTTTACATTCAATATATTAATACTCATTTACCAAGATTATGATAATAATAGCTAGAGACCTATTTACTAATAAATAACCAGGAAATTGTGGATCAGCCAACTGAAAAAAAACTCCTACACCTGATTATGATTAAAAAAAATTTCAACTTTATTCAACTGTCATTTTAAACATAGGTCATGAACATGGAGACAGATGAGTTAAATGAATTTGAAACATTTACACTATTGTTAATATTTCTGTCATATTAATAAATAAAAAACACATTATATATATATTGAAATATTTTAAATATATGGAAATATTTTTAATTTTAGAAAAACACATCAGATAATAATAGACAGTGACCAATAAAAAGAGTAAACTGCAAACATGTTTTAAATTTGAAAGGGAAACTTTCTTCTAAATGCAATTTCTTGTTCTTTTATAGGGACAAAAGCACTACAGCATATATATACATATTTTAAAGAAACAAAGCTCATAACTTGTCCTAATTTCCTTATTTTATAATAGACTCTTGCACCAAAAGTCGAATGTTATAAATTAATACTTTTTAAGAGATGTTTGAAATATTTTTAAAATGTTGAAATATCTGTTATAGTTTTCATTTTAGAAAAATCAGTTAGATAATAATAATAATACTAAGACGGCAACCAATGAAAATAGTAAGGAACCCTCTTCTAAATGCAATCTCTAAATGCTTATAAAGAGACTAAAGTGCTATAATAAATATACATGTTTAGAGATACAAAGCGCACAACTTTTCATACTTCTCTTATTTTCTTTAATTACAAGGATGTAAAGATTACGAGATAAGAGAGACATATAAGAAAAAAATAGAAGATAATAAATGAAAATACACCTCTTTCTCTGGGCTTAATGATAAAAGAAAAAGAATAGATTTTTTTTCCTTCAAGTGGACAAAATAGAGTACATATATGCATTTTTATGATGATAGCAGGTATATATCATATTAAGTAATGTGCACAATAATGTAAGCTCAATAAAATTAAAGAATAACAAATATAATTTTAGGCATATATATAAAATGCATTGTCTACTTATTAATAAGACATAGAATATCAACAGTATCATCGTAACTGTTTGCTCTATTACATAATTTAAAAAGCATTATAGAATTTTTATCAAAAATTATATTTAATATTTTACAATCTTTAATATGATGGAATAATTCAAAAAATAATTCTGCACAATAATACTGATTTCTTATTAAATCAATTCCGATTCAATAAACAATGCATATAATGGAAACCATTATTGTCGAATAGAAAAAGATATCTCTCTTAAAAATTTTGTTATACCCCTTGAGTTCGAATTACCCCTGAGAGCCCCTATTTCAAAAATTTAGATTTCAACTGAGTTTGCATGGAAATGGTAAACATTATACTTATGGTTCTTATTTCATTCTTTTCACCATCTTTCTAGCTTTCAGTAAGTGTATTATTTTAGATTTAGTGATCGGAAGATTCATTTCTGCCATGATAATGGATGCTTTCACCAGTAAGATTGAATTTGATTCAAAGTCTGATTTGGATAAAGAATTCCCCATTGATGGTGTGCATATTTCTGATGCTTCTTCTTCTAGTAACTCATCAGATGCAGAAGTAGCCAAAAGAAAGAAAATCTTAGTAAAGTCATCTGAGAGGGTTAAGATGGGGACTGAGCCAATGTCCAGGCCTTCATCTCGACCTGATTTGGATTCATTTCTTGGTAACGTTAATGAACCACATGTGCCAATCGGAACATTTACTGTCTCCAGAGCTAAAGTTTACCATCACCCGTGAGTACTCAATTACTGATTTTTTAAATTTATTTTTTGATAGGAAATTATATGATTATATATGTGCTGAAAGCAATAGGTATGCTTCAGAATGGAAAGCAGTACCGAACTAGGTCAATCTGTCATCCATTGAGTTGAATGCATTTTTAGGCATGGTAATTCATGTCTGTAGTGTGCCATGCATGCCAAGATTCACATTTATTTGGTCTAAAAATGAATTTCAGCATCAACCGTACTTGCTAAAGTTATGACTCGAGATCGATTTTTTGAAATTCTAAATAATTTGCATTTCAATGACAATAAATCCATGCCACCAATTACTTGTCAACAACATGATAAAATTTATAAAATCAGGCCAATCATAGATCACTGTAATGTTAATTTCAAGGCTTCATATCAGATGCACCAAGAACTAGCAGTTGATGAAGCAATTACTAAATTCATGGGTCATAGCATCATGAAACAGTTTGATGCCTCAAAACCGATAAAGCGAGGTTTCAAATGGTGGATCTGTGCAGATTGCCATAATGGATATGTGTATCATATGGAGTTATATACAGGGAAAAGTGCAACTCCAGATGCTGGCCTAAATCTGGAAATATTAAGCAGTGCTGTCAGTGGTTTTGCCACAACTTGCTAAACAAAACCATATTATTTGTGATATTTTACTAGTGTACAATTAGCACAAAAGCTGTCTGCAAGTAAAATCTCATTGTGGCACAGTGAGAGTTGATAGGAAGGGTATTCCAGATGGCTTCAGTGAAAAAACTAAAAATTATAAACAGATGAAGAGAGGAGACTTCCATTCTGTAATTGACAGTTGTCTTGAGTTTCTAGTTTGGATGGATAAGGAGCCAATTGCTATGCTTAATAATGCTTATCCACCATCTAGGGCTGGTACTGTTGTTAGAACACATAAGGATGATACACAACATACAGATCCATGTCCAAAAAAAAATGCAACTGCTTCATGGGTGGGGTTGACTTAGCAAACCAGAAGCGAACTGCGTATGTTTGGGATAGAAAGTCTAAGCATTGGCCAATGCGCTCATTCTGGCATTGTTTTGATACGGCTATTACTAATTCCTACCTTTTATGCACACTATACATGGCCCAAAAGCAAATGTGGCCTGCATCACACCTGAAATATAGAATAGCTTGATCAGCCAGCCTTATTGGTGACTTTACAACCAGGAAAATAAGGCCTTTACTAACACCACATCTTCAGATTTCATCCAGGTGCCATACTATAACTCAGTGGTCTTCAACCCTGGTCCACGGAACGGCGCTGGGCCACAAAGCTTTCTGCTGGTCCGTGCTAGACTGGAAAGAAAGTTTGTAATAACAAAATAATAAGATTTTAAACTTTTAATTAATATAAACAATTTTTATTTATTTTTTCATCTCATTTTTACCCAATTAAAAAAAAAGAAACAGTAATCAGTCGTACATAAATTAATTTGTTTTCCTAATTATCATAAATGTTTATGAGGGGAGGTATAATTAATTTTTTTATTATTTTTCTTAAAAAAGTTTTTTATTATACAAACTCCATATATATATTATATAACTTCATCTTGTATATTTAACATTAAATACAGATATTACATTTATCATAATCATTGTCATGTAATTACACTAGCTGTGATATTTCTCATCATTCAGGTGAATAACATTTTATTCTTGCATGTTTTTTCAATGAAATAAATGTAGCAATGCAGGCACATTAGTGAGAATGATTGTTATTGTACTGTTTTCTGTAGCAGCATGACTGCGCAACTCAAGAAAGTGTGTTCAGCACGTAAAGGTAAGCAACACCATTACAATACACAGTAACTATTGTGTTGTTTTGGTCAGTTATAACAATTATGTTCATCTAAGGCTAAGCAGTTTCCATCTTTAAGAAAATTTATCTGTAGACTTCTGGCAGTCCGTGAAATCTTATCCTTATCTTTGCAGGTCCACGAAATCTTATCCTTATTTTTGCCGGTCCGCAGATGTGAAAAGGTTGAAGACCACTATTATACCTGATCTGCATAATCATAATAAATTCATCAAAAGGATATGCACTGTGTGCCTGAAAAACAAAGTACGTCATGCAACTTATTTTGGCTGTGTGGAATGTGGATGCATTTCCTTGTGTAGGAGTGAAACGAGAGGTTGCTTATCATGACAGAAGCAGCACAGCTCCAATGCCTTTATAAATCTATCCTACACAACTACAACACCTATGGCATGCATACAGGCTCAGAATCATATTCCCCTACTTGGTTCAGCAATAGGTAAGATATCATTATTGTTCATTTATAGCATGCTTATAGTAACATTACATCCATTTGTTAAAATTTTGTAATTGCGCAGCTCAGAAGCCTCAAACCACCCTGATGCACATGTAGACAGAGAACCCTATCTCTACTTGGTCCTGCAATAGGTAAGCTATATCATGATTTTATTTATATTATTGTTCATTTGTGGCAATTTTGTACGTTTTGATTTTTTCAATTTTAGGTTAGACAATTTGAACTTTATCTCAAGGTCTCAAATTACTTATGATTTACAGTTGTTATTTTTCTCTTGATTTTCTTTTTTTTTTAAATATTTTAAAAGACTTTCAAGTTACCTCAATCCATCCACTCTATCTCATACAACTGATATAAATGACGACACATGTGAAAAGGATTAATGATACCTAACATACATATTTTATGCTGAACTAGCATGCATTGGGTGGTCCGCATCATCATCTACCACACATATATATATATATAATCAGTGCTTGTAGTAATTTTATTTATTTTGTTTTATTGAGGTACTTTGTTTTTATTCATTTTATTATAGAGAAATTTTTTTTTGTTTGATATTTATTTTTTTGAATACATTTTTTGCTTGAAAAAAATACATATTTTAGGTCCCCCCCCCCTCCCATTTTTTAATAATATAATAATTAATTATATTTTTTCCATAATTTCCAATTTACTAAAGTTCTTACTGTTATTTTTTTTTGCCTTCACTAAAACCTAGCATTTCTAATAGATATCCTGCATGGAAGGACTAGGAGATACCCTGTATGCAAGGACAAGATTTAGGTCTTCTAGCAACAAAAAAAGTAACAAACGTCTCCTTTTCCTACATTTTATCATGAAAATCTGTCTCAGGTAAGTCATATTATAGACCATTTTTTCAGAATATTGTGACAAATGTGATAAAGCTGTCTATGAAATTGTTATTTTAACATTATAACCTTCAAATTTTGGAATTTGTGAAGTAATGTAAAAATAATAATGTTTAAAAGTGTTAAAAATCTCTCTTTTTAAAATTTTTTTAGGTAATGACTATTTTATCAGCTTTATTACATTCTTTCATGTTTACTCTTTGTAAAAATGTAATTATATTTCTTGTAATAAAATAGAAAATATATAAAAAATTATATATCTTGTAATTTTTTTTAATTAAAGATGGCATCTTAGGCTTTAAAGAGATAGAATTTTTTTCAAAAATCATATTTAATATTTTACCATCTTTAATATGATGGAATAATTTAAAAAATAATTCTGCACAATAATACTGATTTCTTATTAAATCAATTCCGATTTATAAGCAATGCATATAATGGAAACCATTATTGTTGAACAGAAAAAGATATCTCTCATTAAAATTTTTGTTACATTATTACAAATTTCCTTAATAAATTTTTGTATAAACCAATAAAATTAATTAATTTATAGTATTAAATTCATATATTTTTGCATAGCAATAGTTACTATATCGATTTTAATTGGACTTTTTTGCCTCTTTGTACTAGATAGTGGTATTCTGGAAGCTGAACTCCAAAGTTGATTCTGTTAAAAGGGAGATGATTTATATTTTAGAAATACATTTAGAAATTATTTAAAAATTAACATTATAAAGTCAGTTAAAATGACAGAGATATTTTTTTACAAAAGATCAAATATAAGAAACATATATTAACAATCTATATATATACTCATGACTAAAATGTTTAACTTTGTTTTATTTAGTTACACTTTGCTGTACATTAGCCATGTTATGATAATATTGTTGCCATTATATTTCCCTTTCTAGTTTAATTTTTGAATTTTAAAAGTCAAACAAAGAAGCATATTATAGAAAATGGCCCTAAGTTTTGCCCAATATATAGAAAAATACAAATAACTACAAATAATAATCTTGCGTTGTTAGCCGAGAGGTATCGCAGCCACCATGCAAGCAAGTAGTTGGTTGCAGATGGTTGTGGGTTCGTGTCCCGGCCAATGCTACGACATATGGAAAAAAAAAAAAAAACTACAAATAATAGAATAATTTTGATAGTGTATTAATGTGTGTTGTACATCTATATACACACATAAATGATCTTTACCAAAAAGCTACAAATATAGGAGTCAGGTCAAAAGGATCCCTGAAATAATTATCTGACCTCTGAAACATTCAAAAACTCAAAATTTGTATCATGCTCTACTGAGCAGTTAGGTGTCAGTAAAATGAGTGCACCAAATGAGCTCAGCAGGTCACTGCATTATTAAGTAGTTTAGTGATGCCCAGTTCCTGGATGCCTTCAACACTCTACTCTGTTCACTAACATTTCAATGACTGATTGATATGCACGATGGGAGCAAATGCCTATGTTTATGTCATGGTTTATGCTTATCTAATGATCACAGTTGAAAATACTGTTAACACTGTTTCTTAATTAATCTAACTCTAACTTCTGATTTGATAATGAATGCTGTATTTTGTTTTGCATTTGTATATTATCGTGAAATAAGATTTATTAAATAAAAATTTCAAAAACGTATATTTTAAATTTAAGGTGGTAAATCATATCTATTTGAATTCAGTGATATAGATTTCAAAGTTTTCTTCAGTAGACATTATATATATTATTTTACTAATTCTATATTAGAATAGATATTTGATATATTCCAAAGAGTAAGCTTGTGGTTAAGACCCCCAGAGGTCCCTACCTTCGTATTTTCAAGCGCACATGCTTAAAGGTTTATTGCCTTAGTAAATATTACTTACGTAATCAATGTGCGTTAAATAAATTTATATTGTAAATGAATTAAATTAAAAATCTATGTCATTGTTAAATGTATTTTACAAGAAACACAGAAACTTACCTCACTAATTCACATTATTATTAAAATTTTAATGCAAATAATTATAAATATAGGAACATATTTATATAAAAAATTATCATTATCATACTTAAACTCTTAAATTTTCAAGAAAAATTGATATTAAATTTTTTATATAAATATGCAGACATCCATTTATCAATACATGCAAAAGATTCTTGTATATTTTGTGAATTCATAAAAATTATTTATAATACTTACTATATCAATTTGTTTTATTATTACCCCCTACTCCCATTAAAAAAACAAAGGCACAACAATAAAGCTTGCATATGGCATATGAAAAGTTAATTATATAATATATAAGATCTTTATTAAAAAATAGGATTTTGAAAGTGTGTATACATTTTGATATTTATAAACTTAAATATTTAATTTGCCCAAACAAAAGATAAATTATTTGTATATTTCCTGTTAATTTCAGTTATCAGACTATGCAGAAAATGATACTTCCACAGAGAATATTTCTCAGTTTACCAAGTCTTAATAGCAAATGCCAATTAACATGAGTTCAGAAAAAAAAAAAAAATTACATATTGAAAGCAATATTTGTTCATTGAATCATCAAATCTAAGAAGTTTATCTATAGGTAAAACAATTTGTGGAAAGAATAATAAAAGATTAATTGGAGAATCATTGTCAAATGTGTATCTTGTAATGAGAAATTAATATTGAGATATTATAAACTTAAATAGCTTTACTTTCATTTGACAAAAAATATATATTTTTTACCAGCAACCAAATTTATACATATATAAAATGATATTTTATGTAAAAGATTCTTTATATAATATAAATATTGATTCTTACACATATAAAACTATTTAAAATATCTGCCTTTGATTTTAAGTGACATATATATATAATTATAATTGAAATAATATTTTTAACGGTTTATAAACAATTAATGGCAGTTGAGGCAGGTTAGAAAGTAACCGAAAGTACTTCTGCAGATTTTAAGATTGTTTGTAATTGTTTATAAACCATTAAAAATATTATTTCAATTATAATTACAATATTGTTTTTAATTAACGGATATTTTTTTTATTTTATATATATATAATGTCCGTGTATGCATAAGGACTTTAAGAATTCACTAAATCAATACAGCACATTGGTTATATTAATAATTTTTATTAATCATTCATTAGACTAGAGATTATTCAATAATTAATAATATTTCTGTAATGTAATTTTCACTACACCATTCTCACACAAGGTAGGAACTGGTTACTATCACTCCACAATGTGTTAAAAGCAGATAGAAAATGGACCCTATCTTGCCTGAGAGTGGTGTAGTGAAAATTATGCTACAGAAATATTATTTATTATTAGCACATTGATTACTTTTAACTAGTAAAAAAATGAAATTACTGCAATATTTTACTTAAATGATCTTTCTATGATTTGATCAGTATCCTTCCTAAATGAAAAAATAGTCAATTTGTATTAGGCAATTAAAATATATACATTCAATTACTTATTTATTCTCATATTCAAAATAAAAAAATAATTGTAATTTTCCCCAAGATATTTTGAAATATGAAATATGCATATAAATAATCATTTCTTAGATTTTTTTGTTAATATATGTTTGCAGGGCTAATTCTAGATAGATTTTTTGTTTGTTTAGATCTATTAGCACATTCATTATATATATATATATATTCTTTAAATCTGTAACTGGAATAATAATTATGCAGAAATATTTTTATGTGAATAGTATATATATTTAGATAGATGTTTTTAAAATAAAAAATATAAAATAAAGAATTTATATTTTTAAAATCAAGTCTCCATATTCTGAACACTTTTATATATGCAACATAAAAGAAATTCTGGTATAATAATTCTTTTTTGAAAAAATAAATATGACTTTAAAACATATACATATATAGTATTAATTAGTTTAAAAAAAACCCTCAGTTACAAACAGAGAAAGAAAAAATAATAAAGAATATACTCAGTAATAATAATAATGTAATGATGATCTGAAAAGTCTTTTTCAAATGTTCCATCGTACTTGCTCACAGATATGATTGAATCGTCTGAAAAAATAAATATAAACATGAGTAGGAACAATTTCTAATAAATACTATTAATACTTTTATTAATAATTAATTATTTTATTAATTATCTGATCACTTAATCTACATATTTGCTGGGGAAAAAAAATCAGCATTAAAAAACCCAAACAAACAGTAATTTCCAATTCAATATATTCCAAAAAAAAGAAATCTTAGCTTAAAAAATACTGTGTATGTATAATACCTTTTCTCATAAAACCATCCAATAAAAATTCATGAATAAGAATTTGATTCTTTTCTTATTTTATAGTGGATAAATAATACTCACCAAGCAATGTTGCTTCAAGAATTATGTCAAAGCTGAATGATGTCTTTAAATATGCTTCAATTTTTTATTATTTTTAAAATTTCGTTTATGAATACAACAGAATTTTTAAACACTAAACATCACATGATCACCATCTCATGCTAGCACATAAATGTTAGTAAACAGGCAAAAACTCTCCATATAGTAGTGCCACCTTGTGCTAACCAGAGTAATCAATGGATGCCAGAAAGCTTGTGCATAAAATACCCATCTAGTGCCTACTCATCCAATATCCCCAGACTAGTTTCTGGCTTGTGGCCTTCATCAGTGAGGAGCCTTGGATCCGAGAGCACTGCACCTAGATCTTAGGATCTAATACAACCCTCCAGCAGCCACCTTTTATCTCTACTTCACTACAAAACTATGAGAATGAAATTGAAAACACAATAATATTTTCAATCTAAGCTCAATAGCTTACATAGTCATATGTGTCTGAACTCAATTCAGCACCCATACATTTTGGTGACTTTGGCTCTTTAACAACCATAGCCACCATTATCCTATAAGGCAGGATTGGTGTTAAACCACTAAACATCACATGATCACCATCTCATGCCTTCTGGCATCTATTGATTACTCTGGTTAGCACAAGATGGCACTACTATATGGAGAGTTTTTGCCTGTTTAGAATTTTTAATGTTATACAAATTCTAAATAAGAGATTAGTCCTAAATTTGCACCTCCCTCAACGTAATTTGGATAAATATCAAATTGAAAACTATATAAATATAATAATACATTTTGCATATATTATGTTCAAGTCTTAAAGAGAAGCATAATCATTGACACATAACAGAATAGTAGTTATTGGAAAAAAAAGAGAATCATCTAAGCACATGAATTGAAATTTTTAAAATATCTTATTCTCAAATAATGTAGGACTTTACACACATTATATTATATATAATATTATTGAACACTAAATGCTACAATAAATCTTATTAAAGTTAGATATAAAACAATGACAAATCTATCATTAATGATTGTCAAGTGTTTCTTATTATTTGGTCACAGTGTCATTTCCAAAAGACATTATTAAATCAATAAACATTACTTTTTTTGAAAAAAAAAAATACTGTTACATGGGTATTGTAACAATTAATTTATAAAATAGTGAATAATTATAATTAAGAACAAGATTCTTATAAATTTTTATCACTTCACAACTCTTGCAACAAATTGTGGATATTATCATCAAATAATACAGTCAAATAATATTTATTCCCATTTAAGGTCTTAAAATTTATTACAAATCCTAAAATCATTATTTGAATAATAAAAAATTAGAATGAGATTGAAGTTGTTTACTTTCAGATAGCTTGAATCCTTATAATTTAATGATATTATAACTTCTTTTCATAACTTCAAATTTTATTTATATAAATTATTCTATAATCTTTCATTATGCTTGTCTAAGTAATGTTTGCTCTTTTAGTTCTAATTATAAACTAAAGAATATAACACTTGAAGATAGGCAAACATAAGGATAATTTATGTCCTCTGAACATTTTACTGCAATCACATTGATGGAATAATAACAAAATATTACCATTAAAAGTTGTAGTCTATTCTACATAAAAATAAATAAATTACATTTTGAAGACAGTGACATTTCATTAAAGAGCAGGGAGTGATACTTGTAAACATATTTCCTAAACTTGAATTTGTCAATATCTTTCATCTTTAATTTGTATACACTTTTTCTTATACTTCATTAGCATTATTATCACTTTTCACCATTACATAATCCAATGTAAGACGGGAAGTTTTTTCCAAGTTTAATTCAGTTTTCCTGATCAACATATTCTCTTCCCCATTTCTTTCCAACAAATTTCTATACTTCAATCTATCCATATCACGTATCTTTTTCTATATCTTTTACAATATCTTGGGATCCAATTTAATGTGTCAATCTAGCCCAATTCCATTATAATGTCTTAAATTTTTTCGTTGATTTTCTTTTGACTTTCTCATGTCATACATCTCCGAACTTCACTGTGTGTGGATTTAAAGCATATGTATTGTTCTTTAATTAAAAGTATAAGGCTCACATTCATACATAAATACTGACAAACTATATTTAATAAAAATCTTTCACATAGGCATACTTCCATTTAATTTTGGGTTATTTCTACCAAAAGTATAATTCTATGATCAATTTCATCCACAATGTATCCACTTGGGCTAATAATTTGGCAAAAATATTTAGTTTTTAATTTTTTCCAATTCATTATTAACAATTTTTATTTATTACTTTTTAAAATAGTTTTTAATAATGCTGCGAAGAAGTGAACATTGCCATAAGAACAACCCAAGGCCTACTGATACTATACCCTATCTAAAATCACCAATGCTGCTGTATTTTGTATCTAACATCATCAGTGCACCAAGAGGATAACTACCATCTTTGGAATGAAGATATCCGCTGCAGAAAATCATGGTTTGAAACTGTTTAATTATTTCTCATGGAAAGATCTTATCAATATCGATAATATAAGACATTAAATTAAAAATATCTTTTATTTTTATTATAGTTAATATTTTCTATATATATATTAATAGTTGCGAGTATATACACAACAGTTTTATATATTCCGTATTCATATATTATTTTTTTCCAATAAACCATTTAGTTTGTGTTTATTTATATAATTCAATTCAAATATTATGCTTAATAATATCCAATATGCTAATAATATCCACAACTTGAGAACTTATACTTATAAGTCGTCATCATCATCATCATTTGATTAATATCATTATATATATTTAAACTGAATCAATCTTTTTTTTTTAAATTTTATTTACCATTTAATTTTTATCTAATATAAATGTTTGAAATCAAAGATTTATTGTTAAATCTTTGTACATCTTAGTTCACAATGCAAAATACTATTACATATTTGGCACAGACAACATTGTTTGCCTGAAAATTGCTTTTCTTCTGCTCAATTTCACTCCTGTGCTATTACAATATTTTGAGATACTAAAACTTTAATTGTTGTTGAAATGCTTATACAATCAAATGCCTTTTCATAATCCACAAATACAATGTCAACTCAAAACCATAAAAAAGATCAATAATTTCTCTCTATGTATTAATTATTTTTAAATCCAGACTTTTCTTTTGGTTAATTTAAAGTTTTATGTAGAAAATCTTGAATAGAACTGAAAAAAGATTCATATCTGTAATTTATAATGTTTTTGATTTTCTTAAATATCAATATCACTACTATGTACTTCCAAATCATCTTATATATCTTTATTATTTAGTTTTAACAACAATTTCTCCATTCCCTCTACTTTTAATATATCTATAATAATTCCATCACTTTTTGGAGCATGCCCATTCTTTATACATTTAAATCTATTCATTTATTGGAAGTGTAATAATTTTAAAAAAGTTTTCAAATATATATAATTGTATGTCATATCTTTTCATTTAAAATATTTAGAATTTTAAAAAAGATCAATTTAATAACAATATAATTTACAAGTGCAGTTTTCGTTAGTAATTCTTTAATCAGAGGGTAATCAGTCTTCAACACATGCTGTACAATCATGTTACTAACTTGCCGATGTTATAGTGAGTATGTAAGAGAAATTTTTTGAAGATAAGAATGGCATCTTATCTTTGTACCTAAATGCAATTATGTAGGCCAATCTAAAGCATTTCAGAATGAGATCATGAAGATTTAATCTTAATAATTTTCTTTTCATTACATTATTAATTTATAGTTAAATCTAGCAAAATTTTCAAATTATATTAGATAATGTTAGAATCAATTTCATTAGTAATTCTTTAATCAGAAGATACAAAGATTAAATTTTCATGCTCTCATTCTGAAATGCTTTAGATTGGTCTATATAATTGCATTTAGATACAAAGGTAAGACATTGTTCTTATCTTTTTACGTTTCCATCTTAATGTTTGGGTTTGAGAGTGTCCTGCATACTCACTATATATTGGAAAGTACTAGCATCATTGAACAGCAGATGTCAAAGACCAATTACATTCTGATAAGTTCAGTTTCATATTGTTATTCCTATAATTAAAGTTGAAGTACCATTATAAGATTCAATTATAAAGCTACTTTATATTTGCACTATTGTATTATTCCTAATGAATTCCAATGAAATTTATATTATTTCTTTTTTTTTACTGCAAACTAATATACTGATCATTTGAATATTTTATTTTGAATAAAAGGTTTTCCATTTTGCAAATATATCCAACAATGAAGTGAATAAATTTTATTGGCATTTTTTTTCCTTTAAAAGATTAAAATAAAGTTCATTTGCTACCTATATACTTATTTGCTGAAAGTAGTTTCATTTTAATAATTATTCTAAATACTTTTCCAACACAGACAATAATTCCCCCAGGCATTTTCTTTCAAGTAGAATGATAATGGACTTACTCCTTCCAAGAGAAATGTTTGTCTGAAAGTTTGTGATGATGAAATTTTATTTATAATTATATGCTGGATTATTTCTATCAACTAGAATTAATTGTTAAATGTGTTTAGAAAGTTTCAAATATTATTCAACTTTAGCCTAACCAGTGATAATACTAGCATAGGAATTAAAATTGGGACTTTTTTTATTCTTGAAAAGCATATTTAAGGTAGTACTTCAATTAACTGGACCAAAGATCCTAGGTTTGTTTTTCATGCTAGAACTCTCATTGGTCAGGTAAACAATACTTGGAATAAAAGAGGAAAATAATACCAATCGAAATGGATTATAAAAGAGGAAAATAATACCAATCGAAATGGATTATAAAAGAGAAAAATAATACCAATCGAAATGGATTATAAAAGAGGAAAATAATACCAATCGAAATGGATTATAAAAGAGGAAAATAATACCAATCGAAATGGATTGTAAAAGAGGAAAATAATACCAATCGAAATGGATTTTAAAAGAGGAAAATAATACCAATCGAAATGGATTATAAAAGAGGAAAATAATACCAACCGAAATGGATTAGAGAAGTAAATAATACCCTTTGAAAGACGTTAGATATTAAGCTGTGTGCTAATTGAAAAATGTAATTTAAGTTTTAATTTTTCTAAAAACATTTAATGTTTAATTCTAAAGGATGGAAATAATTCAACATTTAACATTCTTGTGGGTCTTTTTTTGCTTAGCACATTATGTTAGATATCTTCAGCAGATTAGATAAGCAGTAAATGAAACTTGACTTTTGTATATTTCAAATGGATTAAAAAATATTTGTTACAAAAAAATAAATTATTTTTTTTTTAAAAAGTAACTTAAATTTAATTTTTACACAGTTCATTAAAAATGAAGAAATGATAAAATATTATTTCATTTTGTAGTTTTTTAAAAAAGTCATAAAACGATTATCATAACCCTATGTATGCATGCACATACTTCATGGGCAAAACTGTTAATAGCCAAAAATTAAAAAAAAAAAAAAAAACAAAGAAAATTGTTATTAATTTTGATTAATCAACTATTACATGGATATTACAAACTATTGATATGACTATAAATTTAATAT
Source organism: Epiperipatus broadwayi (assembly GCA_028023455.1). Classification (NCBI taxonomy): domain Eukaryota; kingdom Metazoa; phylum Onychophora; class Udeonychophora; order Euonychophora; family Peripatidae; genus Epiperipatus; species Epiperipatus broadwayi. The sequence goes on from JAQFVV010000029.1 coordinate 5,528,115, forward strand.
ATACACATGCATACCATTATCATCCTTTGAATATATTTTTCATTTTTTTTAAATATATAGACCATCAACTTGACACTGATGTCTTCTGTTACAATATATACATATATGTGCACGTTCACTAATTATTTTATTTTATGCAATAAAGTAACAAAATTTTTGTATTGATAATCTAATATATTTGTTAAAGTATTATATTCTAATGAGAACATATATTTTTCTGCATAATATATAAATGCTTTATTATATACATGTAAGTAAATAGGCTCTTTTGTGAAAATAAAAATAACAGTAACAAAAAAAAATTCTCATATGGTGATAAACCATTAGAAGCATCTGTTCCTTAAGAAATAGATTGCTTAATAATAGTCAATTTTTTTGTAGGAAAAATCTATAAAAAGTTTAAATTTTCTAAAACAAAACTATGATAAATTAAGTAAATAAAAAAATAATTGTAAGTAATTCAATATCAAAAGTATAATTTGATTTTTAGTATTGACAGGTTAAATTAAGTATTTGTTTGATAATTTGGAAAGAAAAGTGAAAGGCTTTTTTAATTGATATAATGATTCAAATGTAATTTCATTTATTCATTTTATTATGGAAATCTAAGCTGCTAAATGGTGTTCATGAATTATTATCACTATACTTTAATGATGGAAGAATTATGAATGTGGGTAAAATTTGTAACTAAATTTATTAATATAACATGATGTATAAATTTTAGTATAAATAATAAATTATTAACATAATTAACAAGTTCAATGTTTTCTGACATTACTTGATACTAAGCACAGTGATTTTTAAGTTGATTTAGACAGTGCAATCTCTTTAGAAGAATATCTAAGAAAATTGCTATAAACTCTTAAAAAATAAATATTACCACAAAAGCCAGTGGTGCTTTATTCATTATTTTGGTCAAAAAGAAATTATTAAAAAAATCAATATCAAATATTGTTTTATGCATTAGGCTGTGGATTCTAAAATTCATTACCATTTCATTCATGCTTTTCTAAATTTCTCTATTTACTTCTCATTACTCAAGCTGTTAACATTACTACATATATCTGAAGATGTTATTATACAGATAATAAATTGCTTCATCTTACAGCTCCATAATCTAATATTCCTTATGATCTGCTCTAATATATAACATGACAACAGATAGCCTTTAACGGTAAAACTGTCATAATGACCAATCTGGAACATGTTAATAAAAGATTTCATATATAGAGTCTACTGAAAAACAGCTCTTCAAGAAACACTAAAAATTTTATTTATCACTAAAACTGTAATAAAAATATATACATTTATTATTTGTGAATAAAATTCCTATGAAAAAATAATGCAATGAAAATATTATACACTATATAAAGTCATGTAGCTGATATTATTTATTTAACTGAAACTAAAATCTCCACCTTGCACAAGACCATATATTTTCAAGGCAAACTTTGATTCAGTTCCAAGAAATAGCAATTCATAAATGCATAATTGTATGTTAAAAATATGATTACTGAATTATAATTATTTAAAAAATTTTTTTTACACATACTTGAAATTTTTTTTTGTATTTCCATTATTTATTTTCTTGTAAAACTAAATATTTATCTGTGATCTTCCACATAAGCAAGTATGATATGTATTAGGCACTACTGTCCGCAGAAGTGATATTAATTGTTCATATGATCATTAGTATATATATAAACATTGCTAGAATTAATAGCATTTTATTCATTATATAAATAGAATGCAATTATTTTTGTTTATATTTGTGGGTCATTCTTTATCGTCATCTGTGATGTTCCATTCCTAGATGTAGCAAGCACCCATTATAAATCCCATCCCTAACTGCACTGCCATATAAGATTCTTATAGTTTAAAATTGCTTGCAAATACCTGAGATATATCTTATTTATAAATATATCAGAATTACCTCCTATGATAGCTAGATTAAGTCAAAAATTTGTTAGAAATTTGTGCATATCATGTTCTAAATCTTAATTCAAAAAAATCTCATTAGATCACACTTTGATGCCATTTCTGTTGCTCCTGAAACCATCTCTTAAGATCCTTCATCAATTGAATTCTATTCTTTGCAGATAGAAACTAATCTTTTTTTTTTTTTGATAAGGAATCAAAATAATGCAGCCATAAAGTTGTGAAATCTCTTAAATTTGTCTAACTTTGTCAATCTTACAATATATTAAATTAAAAAAAAATTTAATGTGCAATTCCTTGATTTTTACTAATATCAGTTCTTTTATTTTGCCATAGGAGTAGATGAAATAATATTTTAAATTCAAACTTGTTGCTGTTGTTGTTCAGATAAAATCCCAATATATAGTTGGTTAATCGTGGTTAATATATAACAAAGAATGACAGAATATGACATTTATCGTTTAAAACTTCTTACCTTTGCAAGCAATCTTATTCCACTTGTTGAATATGTATATATAATTTTTCCATTGCTATTTCTACAAACATATTTGAAATAAATTTGTGATCACTCCAACTATGCCTATTTACCCTCTTTCTAAATATATTGATATGTAGTTTTTCATAATTATAGATATAAATAGTATACATGGATGAAACCAAAGAAATACATTATTTATGCATATGAGAAAGCTTTAAAGGAATTTTATCAGATGAAGATTTAAGATTCCATTTAAGAATATTAATTTAAAAAATTTAGCTTTCAAAAAGCTTAATGATTTTATTTTCCCAAAGCTTCCTGCTTAAATCATTGAAATAAAGATCTTTGTACAACTTTTATGATTTTATTGAACTTGCCAACATCACATATCATTTAGTTGGATAAAAAAAAAATTCATATTTTTTTTTTTTTTAGATATTTAAGCACTGCTACATATAGACATATATATCCATATCAAACCTCATTATATATGGGAATATACTTTTTTAAATAAGAAATATAAAATTTTTTATGTAATTCAAAAAATGTTACACTGGAATTATGTTAAAATAAAATCTAAAATGCAGTAACTGACACCTGAAAAATACCACAGACAATATACACAAATCAAAGTAACTATTAATTCTTTGATATTTACTCATAATATATAAACAATTTTTTTAAAAATGAAATTCTATTATATTTAATTAGAGTTCTAAAATCATTATAAAAAAAATAATGGACTTACTGTGCATGATGCAGCTTCGTTCGTTGTGTGCGACAATTTTTGCCCCAGTAACAATCTGGTCTCGATGTAGCTGAAGCTAAAATAATTTTAATTTTCTTAATATATAAATATTTCATAAAGAATGTTGGCATTTTATAATTTGAAATCTTTATGTAAAATGCATAGTTCACTCTAAATACTATTAAACTAGTCAAGTTTTCCTGCTAGTTAATAGACTTTCCATTTCAGTCACTTGAGAAGAACATAGTAGGAAAATTAGTTTTATGTAGTTTTACAATTTATCAGATCATAATTTATAATCATAATCTAAAGAGAATTTACAATTTTAACATTAGTCACTAATGGCTAATACAAATTTACCAATGCAATTCTAAGAGAATTAAAATAAAAATTGGAAGAATTATACCATCAATTAGATGCGAGTCATATAAAGAAGGGTTACACTTTGAGGAATTGCTTACTTAGATTTGATGCCAAAATTATAAGCATTTAAAATATCAATATTCTTTTTGTCAGATCTTAAATATATATATATGTTATTATACTTAAAAAATTATAGGCTCATTAGTTAAGACTACTATCTCATACATCCACATATATGTATAAACATACAAAATGGTTGGTTACACGATGTTACAAATTTCTAAACATAAATAAAAAATATTCATATTTCAAAGAATCTTATAGACAAATGTTGGATTGGTGATTAAAATGACTACTGATTTCAATTCAGGAGGGGAAATGTCTATAGATTGAGATAAAATTAAACACTACAAAATTTATGGATTATGTTAACAATAATTTACTATTTCTCCTAACCATTATTAGTCACTCGTAAATAATATTCTTAGACAATATCATGATGATAGGGGTGGTAATAGTAATAATTATCCTTAAAAAAAAATCAATTCTTCATGTAGAAACTTATTAAAAAAATATTTTTTTTAGAATGACAAACATTAAATGTTTTATTATAGCTAATAATCCCCAAGGCAAAAAATTTAAAGAGAAAAACTTGTGTATTTCTGAAATCACAATTTTATTAATGTTGTTCATACATAACTCTCAATAAAAACAGTAGCAATATTCAATAAAATTATAAATAAATTTCGATTATGAATAAAGAAATTATAGTCTGGAATGAAAATATCATCTAAATAAATGTTGTAATAAATAATCTGCAATTGATTTAATATTATAAAGTCCTAAAAGCATTTACAATGAAAATACTGCTGTGTCTAATACTTTTCAAAGCAAATATATTTTTCAAATATTAACTTAGAAACCAAAAATACTTATTCAAATGATCAATATCACAAAATGATAAGGAATAAAACCATCATTATTTACTCTAACACTAAGAATTTAAGTACATTAAATAACAACTTTGGTTGCTTCTGCTTTTATGGCCTGGGAAGAAAATAATATATTTACATGTGGTCTCTGAATTATAAGATTTCTTTTTCCTTTTAATATGAAAACTGTATTGCTTAATATTTATTTCCAATGGTGATCTTCTAGTTCACTACTAATTTTTTTCACAATATTTTTACATATCCTATCAATTTTGGTTGACATGCAGTCTACATCAGAGAAAATCCAAAAAATAAAAATTGTTTATAAACTAAGCAGATTTGCAATTTAAATATGGTTTGTAATTAAACTATGAATAGGTGTGTGTATTTAGCTTATTATACAACTAGTTTAACTTTTGGCATATGATGAATAATATATATATTTATTTATTTTCTATATTTTTCTCAAATGTACCTATGAATATCAGTGCCACCAAGTGAGCAGTAGTGCTGGCAGCTACTTGGCATAAGGTTCCTGTGCATATGAATGCTGAACAGCGCCACCTAGCAGCTGAAAATTGCATCACTGCTTTTGGCCCCCTACTCTGAATATTTCTGTAATTGACACAGAAACAGCGCCTCTTGTGGTCACATGGGGCATAATTTACAACTACCTAAATATATTAATATCATCTCTGTGATGTTATTTTCATTTTTTCTGTATCTATCTATTTTAATTCTTAAAATAGCTTAATAAAATAAATCAATTTTATGCAAATGATCTGTACATTTTTTTGCCTCATTTTTTAATAATATTTTTCTCAAATTCACTTAAAAATAAATTATTTAAAGTCAACATATTGACCCAACCATAAATAAGCCTTCTTTTTGTATACAAAATTTATTATTAAATTAAGATGTAATCTTTTTACAGAATAGCTCTTTAAATTCTATTAATAAGTTAATAGGATGTTGAATTTATTTTAAATTTTCAATATATTTATGCATTGCTCTATTCACATTTATATTCAAATACACTATATACCAATTATTGTAATATATCTCAGACTGCAATTGGAGTTCATTTACCTGAAAATCATCATTATTATTATACTATGGGGCCTCTGAATTTCTACTTCTAACCACAATAAATAGTTGTTAACTGATGAATAAAATCTGAATATATAATGATTTTAAAATTCTCATCCAGATGTGTATTTAATACTTTTTCTAGTAATATTTAACTTTTTACACATTTTTTAATTGTAATTATATAAGAGACTTGAACACAGATTTTCAAGCTCCCTTTAGCTATCCACTCTATCACATACAACCAATACACATGACCACACACATGCAAAAAAGATAAATGATCTTTAATATTCATATTTCTTGCTGAACCAGCATTCTTTAGTAGATCCAGATCATCATCTCCCACACAAATATATACTAAGTGCTTGATTTATATTAGGATAGCAAATCTTCAAACTTTAATAAACAGGCTTCAATCTACTCCACCTCTAACTTTTCAGCCACCCATGCCTTGAAAATCCGATGATGGAATGCTCAAATCTATTGTTGATGCCAATATTATAGTCATGCTTATATTGACTTTAAATCACTCTGACCACTCATGTATTATAGATAAAATCCTATACAAGAGGGATCAGAGAGAATTAAAGTCAACATGGGCTTGACTATGATATTAGAATCAACAAGGGATTTGGGTTTTCCATCATCAACTTTTTAATGATGTGAATGACTGAAGAGTTGGAGGATGGAGTAGATTAAAGCCTATCCATTAAAATTTGAAGATGTGTTATCTTAATATAAATTGAGCACTGATTGTATATATGTGTGAGAGACAATGGTCAAAACCAATTGACAAGTGCTGGTTCAACATGAAATACATAAATTGGAAATCATTTTATCTTTTTCAGATATACGTGGTTATGTCTATCAATTGTATAAGATGGAATGGATGATTGAAGGAATTTGAATGTTTGTGTTAAGTCCCTTATATAATTACATCTAAAACTCCAAGTATATACATTGTACTTGTGTTCAAATATTTTTTTAATTATTGTTTATTTACTATTATTTTATATATTTCCATAATAGTGTCAATATAAGCAGGTTGATTCTACAGTTTCTTAAATATGTTTATTTATCACTAGTAAATGCTTGTCATTCTGGTATGAATATATTTCTTTATAAATAAAAAATAAATAAACACAAAGAACTAACTCATACTTACATTCTGTTATTTTATTTAGCATGTGGAAATCTATAATATGGTTATTTATAATTTTTGACATTCCAATATAAATACAATTTCATGAAGTTATTCAATTTCAAAAGCAATGCATTCATAAACTGAACAATCATTAACAATATGCTGTGTGCAGCTTAGTGAATGATAGATTCAAAAGCTAAAGATTTCTGGATCAATTATTAGCCGAGGAAAGTAAAAAAAACTTACCATATGATTATTTTATATTAGCTACATGTTTTGTGATTACGTTTTGATCATGGTTGTGTAAGTGGAAGTTTATAAAATTTATTTTTGAAGCAGATAAATATAGTAAATATTTGTAGTCCTAAAAATACAAAAAATCAATAATGAACTGCTGATCTAAAAATTACCTGATCAAACTTTTAAGAAAAAAGGTTCTAAAACCAACAGAGGAAACAGAGTGGGGCGACTCCACTGGTTGTTATCACCAAACCTAATGGACAGCTATGCTTGTGCAGTGATTATCGCATAACTGTCAACAAATCTATAAATAAACATGCCTACCCCGTTCCAAACTCCAGAGAAATATTAGCATCACTGCAAAAATCAAAATATTTTGCTAAATTAGATTTAGATGTGGCCTGCCATCAAATTCCAGTAACAAATAGGGCTGCTGAAATTCTGACACTGACTACTCATGTGGGTCTATTCAAATGCAAACATCTCCTATTTGGCATAGCATCCGCTCCCAGTATATTCCAAGCAAAAATTGAAACACTGCTTACTGGATGTGAGGGCATTGTCCCTTATTTTGAAGACATATTAATTATGGCAAGATCAGAAAATGAATTGCATAATCATCTAATTACTGTCTGTCAAAGGCTAGAAGAGTTTTGGAGCAAAATTAAATACTCAAAAATGCATATGGAAGGCCACTGAATTAAAGTTTTTAGGCCACATAGTCTCTAGCTCTGGGACAAGGCCCTCCCCCGAAAAGGTCAAAGCAGTGTCAGAAGCGAGAAAGCCTAGTAATGTAAAACAACTGCAGGCTTTTTGGGTTTGGTAAATTAGAGAACTTCCTAGAGGGCAAAGTACACATAGCCAAGCCATTATACGAGCTACTGAAAACGAATCAGAAATGGAAGTGGGAAGCAACACAAGAAAGGACTTTTCAAAATACCAAAGCTTTACTTGTATCAAACAAAATTACTGGTGCACTATAATAGCGATCTTGAAATAACACTAATGACTGATGCATCAGAATATGGAGTGGGGGTAGTAATATGTCACCCAGCTCAAACTGGTGAATGTCCCATAGCATAGTCAGCTGGACAAGGAAGCGCTTGCCATAGTATTCATAAATTCCACCAGTATTTATATGGACGTTACTTCAAAATCATGACAGACCACAAACCACTTCTGGGAATTTTAGGCATCAAACAAATTCCTGAATACCTCAGTAAATGCTTGTCATTCTGGTATGAATAAATTTCTTTATAAATAAACACAAAGAACTAACTCATATTTACATTATTTTATTTAGCATATGGAGTTCTATAATATGGTTATTTATAATTTTTGACATTCCAATATAAATACAATTTCATGAAGTTATTCAATTTCAAAAGCAATGCATTCATAAACTGAACAATCATTAACAATATGCCATGTGCAGCTTAGTGAATGATAGATTCAAAAGCTAAAGATTTCTGGATCAATTCTTAGCTGAGGAAAGTAAAAAAAACTTACCATATGATTATTTTATATTAGCTACATATTTTGTGATTAAGTTTTGATCATGGTTATGTAAGTGGAAGTTTATAAAATTTATTTTTGAAGCAGATAAATATAGTAAATGTTTGTAGTCCTAAATATACAAAAAGTCTTCAATAATGAACTGCTGATCTAAAAATTACCTGACCAAACTTTTAAGAAAAAAGGTCATGATTCAAATAAATAATAATACAATAATTTCTTGACAAACAAATGATTATTGATAATCATTATTTTATTTATATAAAGATGGTGATTATCACTGAATGCTTGTAAGATCTGTAGCACTTGCAAATTGAATATTGTAAAACGATGATGAGAATTTTTGAAAAAAATTTATAATGTAAGCTAACTGAAAAACTTTTCAACCAGATAATACAAAATGAAAATAGGTATTTTAATATAGGTGTATAGCAATTTCTCTTCAATAAATCAAAACTATTCATAGAACTTTTCAAGCAATGATTGCACTGCCTTCTAGCATTTTTTAACTACTCAATTTTCCATGAGACTGTTACTAGAGAATAAACTGTCAAACAATAAATATAAAATGTCCAACATACAATTAAAAAAGTGATATAAAATCACTTTTCAATCAAAGTAATATTTTAGAGATTTTGCGCAGTAAACAATTGCATTTTGTAGTGAAGCAGAATTTAAATAGTAATATCAATCTTAAATCATTAATTAAATTATACTAATCAATTAATATGATTTATATTTTTTATTTACATGCTATTTCACTATTATCATTCAATATATTCACAAAATGATGCTATAATAATGCATATTAATTATATAATAATTTATAATTGTAATTTCATAGCATTATCAATTAAACAACAAAGCCAAATATCAAGAATGTTTTTGCATTTATTATGTATGAACGAATGATATATATGAATAAGGTCTACTAATAATTCTAATAAGAATGAGAAGATTAATGGATTTAGCTAGGGGCAAAATCAGTAACTGCAATGGAATTCAACTAATAATATAAAGAAGTAGTGGAGAACTGTTCTCATAAAGGTCCAAGTCTTCTAAATCCACATAAAAGTAAAAATACTCTGTAATAAAAGACATGGGAAAGAATGCAGAGCACACAGCATACACACATACGATGTCATATAGCAGGTAGCAATGATTATATACAAACACATGATAAGATCCTAGCAAGCTAACCATCACATAAATGAATCAAAAGAAGACTCAGCCTAAATGCAGATATTGCTGTCAGACATGAGGGTCACATGGAAGAATTAGGCAAGTCCATCTCCAACAATAAAGAGGAGTAAGGTAACACATACAATAAGTATGTATATTGTATGCCCATATATACATTACGAGTTTGCAGATAGTGTTTCACCTTAACTATAGCTGTTAGCAGAAGTGAGAGTCAAGTATGGAAGAATACAATAGACTCTGAAATTCAAAACAACAGACAGCAGTAAATTCCCTGTTATGTGGAAGTCAAGGTCATCAAGCTGATGTAACACAAGGTAAAAAGCAAAGCATCAGACTAAAGCAGTTCAAATCAGATATATAAATAACAAACCCATAATCATGTGTGAGCAAGAACCTGATGAGTGACAGTGGAACCAGGAACTGCATATTTCTGTACTATCATTAATACAATTGTGAATAATAAATATACTAAATTATAAGCGAGAGTTCAAATTATAGATATTAAGTCACAGAATATAACAGCATTTATAACTGTAATTTTTCAGGATTATCAATTATCCAACAATTACTTTGGTAAAACTAAATATTTTGCATTTTTAAATTTGACGTAGCCGATATTAAGATGAATTTCACACATATCACATTAAAAAATGATAAATATTTCTACTTCTTTTGCGATTCTTAATAATTATGGAAATTTAATATTTTATGTATTTTTAATTAAGTTTTATTTATGTATATAAAAGTCAAATGTTTAAGTATGTAATAATTTTACAATTAATTTCAAAAGCTATGATTCACATATATATATACTAAGGCAGTATATTTCATTAGCAAAAGTTTACACTTTTAAGTAGGTCAAAATTATCTTTTAAAAAATAATTCTTTGGATTTCAAAATGCTTTAATTGAAAGCAACAGCTAGTTTGAATCAATAATGTATTTAAATAATTCATTTAAAATATTCATTTAATTAAAAATTATATTAATACAATTATTTAATAACTTAACATTTTAATATGTTTAATGAATGTTATGTGAGCAGTATATATTTACATATGCATTTATCTATACAATTTACAGGAGAATGTTGTTTTGAACAATTTTATTTGTATATTTCTGTTTTAAAACAATATGACAATAAAATATTATATGACATTCATCAAGTCATTAATTAAGTGGTATCAGAAAGTTAGAGGATTAGGGAGTAACTTCTATTTTAAAAAAATTAATACTTTTAATAAGTGATCTATTATATAGTATTATAAATGAAGATTCAACAATGTATAAACAAAGTTTAAAAAAATGTAAAATTGACTAGATGTTAATGTCTTTTTATATGCAGCTCCTCAAAATTATTATTTTAACTTTCCATATCAACACAGACACTATAAAACTATTTCAGAAAAATATTTCAAGGACCTTTAAACACTTTAAATGTATTGACAACTATTCAAAATATAATTTGCAATGATTTCTTTTAGTTATCTGCAATAAACAAATTGAAAGTATTATAAAATATAAACATCTTTTGTTAAAATAGGAAATTTTAATTTAAAACTTATTTTTCTTATTTAGGAGACATTTCTTTATGTAAAAAAAAGTTTTTTGATAATGGTTAATTATAATAGGACCATAAGTTAGTAAACTTAAATAAATTAAAATGGTATTATACGATCAGCAATGATTAATTTCTAAATAGATGAAAAGAGCAATTAATTAAAATCTCTGAAGATAAATAATGAAATTCTTTCAGTAAAAAATATATACTATTAACAATTAAATGATTGTGAGATCCTGATCCATTCATTGATAACAACTCTAGAAAACCCAAAAAAAATTTTTAATAAGAACTTTAATAGAAGTAAATATTCTTTTGTCCAGGATATATCTAGAATAAATGAAATAATTACCTTATTGGTGGATCTGAAAGAAGAATCAATCAGAAGAGTAATTAGACAATCAATTGATAAAAGTCAAATGAGAGGTATGCAGATAAACATTTAACCTCAATGCTGGATGTCACTGTATATATCTTAAGCTTCCAGCTGAGACTTGCCTAGGAACTCAAGGACTAATGGGAGTATAGATCTTCATTATTATTTCGGTATGGGTCTATATATAGATTGTTAAATTGTACACCTGTTTAATTAATAATGTAAACCTTTTATATAAATACGTCAAATACTAAATTTTAACCATATTAGTTGTGGTTTTTACCAGGGATAAATTTAGATCTTATGCAGTCTGGAGAGCAAAAGTTATGCTCCCATACATAACAGAAAATAAAAATGAAATAGAAGTTGGAATAATATTGAGAACTACAATAACTATAAATTATTTATCAACAAAGTAATCAGTCATGGAGAAATTAGAAATTCAATTCATTTTTAAGCTATTATTGTATATACTTATTTGATCAAAATTTATTTATATTCATTACATATGTTTAATGAAACGTGTATCAACTGTAATTTTATTATGGTTTGAGAATTATTAAATTCATATTAATTATTATAAACAGAAGTAGCACAAAGATGAGTATTCAATTATATGTATTTGCATTAATATTATCATTAATAACAAGCATGGATATTGCTTAAATTTATCTGGTGAATAAAAAGATATTTTGAAATTATTACTATACTGTTATATGTATAAGATGTTTAAGCATTTGAGTAGTATAGTGGTGATATTGTATGTACTTTATGCTTTACAAATAGTTGACATAGTTTAAATTTGTTATTCTACATAAAAGAGGTAAATCCGTATTAGAATGTAGCTAGACATAATCAGTCATAAGAGAAATTTTTCATGAAAGGTGGTTTGACTAGTATTAATATGCTACATGATTTATACTTCTCAGAACAGGTTGAAGGAAAGATCAATATTTTAAGGATTTGGTCTTTTATTTTAAATGTGATGACAAAACAAAAAATAAACTTATTAATATATTATTAAACCACTAAACATCACATGATCACCATCTCATGCTAGCACACAACTGTTAGTAAACAGGCAAAAACTCTCCATATAGTAGTGCCACCTTGTGCTAACCAGAGAAAATCAATGGATGCCAGAAGGCTTGTGCATAAAATCCCTATCTAGTGCCTACTCATCCAATATCCCCAGACTAGTAAATGGAGAGTTTTTGCCTGTTTAATATATTTTTGTTAATGTTTTAAGAAAATAGCTTAAGCCGAAGTCATAATATTTCCTTTTGCAATTAATTTAGGCGTGAAATTACTCTATGATGGACAATAACAAGAGCATTGTCATCATAGACATGAAGGAGATGATGTTTGTGAATTATCATTATTTTATAGTATACCTGTTGTAGGGGAATATCAGTCTCCCACCATGATTTTAGTTAAAATCTTATCATGTAAAACTTTCTTAATGTATTATAGCTTAAAACATGCTATTAAGAAACAGATTAGTCATTTATTAACATTTGCTATCTCATATCATTTGAATAAATGTAAAAATTCAGAATATTCTTTTTCAGGATGCTGTGAAGCAAAATACAGATTATAAATATTATTATATAATAAACAAATTCTAAAGATTCATCATCACTTGCCATTACTATTAATCCTGCAGGACAAAGATCTCTACATTTAATCTAGTTCCTCTGATCTCTGCGACATTATTGTTTGCTACCATGGTTGAGATATTATATCAGGTGACATGAAGTTTACTGGATTGGGTATCATTATATGTTTATAATTCTTTATAAAATTCTCCAGTTAGCACTAGTATGGATTTTTTTATATATCTTGAATTACGAATGTGTGTGCTTACAAGGTAATTAAAATGAGTGATTATTTGTTCTCTCTTGTCAGATTAAATTTCAACCAATTTAAACATGAAGTTTTAATATTATCTTGCCTAATTTAAATTTCACATTTGTTTTAATTGCTTAAATAGACAAGCTATCTTGCTGAGAAATTATACTAGATAGCATGAAGTTTACTGAATTGGGTACCATTACTAATAATTCTATAAATATTTATATTCTTTAATTTAATGAATAATAAAATTTGTTGTAAATTAATTCATTCGGCATTTTATCACCTTTCTGTAATAAATATATCTTATCTATTTTAAATAAATCCTATTTCAGATAAACACATTTATCTAAAAAAATAATATTATTTTCCTCAAACTTATACTATAACCTCATAAATATCATATTATAAATTTACATAACTTCAAATTCATAACCACATCTTTAGTGCCTTTAGTTTTCATCAATAGTATACAATATGATTATTTTTGCATAAAACAAATCATTTGCAACTTCTTTATAAATCTTGCTTTTTCATATACCCTATATATTACATATATTGATACAGATATATAATAAGCCTGTATTTCAATTATATGAACTATTATAAATTACAATAATACTCCAATGTTTCGACAATATTCTTTTAGTCTTTTTCAAGGAACAACTAAAAAATACATAAGTAATATTTACTAAAGCAATAAACCTAAAGCTTGTGCAGTTAAAAATGCGAAGATAGAGACCTCTATAGGTCTTAACCACAAGCTTACGCATTGGAAGAAAAAATAAAACAATAAATATAAATATTCCACAATAATTCAATACACATAACAAATTACTTTTATCTTAAACCCCTTCGCACAAACAATCTTAAATTATTTATTATATTTGTTTCTTTCCCTATAATTAAATCAATCTATTACAACCTATTCATTACAGGTTGAAAAAAAGAAAATAATAGATTGACTTAATTAATGTGGAATTTGTAATTAAATAATTATAGGGGATTATTTTAAGAAAAGTATTTAAGAAATGAATCTAACAGACATTTAAGATTGTCTGCAAGAAGAGATTTAAGATAAAAGTAATTTGTATGTGTTATATGTGTTGAATTATTGTGGAATATTTGTATTTATATTTATTGTTTTATGTATTTTTTAGTTGTTCCTTGAGAAAGACTATAACAGAATATAGTCAAAATATTGGAGTATTATTGTAATTTATACTGAAATTAATGACTATTTTTCAAATAAATGACTGTTTTGTTTGTTATTAATTTAATTTATTTATGATTATTATTTTTTATTTTAATATACTATAACAATTATTTAAAATCCCAACACTTGATTAAAAAAACCTTTATATTTTCCTATTTTCACTTGCTATTAATCATTGAATCATCTGATAAAATCCTCTTTTTTTTAATTCCCACATATTATTTCCCTCCCTGTTCAATTTCATATTTTCCATGATTATTTTTTGTATTGTCAGTATCAGAAATTTATGGTTAATAAAGCTACAATATAATAATAGAATTAATATTTGAATTGGCTCACAATTTATTTTAAAGAATTTTTCCAGTAATAAATAGATTGGTATAGTTTAATGATTATTGTAGTTCAATAGTTCTATGTCACATAAGCATTTTTTTTCCTTTTGACTTATCAGAATACACTCTACTGCAGAGCCAATGACCTATCTATACTACATATGTTACAGAGACATTTGTCTTCAAAACAATTATGATATTTAAAAAAATAAATACATAAAATATTTTTCTAACGAGTTATTTATTTATATAGTGCTGTTTGTGATCCCTAATTATTATTACAAAATATTTTTCTATAAAATAGATTATTTTCTAAACAAATAATTAAAATTCACTTACCAGGAAGTAGATGTATTGGAATATTTTTGCGATACTGATAAGCTAGTTCTTTAAAATTTCGTAAGCCACAAGCAAAACATAATACTGCCGTAGACTTAAGTTGATAAATGCTTTGACCTAAAAGAATGTTTCATATATATATTATCCAAATGGTTAAATTATAATTATTAAAAAAATGAAAATTTAACAAAATAAAATGTTTATATTTTATATAATATAAAAATTAATAAGATTGTAGTTCTTGATTTTGTGTACATATATATGCACACATATATGAAAACAAAAGTTTGCTATTAATAAAAAAGTGATTCCTCAATTTCTTTTCGAGATCTTTAAGAAACTGAGCAGAGAAAATTCCTTAAGTTCACTTCATATATTGACATCATTGTAGCTGTTATTGCTATGGTAATAGTAATTAACATGGATAATCTGTTTATCACATATCAGCCAGCATAGTGAATTTATTGGCTTTCATTTCTGAGTTTCTCAAATTGCTTAATAATTCTTAATTGAAATATCATTTGAGTTTTATTGAAAGCAGAAAGTGTCGGAATACCATTCTTCATTACATTTACAATCACAACAGACAAAATTAAATCATGGTCTCATTTCATAGGACGCTTAAAGTTGTCAATCATTGCACATTTTGGGACAGAAGATATAAGAACCTCCTGATTGCAAGCTTAGATTGCCATTCAAAGATACTATTTTATTAGTTATCTGCAACTGCCGATCATTTTCAAATAAAAAAAAAATCTACATGAATTGGATTAAATGGAACATTACCAAACTTTGTGGATGTAAAAGAAAAAGTGAAGAAATAATTAATTTGAAAAGTGAGCATGTACTTTTTATTACAAAGACATAAATGTTGAAAGCATATTGGATTGTGTTTCATTATAAATAAAAGTTGGAAGAACAATATCATGGAGATTAACAGTATATCAGATAAGTGGCAAAATTAGATATTCAGTTTAATAACTTTAAGATATCAAGTGCAAATAATTCAAATTTATGATCCAACAAATTCTCATTCAACATTTTAAAATTGTTATGGAAGATACAAGAATTGGAAAACAATTAAATATCCAAAGGTTGTGGGTATATGTGAATACTTGGATAGAAATAAGACAGGAAACAAACCGGTTGAAACTGTGAAAAAAAAACCCTATACATTATTAATTCTTTTATCAGAAAAAACTCAAATCAGAAATAAATGACCGAACCATCCAAATGTGCATTTTTATTTAAAAATACCACTCTTGAAATTTTGATTTTAAAAACATTAAACAGAGATGACAAAGATCCACTCAATAAAGCATCACTAATCTGACTTTTTTGAATTCAAACTTTTCTTCTTAATGGTTCAGAAACTGGCATAAACTTCACTAGGAATTACATCAGAATTCACAGCTTTTCAATTTTTAAACGTCAGATTAGACATCTCAATTCAATTTTAAGTAAATATTTTGTAATTCAATAATTTTACTTCTTTTCTTTTTAATGTAATTCAACATAAAACATGTTTTCTGTGTTAAAAAAAACATTAGTATATAATGAAGTAAATACATTGATAAAAAAGAAATACCATTAAGTACAATTATTTGAATTTAAGTTTTCTTGTCAGATTAAATTCTGCCTTTAAATCTTTATCTTACTTATGAAGCAATTATTTAGTCAAGAAAAAAACTATATATATATATATTTTGCTCAAGACAGTAATATTTTAATCATTGTTAGAAAACATATTAGAATTTTTCTTTTTAGTTAATCTAAGAATAGAGGCTTTAATCTGCCCTTAAGCGCATCATCGATATGGCACATTTCCGTGTTCATCACCCATGGCATTTCCATTTGCTGATCACCAGTTCCCTCATTGGTGATGCAAATTTCAGTTCATTTTAATCTGCCATTAACTGCATCCTTTGATATAGCACATTTTCATGTTCATTGTTGAAAGAGAATACCCATTTGTATTAAAATATGGTTTAAGATAGGAAACTGCAGTCTGTTGCAGTGATGCTAAGAAACAACATTTTGTAAATAGACAAAATTGTACGGTTACATATATATATTGTTTGGTTAGCATTTGCAATAAATTTATAATGTTATAAGTTTACTTGTTGGAAGATCATTTCTCGCAAAAAAATGTAAATGCACATTTGTTTCATTTTCACTAAATAAAATTATAGATGGCCATTTTTCAAAATAAATACAAGTTTTGTTGGTGGAAGATAAGTTCTCAGGATGTACAGCACATATTAAAAAAATTCTATATATCAATCAAATAAAAATTTTGAAAATCCAAATTCCTATTGGAATTTATCATGAATGGTTCTAAAGAATGATCATCAAATTTTCTAACAACATATTCTTGAAAATATCTATACTTTAATATCATGATAATTTTAATTTGTAGCATAATAATCTGTGACCTGTCAAACAATTCATATCTATAAGAGCCTTTGTAATATTTGATTCTTTTACATTATAAAAATGCCACTGTTTTGAGCTTAGAATCATCCAAGTTTCTTTAATGACTTTTTGATCTAAATAAAGAGTTCATTATAGATAATTCAATTTTTTATTGATATTAAGGCAATAAAATTATTTTTTTTACAAGAAATTAAAATTTATTTTTCTCTAATCTTTCTGAATCATTGTCAAAGCATTAATTAGCGATTATAAAATGAAGACAGATACAATTCTGCCAATTGGTTTTTAATATCATTGATAGATATAGAAATTTCGAGAATAGAAAATACCAAGTTAGGCTGTGAATCAAATCCATTAAATACTATGCAGTCTACTTTTCAAAAAAAAGTTATAGCCATTAATCTATATATTTAATTAACCTTTTCTCCTCTGAAACATGATTTCATTAAAAGCATTAAATCTTAATAACATTTTCCATATGTGCTTAATCTTGAAAACAAATGTATTTATTATTTAGGGAAAAAATTTTTTATTACTACAATATCTCCTGTATTGTTATCTTCATTATTATTGATATTTTTATTATTAATAAATATAACTATTTGTTAAAACAGACAAAACTCACTACATATATTGCCACACACAGCAAGCTAGAGTAATCAATGGATGCCAGAAGGCTTGTGCATCAAATCCCCATCTAGTGCCTAATCATCCAATATCCCCAGAGTAGTTTCTGGCTTATGGCCTTCATCAGTGAAGAGCCTTGGATCTGAGAGCACTGCACCTAGATCTCAGGATCTAATGCAACCCTCCAGCAACCACCTTTTATTTCCATTTAACTACAAAACTATGAGTCTTAAATTGAAAACACCTTAATGTTTTCAATCCAAGCCCATTAGCTTATATAGTCATATGGGTCTGAATCCAGTTCAGTACCCATACATTTTGGTTCTTTAATAACCATAGCCACCATTATCCTATTAGGCAGGATTGGTTTTAAGCCAATATATCACATGACCACCTCCTCTTATGCTTGTGTATAACTGTCGTTAAAACAGGCAAAACTCACTACATATATTACCACACACAGCAAGCTAGAGTAATCAATAGTTATACACAACAGTTATACACAAGCATAAGAGGAGGTGGTCATGTGATGTTTATTGGCTTAATGTAACTATTTCTGTCATTCAAATAGGCATTGCAAGGTATGCTAATGCAGTCAAATTTTGTGATGCAGGTAATTGTTGTATATCTTTTATGAGGCAGATAAATTTTTAAATAAGGCTGCTCAAGCATATATTCATTTAGCTAGTGGAATCGCAAGCAACTTCTTACTGTTACCTAATTAGCTGCTAAATTTGCCTACGTTGATATAATTATTCTCCTTCTCATATATATTTGCATATTAAAGAAAAAAAGATAAGAATCAAGATTGTTATGTGTGTAATTAAAGGACAGATGTACAGTTGCATAAACAACATTCCCATTGCCACAGTCAAAGCTAAAAAATGACACGAGATATTCAAGATAAACTGATCCAATAAGTAAAAAAAAAAACCAGAATGAAAGAAACAATACAAACAGAAAACTAAAAAATAATTGTATTTGAAGCAATACATTCTAAAGAACCATCAATCAATAAGATGTATTAACATTCATATAACCATGAGCAGTTCTTCCATTGAGAAAGTCATCTGATATTTTGTTGTTAATATTATTTATATTTTAATGGTCATCCAAGGTAAGACTAAATAATTTAAATTTATATTAATTAATTTGAGCACCACCTGAAATTAAACATCAGGACATAGATTGGCACATATATATATTTAAACAATATTTGCATTTATATGATGATGAAGATTAGTAAGAAGTCACTATTTCAATGCCTGTGTAGATCACGAAGATCATAAGTTATTCCAAATACATGGACATTAAATAAACATGTCAGATCAGACAATATTACAAATAAAAATGTTAACACAATTTTGAAACCCATAATAAAATGATAGTTCATTACAAAATATAACATTTTTTCTTTCTTTTTCTTTTTTTTAACAAAATCATTTCGCCAAACTCATATATATTTTTATTTTAATTCATACACATATAGGAAAATAATAATTATTTATAAAGTAACCATGGTTTCTTTGATTAAATTAAACCTTAATCTTCAATTACACTACAATATAGTTTTATAATAGAATACATTTACCTTACAGCAAACCCCTGAACTTTAATATAGCAAACCCCTGAACTTTAATATATTTTAAAATATAGCTCTACATATGGACACCCTCATAAACATAAGACATTTATTTAACTCATGTTTCCTAGCATAGACACATGCATAAATCTAATAAGAGATAAATATAACCACTACACCTTTCTACAATAATAATTCTATGAAGAGACCACTTCAGGTTCGAATCCCAATATAATAATACTACAACTTCACTACAGAAATGACTCTTCGGAGTCCAGTCCCTAATTTAAATAGAACAAATCTGAATGAATAATCCTATATAGATACAGAAATATTTAACTATTTGACAGAAAACAAACAACTGCATATATACATAAACTCACCTACACAAAATCTAATTCATAACAATAAAAAATAGTTAACTTATATATAAATCAACTTGATCAGATTTAAATAAATCTTTAACTTAAAACTATTAATAATTATATTCTAATTATTTAACATTTGGATGCTTTACATTACATTTTTTTACTGGTGTGATTATGTTATATTGAAAATGTACATAACTCCTTTGCTTATTTTCCTATTGAAAATTTCTAAAAGAAAATAACGCAAATTTTGATTTAAAATGCTGCTAGAATATTTGTGAAAGCTTAATTGCAAAGGCTGCTTTTTTTAAAACAAAACTTTCATCTCATAAAGTTTGTCAGATTAATATATTAAAATAAACTTAAAATGATTAGGATAAAATCTAATATTATGCTATATTTATTAGCATCTTCACAACTAAACCATCTCTCAACCATGTGAAAGATCACACGGCTGATAGTGAAATGAATAAGGCATTATATTCATTTCAATATATATAAAATTTAAACTGATATAATGTTATATTATAATTATTACCAGAGCAAGTATAAGTTCCATCATCAAGTTTGGCCAAACACTCTTTTAATAAATCTTTCAATGACAAGTTTTGTAATTTCATATATTCCTGAAAAAATGAAAATGTAATTCATATGTAAATATTTCTTAACAATTAAAAAAAATAAAATAAAATTAAGTTATCTTACTCTAAATATCTGTGATTCATGTAGATTTTCATTGATCAAATCAGTCAATTCACCAAAATTCAATTCTATAAGATTAATGATTATTTTAAAAATTATTTATTTATAAAAAGTTTGGCTTAAATAAATATGACATGAATGAATACATAGTTACTTGGACTTTAGACAGTATTAAATCACTATACCAGTTGAACATAAATATACAGATGTAAACAAAACTTGCAGATACATTACATAAGATGATAAATATTGAAATGTCTATATATATATAAGATATTAATTGAAAGGTTGCTAGTCTTTCACATGCGCCTACCATTGTCTCTAAGACAGCCAACCAGACCCTAAACAGCTGTCTCAAGAACGATCAGGCCCCGACACATGACAAGAAAAGAACGACACCAACCCCCTCTCCACCCAATCCCCTATATACCCAAGCCAGTCCCAAGCATCCCAGCCCAAAAGCCCAAAGACACAAACACATTCATTCATTCACCACTCACCGAGCCCTTAATTTACATTATTACAGCGCAAAATCTTGTCGAAGTCTCTGTCATGTAACGGGGCCTGATCGTTCTTGAGACAGTTGTTCAGGGTATGGTTGTCTGTCTGAGAGACAATAGTAGGCGCATGTGAAAGACTAGCAACCTTTCAATTATTACTAATTTAATAACAACATGCAATTTAGACAAATGTTATTTATAAGATAAACAAGTCTAAATATGTGATTACTAAGACAATTTCCAAACAAGATCCCCAAAGAGTTGTAAATAACTCCTTCCTTTTGTTTTATCAATGTCTATTTCCCAAGATAAAAGACATAATAAAAGGTGGGTATTATTTAGAGGTTTATTTAAAAGATTTTTTGGAGATCTTGCTTGTAAATTGTCCTAATAATGTATGTGTTTTGTGAAATAGATTTATACTCTCAATATTACATATTTAATAAGCTGTAAATGATTTACATGCTCTTTAAAATATTTTTTTGTATGAAAGCAATATTTTATAAAATAGTACATTTTAAAATAAAAATATTTCTTTAATTTTGCTTATAAATTTTCAATTTATGAAAATTTTTTTTTTGTAAACACATTTTTCATGACATGTAGAGTGTGACCATAAACATACTGTATTAAAAAGAAAATGATTTCAAGACTTTTTTATTATATAAAAAAGATAAACATCTATACCTTCATGTAGGATGAAAATTTTTATTATTTAAACTATACACTGGGCATAATTAAATCTTCAACAGAAAAAAAAGCTGAAATTATTCTTTTTCTCTATGAATATTTATGTTTCATATGTTACAACATATTTCTTTGTACTATAGTAAAATAAATTAAAAAATTTCTCAACATATTTAGATAATATATGGCAAATACTTATTTTTGCCCTTTTCATTGTAATGGATGTATTTTAAAGTTCATACGATGCACTATAGCTTCTCCTTTATCGGAGTCAAGAATCTCTCAGCCACTATACTCAGAGAAACCTCTTAGCCACCTTCCCTTCCCTTTCCCCACTCTAAATTTTTCCCATATTCTTCTCTATCCTGCTCATTACATTTCCACATCATCTTTGTCCACTTTGTGACCTTTATATTTAGACCCCCCCTTATGCATAAAAAACCCAAGAACCCACTTTCTGTATAATCACTTTGTTTATATTTATTCTCCCACAACTTCCATTATTTGTACCCTTTCTGCTTGTAAGCATTTACATTCAATTAACAGAAGCCTAATATTTTACATGTTCTTCCTTATACAACTAGCAGACTAAATCAACCACATTCATCCATTTGTGTATATTCTCTTGTTGCTAATGAGCCTGTTTGAGCCTTAAACAGTAAACTACTTTCCTTGCTGTTATTGTAAAATAACTCACACCCAATATTGTGTTTACTTCTATATATATATTTAGACTTTTTACTCCCCATACTAGTCTCCGTTTTTTTATTAATGCATCTATTCTTCTATCCTATTCCTTGCCACTATAACACTCAACAATTCTTCTAACACTATCATGTGATCTTTTGTACAAATATATATCCAAATCTTCTGCATACCGCATTACTTTTCTCACCCATAGTGTTATCTGCCCTTTATTCATAACCCAATTAAATACTATTTTGGCCATTCTCTTACTATCCATCAATTGCAATCTACTGAACATTTTCATTTTATTTTTTGCATCTCTCATATAAAAACTTGACCATCCCATTTCTTCTCAAATTACCTCATTTACCATCCACATATCTGCATTTAATGCTTGCTTTCTACTTCTCTTTATACTTTTTATGAGTAATCTAAACCCTTTTAATAACACATTGTACCATAAGTTGACCCTTGCTATATCATATTTATTATATGAAAACACTGTCAATTTCTTTATTAGTCCCTTTTCTTTTTTTTTTACTTCATTTATCAATTTTTTCTCCCATTCATCCAAGCAATTTCTCTGATTTCTTAAGATGATTCCTAAATAGTTATATCTATTCACCCCATTTAACTTTATATCCCCGATAACAATTCTTTCTCTTCTCTTTTTCCCCAGCATTTATCATCATTACTTTTAATTTTTCTTCACTATATTTATTCCTTATCTTTTTATCACCCTTGTGCATCTCTTCAGTATAACTTCCATATCTTGCCTACTTTCTGTGCACCATAAGATATCAGCAAAAAAAGACCTGATAATATAAACACTTCTCCTTACCATCTATTAATCATATCTCTATCCCTTTTTCTAGTCTTTCTATTGCTCTCTCCACTTCTCTCAAATATAACAAAGACAAAAATAGGTGACCTAGGGCATCCTTGCCTTAGTCCCATTCATTTTTAACTCTAACTGATTCTATATTTAAAACAGGCAAAAATCTCCATACAGTAGTGCCATTCAGTATAATCAATGAATGCCAGAAGACTTGTGCATAAAATCCCTATCTAGTGCCTACTCATCCAATATCCCCAGACTAGTTACTGGCTTGTGGCCTTCGTCAGCTAGGAACCTTGGGTCTGAGAGCACTGCACCTAGATCTTAGCATCTAATGCAACCCTCCAGCAGCATAGATCATAACAAAAATATAATTAATGAAGGTCAATTATTGTAATTTTAAATGATAACATTAATTTCATGTTTAATAATACTAATTTCAAATTTTAATTTAAATGCTGAATCTGATTTGTAAAAGCTTATTCAAAGCTAGATAAGAGCATTCTTTCACCTTGGTAAAATTACTAAAGTAGTGAAGTAGTTTTAAGCTATTATAACCAAGCCCAAACTCTTAGATGCTTTCTGGTATTGTCTTCACTGCAGATATCTCAACTGATTTCATCAATAAAGATCGAAATAGTGCTTACTACTAAAATCTGGGCAGGTTTATTCAATTATGAAATTGAATTTAAGCTATTTTCTATCTTGATAATATGAATTTTTTTTTTGCCCATGATAAAAACAATATCATTTAAAATAATCATTGTGTGTGTAACATAAGATTTTAGTGGTTAATTTGAAATTTATTATTTAAAAATTGACATAAAATATTGGCTTATTTTTCATCATGTGCATTAATAAACAGTTATTAGCAAAAACGTATATGTAACTCGTTAAGTTATCATTTTACCTTCTTCAGAGCTCAGAGAAATGTATTGAGTTAAAGTCATTCTAATTAAGCAAAGTTCACATCTTTCTGAAATATTTTTAATGAATTTCTTTTTTTTTGTTTTATCCTTTCACATTAACCATTATTTTTAGAATGCAAAGTAATGCACTAATTTACTCAATGTTGTCAAATGAGAAGAAGCCCATTGTGTGACATAACATTTTTGACAATGCCTTGACCAGCAAAGATTTCTCAATACTTCAGTAGATATTAAACATGAAATGATAGTATGTCAATCACCTCAATCCATTTATAAAAGCATTAATGTCTACCTGCCAAGAATTAGCATGGTCAATGTGGAATTTAGATCTAAGAACTGGTTATAGACCAATTAACTATCTTTGTTTTTAATCGCCAAGTTTTGTGTTTCCAGACAATGTATATAACTATTTAATTTATAAACCAATACAGAAAAATCAACATTTTCATTCTATCTGGTATTTTACTAAAGCCACGGGAGAGATAACTATTCTAGAATCCATCTGCCTTCCACTAATAAATTGCTTCTGAATTTACAATATTTCTGATAATAATTTTAAGTTTTATTACATCAACTTATGTGAATCTGTTTCAATAATTTTTTAAAGATTAGTCTTTAGTGATTCAGTAAATAACTCTTAACATATGAATTATTTTTTATCATGGTGAATGATCTATGACTATCAGATTTAGACTCACCTGAGTTGTGAATGGGTATTTGACTCAAGCAGTAACAAGTTAAATGTTCTTTTTGTTAATGTAGTTTAAATTCAGATATCAGAAAATTAAATCACCTTAACATGTGAACAAAAATGCACACTAAGAAATCTCTCATTCAGTGAAAAAGTGATCTGTAATGATTTTTCTTTCAGATAATCAGTTTATAATTAACTCGGATAACCACCCAATTATTAGTTATAAAATGGATATCTAGCTATTATTAATAGAGGGTAAAGGCCTCATATTAACAAAAAACTTCACTTCTAATAAGAGATGTCATACTCCTATGGACCTTATGTTTATAGTTTAACTTTACAAAAAATATCTTCCAATATGGATGCCTGATTAATCACATGAAAGTTGATTTTTTAAAAAAAAATGTTATTTTCTCTGAATTTCAAACATTTCTAATGCAGAAAAATTCAAATTGGAAATGTCTAGATATATTTACGTAAAAACTCTTGCAATTAGTATGAGTCGAAATTTGCTTTTTATATACAAAAAAAGAAGAAGTTATTTTTAAAATAATAATCAAAATTACCTCAACCAGGCTAGCTAAGAAAATAAACTCTAAAATACTACCAATGATTTCACTGTTACAAGCAGACTTCTCACATGTAAGGAACTACAAAATAACAACATATTTAAAATAAACATTACCCATAATTCCAATTACTTCCTATCCACCCTTAATATTAAAAGAACTTTTAAATAACTTAACTGCTTCAGAATCATAAATTTTTAATAATAAAGATTCCTTAATTCTTTTTATTTCATTTATCTCAAAGAATACAACCTTAGCTTCATGAAAATTAATAATGTGGCCTGTATCTTTTACATGGATATGTAAGGCAGAACTAAAATATTTATTTCTAACCCTTCTATTTACCTTTATTCTTTTATTTAAGCTCAAAACTATTCTGACCTACAAGAAGGTATACTACTCTGAACTACAAGAAGGTATACATAAATCAGAGTAGTTTGAGTTTAAATGAAAGAATAAAGGTACATAGAGGTAGGGTTAGAAATAAATATCTTAGTTCTGCCATATATATCCATGTAAGGCCACATTATTAATTTTGATGAAGTCAAGGTTGTATTCTTTGAGACAAATGAAATAAAAAGAAGCATTAAAGAATTAAAATTTTATGATTCTGAAGTAGTTAACTTATGTATAAGTTCTTTTAATATTAAGGGTGGATGGGAGGTAAGTGGAATTATGGGTAATGTTTAATTTAAATATGTTATTTTGTAGTTCTTTATAGTAGAGAAGTCTGCTTGTAGCAGTGAAACCATTGGTAGTGTTTTAGAGTATATTTTCTTGGCTAGTCTGGTTGAGCTGTGAATTTGGAGTAATTTTGATTATTCATTGATTAGTTTAGCTTTATGCTTTTAATGTTTACAATTTTAAATAATACATATAATGTAAAAACAATTTCTTTTATTCATTTGGTGGGTTTAAAGGAAATATTTTGTAAGTTTAAAATTTTTTTTCTTTCTATCATTGCTGTGGATATGACAGTTAGCAAGTAAATATTTTCTGAAGCACCTTTATGAAAATGCAAAATGAATAAAATAATTATTTTTTATCCATTAAAACAGTATATTACATGCATGAGTGCACTAAACACAAAAACACATATTTGTATTAAATTTTAGTTTTTAAATTTATTACATGGTGAACAATATTTGTTTACATCATTAATTATAATTTATTTAAACAGCAACAATTAGACATCAAATAAAATAGCTTATGGTTTTGATCACATGCTATTCGTAAGTATAACATAGCCTATTGCTGCACTTTAATTTTAAAGTTTATTATATCAAGATATGTGTGATATCATTTATTAAAATATTTTTTAAAATTAATTTTAGTAGAAAGCAGTTTCAACAAATTAGAACTATTAGAAATGATATTATGTAACACAAAAAGAAAGTAATGAAAAGAAGTAAATCAAAAAATTGTAATAAAAAAAATAGCATCATAACTGAATTTTGTGTAGCATTCTTAAGTTTTCAAATAATTATGAATCCATAAAAACTAGTTCAATATTTATTACTTGAAATACAACATTATAAAAACTATATGATAAATGATTAATAAAATCCTATCCCAATTTGGCAATAGAATAATTCATTTTTCTCACATTTTCAGTGACAATACTGACAAATGAAAGGCATTTTAGCAAGTTAAAATAAAAATTATTTGTTCTCACTTCTTAGATAAAACAAATGATTAAATTTAGTTTGTCATTCAGAAAGTGCACAAAATTTAAATTATATTATCATTTTTTATTAATTTATATAACATATTAAATATCATCATATGTATATATTTTTATTCCTTATTCAATAAAAAATTTCCTATAATATGTTTAGAAAAAAAAAAAGGACATAATAAATTCATTTTGCAAGAATGCTAAAATTGATAGATATGATCCTGATTTCCAATACTATACTATTTATACATATTAATGAGTTTACAAAAATAAATTTTTATTTAAGTAATGGATATTTGTGTTTATTAATATTTAATTTTAAAGAATTAAATTTATTACAACAAAAAACATATATTGATTAAAATATTAGTAAAAATTGGCCGTGTATTTTTTGCAATAGAATTTAAATATAGTTGATAACGACTACATAGATAGTTGAAAGTACTTCTATTAAATTATAGTAGATATTTGTTTTTAAAATATTGTTTACTGTATTAATTATTGTATTGTTTTTCGAAGAATTATATATACATTGTTACATACAAAAACAATATAATAAAAATTGCATAATATATATTTAAAATTTATTTTATAGATATATTCAACATCCTCTATACTTTCCCATTCTTTTTAAATTCATATAAATAAAGATACAATAAAAGACAAATGACATCTACAAAGATATTACACATGGGAAAGAGAAAGATGAATAACTCCATGTGTGTGTGTATGTTTAAAATTAAAAAATCAGATATATTAATCTTTAACTGAGGTTTAAAGTTTATATCTGTGTTAGAGATAATCTCTAGTTTAGAAAATGATTAGTGATAATCATTATTGTATTTATCTAAAGTGGATGATGTCAAAGTTGTGAGTGGAGTAAGTTTGACAAAGATAAATAAAAATGTAATAATTTAAAATTTAGTAAAATGATTAATTTGTTAAAGAATGTGTAAAGATTAAAACAAAAAAAGTTTTTTCTTTAGTGTTACAGACTCATTATCAACTTTTATATAAACATATAAAAAATAAGAGTACTTATGATTTAATAACAGCCTATTTTGATAACTAGAAATAAGTAATCTTTAATTAATAGACTAAGTACAAATATTAAAATCCATGAATCTCAGAATATCACATATTTACTTTCCTATATATAAAAGATTTCCAATTGAAAATAGTTATGCAAATATGTTTGTATTTTACCAATGGTTATTAATAATATTTATTATTTCCATTAAGTTTATTGTTTATATTTTTATTATACGTAAATATTTATATACAAAATCCTTATAATTAGTTAAAATAGACAATAATTAAAAATAATTACGACTAGCATATTAGAATGTTTGCAGCAAAACAAATAAAACAAAAACAAAAAACAATCTCTGGAGATTTTGATAAAATATTTCAAAAATAACAATTTAGTGAGAAAAATATGAACTTTAAAATGAATTATCATGTGAAAATGTTTCCATTGTTGAAATCAAAACCAAATCAGATTTTATGAAGACTTAAATAGATTTAAAATAATATATACAATCTGGCCATAATCTTATAATTGTTAAAAACTTAAAATAATTTTAAAATATAAGCATGTATCAGAAACAATTTTTTTAAAATTTCATATTAAAACATCAATCTTACAGCATGAGAATATTGTGCCTATATTATTCTGACTCAAACCACTAAACATCACATGATCACCATTCTTTATGCTACTGTATGTAGAGTTTTGCCTTTATTCTAACAAAATAATTTTTTTTCAAAAATTATATAGAATTAAAACAGGCAATACTCACTATATATATTGCCACACACAACAGACTAGAGTAATCAATGGATGCCAGAAGGCTTGTGCATAAAATCCCCATCTAGTGCCTACTCGTCCAATATCCCCAGACTAGTATTGGATGAGTAGGCACTAGATGGGGATTTTATGCACAAGCCTTCTGGCATCCATTAATTACTCTAGTTTGTTGTGTGTGGCAATATATATGTAGTGAGTTTTGCCTATTTTAACAACAGTTATACACAAGCATAAGAGGAAGTGGCATGTGATGTTTATTGGCTTAATTATATAGAAGCATCAAATAAAGAATAATGAAATGAAATTATTATACAATTAAAAAACTTTTTGTTTAATTTTTTAATAATAATTGAATCCATAGACAAAGAAGGTAGATTAATAATTGAATCCATAGACAAAGAAGGTAGATGACTGAGTTTGAAGACTGCCAGGAGGAGTAGTATAACTACTTGCCTCTATTAATAACAGTGCATTGAAACTACTCTTCTACAAGCAGTTTGTCATAGTCACAAGTCTATCATTCAAAATGTTCGGCAAAAAATAAAAATTAAAATAATCTAATATTATTCGGTTGTTTTCAAGGAAATAAAGTTATTAAGCCAAATTTAGAAAAAAAAAAAAAATTAAATTAATTAAGAAATAAAAATAATTTAGAATAAAAAAAGTGGACTTGATAAGAAGGTAATAAAATAATAAATTTAAATTAATAAGGAAACTATGATAATCAGTTTGTAGAATTTGAAAATCTGGAAAGAATATTTAAATAATTTAAAAATAAACAAGAAAGAGCTTAAATATTATTTAAACTATGTTATAGCTCAATAAAGGATGAGATATTAAAAATGAAAGCCATTAAAAGTGATTGATATACAAAATATAAAATAGAAGTATATCACACACATTTTAATGTTACATTAAATGCTGTGAAAAAAGTTTCTCACCACTAAAATATCCCATACAACCAAAGCATCCAGGTTTCTTGCAACCCCAATACAAATTACAAAAGATACGATTGCAGAGAATACCTGAAACATAAAACAAATGCTTGCAATAAAACAAAATAAATACATAAATTTTATTTTAAAATAACATGTTTCCCATCTATCTGTATAATAATTCATTTATGCACTTTATTACTGTTTCACCATGCTTTAATCACCACCCTCTTTTACAGTTTCGATTGCCCCAGCAATCTTCTTCAGAACTTATCTTCAAAAAAGAAAAAGGAAGTTCTGAAGAGGATTGCTAGGGTAATCGAACCTGTAAAAAATGGTATGACAAAGCATTGTGAAACAGTAATAAAGTGCATAGATGATTTAGTAAATATTATATTGTATGACTTATATATTGATAAACGTTGTTGACAATAATTTAGTTAATTTCCTATTTCAAATTCAGATTATTAAAATATGTTGAATTATAAAATTGGGTCAAACTCTGCCCCAAAGTTAAGTGTAAGATAATTAATGGTTTACTAAACAATTCCAGATTGCACCTATTAGTTTGATATTTATATACTATTGTTGTTAGGATTTCTGCATTAATACCATTATTTTTTTTGCCTCCTCTTAAATTGGAGATTTCAATACATGTGTTGTTAAGAAAAGCAAGCTATAGCGAAGATCAAGCATCACATGATCACCATCTCTATACTAGCACATAATTTGTTGTAAACAAAGGCAAAACTCCCCATACAGTATGCCACCCTGTGTCAAACAGAGTAATCAATGGATGCCAGAAGGCTTGTGCATAAAATCCCTATCTAGTGCCTACTCATCCAATATCCCCAGACTAGTTTCTGGTTTGTGGCCATCATCAGTGAGGAGCCTTGGCTCTGAGAGCACTGCACTTAGATCTTAGGATCTAATGCAACCCTCCAGCAGCCACCTTTTAACTCTACTTTACTACAAAACTATGATGATGGCCACAAGCCAGAAACTAGTCTGGGGATATTGGATGAGTAGGCACTAGATAGGGATTTTATGCACAAGCCTTCTGGCATCCATTGATTACTCTGTTTGGCACAGGGTGGCACTACTTTATGGGGAGTTTTGCCTTTGTTTACAACAAATTATGTGCTAGTATAGAGGTGGTGATCATGTGATGTTTGATGGTTTAATACCAATCCTGCCTAATAGGATAGTGGTGGCTATGGTTGTTTAAGAGCCAAAGACACCAAAATGTATGGGTGCTGAATTGAGTTCAGACCCATGACTATATAAGCTATTGAGCTTAGATTGAAGATATTGACAATGTTTTCAATTTCATTCTCATAGTTTTGTAGTAAAGTAGAGTTAAAAGGTGGCTGCTGGAGGGTTGCATTAGATCCTAAGATCTAGGTGCAGTGCTCTCAGATCCAAGGCACCTCACTGATGATGGCCACAAGCCAGAAACTAGTCTAGGGATATTGGATGAGTAGGCACTAGATAGGGATTTTATGCACAAGCCTTCTGGCATCCATTGATTACTCTGTTTGGCACAGGGTGGCACTACTGTATGGGGAGTTTTGCTATAGCGAAGATATTGAAAATATATTAGCTCTATCATGAAATGGCAGTTATTTTTGAATTTTACACAACATATATACTAAACAATATCAACACTTAAATAAAGGAATTTGACTTTCAAAATGATGACATTTAATGGATCGTGTTGTAATTAAAAATAAGAATGTAAAAAAGTCCACAAAGACCCCATTCTGTGTAAGGCTTCTCCAAGTTCTCATTATAAAGAAACAGTGAAGAAGAAAACATGACCACCAGGATTTCCATTTGAGGAAGGTGGGAATTTGAATGATTTTTCATTCTTGATACACCCTCTAGCTCAAAACAGTTAGATATTAATTATCAACTGATATTGGGTGATTAGTTGGACTACTTGGAAAAAAAAACTAATTAGAATGTGAAAAAAAAAAAAGGTTGCTCATCTGACTGAACAAATATGCTTCTTGAGAATCATAAGATTTTTAATTCTAATAATAATGATAAGAAATTTAACCTTAAGGGGTTGCAAAATATTAAAATTGCCAATTTAGATTTTTAAACTAATTATATTAATTTGCACACATCAGTGATTGGATATATGAACAGATATGTACAACCCAGTGTTCTTCATTGATGAAATCAAATAACTAAAAATAATCTTGCACTATGGTATATAACTAGTCTAAAACATCTTGCATACATTAAATTTTGCACACACACGCACATAATAGAACTATAAAAAGGCTTTAGAATAGAATAACATGAAATGAATTAAAACTCCTAATTAACTTTATCAGCTATATTTTGAAATGAAAGAACTTTATTGATTTAAGGTCTACTTAATTTTTAAATAATCAAATATTCTTTGAATAATAAATAAATATTATTACTTATAAAGTAATAATTAGTTGGGTTTTGTGTGTGTGTGTGTAGTTAGAATGCAAGAGACTTTTCTAGGTTTATTATCTATATGTATAAAATTTAATATATCTGAAACATTTTAGAATATATATATATATATTAAAAAATAATATATATATAAACTAACTAAGGAAAACATATTAAAAAAAAATAAAGAAAATTATTTATATAAAAAACTGCTATCTTTAATATTTCAACTGAAGGACTGGTTTTCATCAGAAGAAAATACAGTAAAATAGCAGTGTTCAAAAATTAGATTATGCAACATATTTGTCAACAAACTTCTATTAGTTGAATGATTATATATAAAAACCACACACACACAATGTCTAAATTGTTGTGGTATACATTATAAAAAAAACTACATTATCTTTTTATTAAATCTCACAAAGACTTAATTCAAAAATGGATATAAAAAAATACATATATGACTGCATAAATAAATGTGTGTGTATATACAAAAATTATTATATTAAAATTTTTAAAAAAATCCAAATAAAATGTGTATGCACATTAATTACATATTTATACACATCAACAATAATCAACAATTAAATGCTGATTGTAATGAGACGTGTATACATGATATCAGTACACACTTCAAAGATTAAATAGAAAAAAATAAAATAAATAAGAAATAACTTGCATAAATGAAAATATACAAGAATAACATAAGAACACAATAGAAACACATCAGGAAACTAAGTGGTTTGAAGATGTAATAGTGACTATATTTAAGTTCAGTCCATGTGGCTATAAAAGTCTTAAATTTAAAAATAAAACTTTCCTTTTGTTTTCTTTTCCATGTGAAAGAAAAATTGTTTTGTAATGTGACAACGCTCAAATTAATTGAATGATCTGGTATATTAAGGTATTTTGATACTGGTCTGTTGTCATTTTTATGTAAAATGTCAAATCTATAGTTAGTTATTCTGGCATGAACACTGTTGTTCATTTACATAACAGTTCAAATATATCTAATACAATAAATATATTAAATTTATACTTTTGCAATTGTCATAGTTAGGGATACCATTTAAAATTATTAATACTACTTTAGACAACATGTTTACGTGTAAGATATCTTTTATCACCACATGGAAAACAACCTTTTTCTGATACAAAATTATTAATCAAATTTGTTTTACTAAATATATCTTTAAGTGATCTAAGTCTGTGATATACAACCTCAGATGAATTGGGAAGTATAGATTTTAAATAATATGTAGAACTTAATATGTTGAAATGCTTTTTCAGTATATGGTTGACATTAGGTAAGTCACTACTAAAGTTAAGAAGCAATGGCGGAACTTGTAAGTGTTTCTTGTTTTTTTTCTCGAAGACTTCATTACCACATAATCCAACAATGTTTTAGGATATCCCATTATTCACCAATCTATCATACAAAACATTATTTTGTTGAAGAAATTTCTCATTACTACAAAACCTTCTAATTCCTAAAAATTGACTATAAGAGATGTGTCTTTAAATGTTTTGGATGGTTACTATGAAAATGTAGATAGCTGATTGTCAGTTGGTTTTCTATATATAGTAGTAATAAGAATTTTATTACTGTAAAATAATTTCTTATGGGCAATTGTGCTAGAAAAATTAATTGTAAAACATATTTTTATTAAAATTATTTATATGTTCTAAAAATCTATAAAGTTCAACTTCATTATGTGGCCACATCATAAAAATATCATCTGCATATCTAAGCCAAGTGTGAGGTTTAAGCCTAACATTACTAAATATAGAGGATTCCAGTTGTGCCGTAAAAATATTGGCATAACATGGTGCCATTTTTGTATCCATTGCAGTATCTTGTTTTTATAAATAATATGTAGAATTGAAAGTATAAAAATACTTATTAAGATTAAATGCATTAATTCAATAATAGCTGTAATAAGATGGTGTCACATTCTCTATTTTGTAAAGCTCATCTAATAGCCAAATAGTGATTCAATATGTAAAGCTACTAAAAGAACAATCATCTGTTAGTTGAGATTCAATATTTTTTAAAAGTGAAAGGAAATGTGTAAAGAACTAAATGATGGTGGAATAAAACTAATAAAATTGTCAACATATGCTGACATACTTTTTATAAGACAATCAGTGCTTGTTGTAATACGTCTGCCAGAGCAACCTGGTTTATAAATTTTTGGCAAAATGTAAAACACCCTAGGATGAATCCTGGTCAGTATTTAAAAACTATATATATTTTTATCTAGGAGACCTCTTGTTTTCATATCCTTTAGGTTTAAAAGTATATTCTTGTATAATTTATTAATAATAGCGTGTGTAATAGGCTCATAGAAGTTTTTATCATTTAAAAGGCCCAGATCTTTATTAACATATTCACCTTTGTTCATGATAAGTATTGACCCCTTCCCCCCTGTCTGTCTCTTTTCTTTAAAACATATAATATATAAATATGGCACTAAAGTACATGAATAATTAACAATTATTACAGAATTAAATATTTAAACTGCTTTCCAGAACCTGACAAAATGATTTAAATATTAATGCCATAATAATTATTAATTGCTCATACAATTTTAATAATTAATTACTTAAATAAAAACACATATATATAAATGGAACTTTATGAGAAGAAAAATATCAAGCAATAAAGAAAAAGAAAAATTTACATTTTCTGGCATCTACTTACATTGTTGTGCTGGAACAGAAATGCTAGCAATATGTTCCATACGCCTGTCAGGCATTGGTTGCATACAACACTGGCACATGATATGAGTTTGTTGGGGTAAGCAAACATACTGTGAAGGAACAGCAGGTATTAGACTGCCAACAGCTGCTATAAATAAATGAAACAAAAATTATGTAAAGAATTCTCTTACCACCTGCTGTGTGCTGCAAGAATTAAAATACATGCACAACAAGTTTTCTATACACTTGCTCAGATCAAGCATGATTTAAACCGGATTGAGCATGCAGCACTGCAAACCAATAAGCATAGAAATAAATATAAAATGACCTATAGAGTAGAATGTCCATTGGATCCTAATGCTCACAGTCTGGAAGGGGAACTATTTATAAAAAGTATTTGCTACTGAAGATTGGACACTCTACTAAAAAGAAGGACCTGGACTGGCTTTCTTACCCAGTGAATCCCTGCAGAAGGTGCAAAGAACTAATCTAGGCAAAATTAAAAGCCATCTCAGTCTATATTATTGTTTGTTAGTAAGCCTCAGGGCATAGGTGAATGTATGATAAAAATACTTGTATAAATTTTGTATATTTTATTACAATAATTAATTCTAAATAATTATTCACTGTAACTTTTCTAATTTGTCATTAAATAGTTTAACCCGACTGTCATTCTGAGAGTTCTTTTTTTTTTTTTTTAACATATATGCTAGTTTATGTTCGTAATAACAAAATAGGTGGCTGTAATCAATAACAGCCGAACATAGCACTACCTATACACACATATACACAAAAGGAAAGGTGTATTTTAAATATAATAACATCTACAACATTTCATTCACAACTACTATGGTTACCTGCTTTTATCTACTATGGTATTACTATTAATTTAATCAAATTTTATATTCTTAAATGCATATGAATTTATACATACACATATAAGCTACAATGACAAGCACAGATATAAACACAAATGATATATTTGTATGCATAAGGAATGGTGAAAAATATTAATTAATACTGATCAAAATTATTGATATTTTACTTTTAAATTTAATTCTTTATATTATTTAAAAAGATACACTGTCTGTGCATGAATTTTCCTCTCTTTGAAACTTTTAAATAAATTTATACATACTGTGTATTTAATTTTCCAAAATGCTTTTCATGTTATATAAAATAACTAAACTGAAATAGTGTTCATTGTATATTCATACAAAATAAAACTTAATCAAACTAAAATAACAAATCTAATATTTTCCATTTTATTACCAGTTATTCTTATTGATCTATTCTATACATCAATAATTTTTTTAAAAATGGTAATTCGATACTCAGCCAAGTAAAGATAAAATATATGCTCAATGCAAAAGGAATATAAGAATTCTCTTAGCAGTAATCAAGGACCCAGTCAGTATATTAATATTTATATGGCCAAGCTAATTAATCTCAAGACTTAGTTAGCTAAAAAGAATGCCTAGCTGGATCAGTTATGAGTTGACTATCTTGAAAAATTATCACACTTGTTTAAAACTTGATAAAATTTTCCCCATTCAACATATCTAGATTCAAATCTTCCATCATAGACATGATACCCATATGTGATAACTACTATACCAAAGGATATTTTATTTCCTCAAAATACATAGTAAAACAGCTACTGAGTAATATTTTAATCATGTGATTGTGAAAATAAGACTAGTCAAAACATTATAATTCTGCCATTATAAATCAGTCAGGGAAAGTAATCTGGCTGAGAATATATATTTGGCAAATTGGGCACAACAATTCCTCCAGTGGTCAAAAAAAAAAAAAAAGGAAATTACTTATAAGCCAACATTATTCAGTTGTTACTATTCTCTCTTGCAGAAGTTGTATCAGAAAGCAATGTTTTTTTAAGCCATCAATCTCTAGATATAGATTGTCATTTACAGTAATTTATTGTTTTTTGTCTGTTTTCTTTTATTATTCCAATTGATCTCTCTCATTAAGCATTATTTTTTGACCACAACTGGCTCTATTAGGTTGCTTTGTTTTATATTAGATGAATGCAGTAATGATCCTTGAGATGTCAATCTTCAAATATGAAACATTTCGGTGATTTAAATCACTGATACTCCAAGTGATCATATACTAACAAATAGAACCTTTTTAAATCTATGTCATTTTTTTTCTCTCTCATAAGTATTTTAACTTTTGGCAACTTCAGGTCACCTATTTCTAATTAACGCTTTAGTTTTCTATCAGTAAAAAAAAAAAAATTACATTTTTTTCTTACACAATATTAAAAATATACAGGTAATAGGACAGATTTCCTCATTTTTGTTTATATAATTCAGGCTATTAAAAATGTTTGCAGACTGATCGATAGTGGAATGGGCAGTTACAAAAGTCAAAATTGCAGAATATCAATAAATAATACCCGATCAAGAATATCTAGCTGTTGCTTCATAGGATAATATGCAAATGACAAAAGCTAAGGACTTTTTTCTGATACAAACAGTTTTCTATCTGTTATCTGGGCTTTCCCTTTTATTTCACTTTATTTTATCTAATTTTCTCCAATCAATACAGGATCTAGTCAACATGATTTTCTTATGCCATTGGTCATTTTACTGGTCATATTATGACAGGAAGCTTGTATGTTTTGCATTAATTTTGATTACTACCCCCCCCCCCTTTAATAAAATCTTTTAGTACTGAGAAAGTAATAATAGAAATAGATTTAGTAGAGTAGAAGTCTTTAGTCCTTGCATGAAAAGGTACAATTAATAATGAATTGCTTTGGAATTATATTTTTATATATTTGGTATGTTTGAATGTCTAAAAATGGCCAATTTCTCAAAATTTAGTCAATTTATTAAACATGGTATTTTGGTCATTAAAATGGCTAAAACAAGATCAGCAATGTTAATGGTAATATAATAGATGTTACTAATATAAATAAGTATTTTAATATATATATTTTAAATATAGATATACGGAATGTATCTTTGTTTGAAAAAATTTCTTCAAGATCTAAATAGAGAACATAATTTTTAGATAAAAAGCTGTCAAAAAAAAGATTAAGACTTATATGTTTGTTCTTAATAAAATTCTTCTTTCATAGGAATGAAGTTATAAGTAAACAAGTGGAAGTCTATAGGTTTCTTTTGAAAAAGAAGACCATTGATGAAAATAGACCAAATGACAATGTATCTGCTATGAAATCTAATTTGTATATTCTATTCTTAGAATTTGTATCAATAAAATTAGTGATAGAAAAAAATATTTTGTGCAATGGTACCTGGACATATTTTGTCAGTACTACTTCAAAAAAATAAAAAGCTTCTATCCCTTGCCACATAGTGTTAATATAACAGTACTATTAAATAGTAAAACTGCTTCTAGAAGATTTTAATGTAGACATTGAGAGGATCATTAAAATTTGGCACAAAATTACAAGAAATAATCAATCTCCTGATGGACAATTTTTGCAAAATATATGATTGATTATCAAAAATAGTTTGATTAGACAATAACAATGCTACAAAAAAAATTCTATTTTAAAATAAAGACACATTAAATATTGTGAAAATCAACTACTCTCCACACATCCACTATAAAAATAGAAATGCAATCTCCTGTCAATAAATGTTTTAAAAATATTGACTTCTACAATATTTCATAAATATAAAAATCACTATATTATCAATTATTACAACAAAAAAAAGACACTTCATGGATTACAGCTTTCTAAAAGATTATGTAATTTTCTTAAAAGCAGTTTTTAAGATTCTAAAAATGGTTTATCAAAGAGTAATGACTTTAAGTAATAAACATTTGATCATCAAAGATAGATTAACACTACTCTCCATCAATTCTTAATGAAGTCAATGATCTCTATATTATGAGATGAAAACAACTGTTGAAACAAAAATAAAAAGATGAGGGACAACTGATTTTAAAAAGTTGACTCAACTTTAAAAAATATACAACAACATGATCATGCAGGATAATATGACTAACTCTATAAAACAGGGTTAAAATAATTTACTAGACTCAA
Organism: Epiperipatus broadwayi; assembly: GCA_028023455.1. Lineage (NCBI taxonomy): Eukaryota > Metazoa > Onychophora > Udeonychophora > Euonychophora > Peripatidae > Epiperipatus > Epiperipatus broadwayi. Next base: position 5,567,671 of record JAQFVV010000029.1, read on the forward strand.
TAAAATTAAACAAGGCAAAACTCTCTCCATACAGTAAGTGCCAATCAGAGTAATCAATGAATGCCAGAAGGCTTGTGCATAAAATCCCATCTAGTGCCTACTCATCCAATATCCCCAGACTAGTTTCTGGCTTGTGGGCTTTTATGCACAAGCCTTCTGACATCCATCGATTACTCTGATTGGCACAGGATGGCACTACTGTATGGAGAGTTTTGTCTTGTTTAATAATAATTATGTGCTAGTATAAGAGATGGTGATCATGTGATGTTTAGTGGTTCAATAAAATTGTTTGTCTAAAGGCTATAGCATAATTTAAATTCAATTTCATTTTTATAAAAATAAATGGATCACTTACATTATTCGATCCTAACAATAGTGAGCTTGTATCAATGTTGTTGGTGCCTAAAAGATTATTATTCAATTCTTCTATTATTAAAAGGAAAGACATAAAAGAACATTTTTGTGTTGGAGTTTCTTTATTAAAGACAATTGATTCCTTAATACCATTGGGAATTAATCAGAGATCGTGTGATTGATTGTTTTTTTTTTTTACTAAAGCATAATGTGATTACTCAATTCATAATATAATTCTGTCTAATTTGTTACAAGTTCTGTAATCCAGCCTGATTTCAGAGAATTGTTTCAAAACTTGTCTAACATAAAAAAGATCTTAATATTAAAATGTGGGGTATGAGAATAATTAATCACAAATGTTAATAAAATATCTACTATTTCCTATTGCATTGCCAAATGTATACCATATAATCCTCAATTGTCCAAAAACTTTACTGCTTTTACAATGTTTTATTTTCCACCCTTTTCTACAGTTTACAGTTTCAATTGCCCCAGCAATCTTCTTCAGAACATTATATCTCCTAATCTCAACTGTTAAGTTGAGATTGTAACAGTTGAGATTAGGTGATATAATGTTCTGAAGAAGATTGCTGGAGCAATCGAAACTGTAGAAAAGGGTGGAAAATAAAGCATTGTAAAAGTAATAAAGTGTTTGGACAATTGAGTATTATATGGTATTAATAAAATATCATTGACGAAAAATGAAATATGATATTTTGGAGCAACTATAATTTTTCAAATTAAGATATTTCTACCATTACTACACTAATTATTCAAAAATTTTTATAAAAAATAAAATAAAACTTTTCATTTAGAGACACTTTCCAAAAAAAAAAATCTGACCTGAATAAACCCATTACTCAATATATAATATATTTAATATTTTCACGGTTATATGATGTAAATAAAATCTTTTTTGGATTAAACTGTGTATTATTTTATTTATATCCTATGTTTCAATGAGTACTTTTGGAATACACGGGTGTCTATAAAATATGTTCACAGTGCTCAAGAAGCTATTTAGGTTAACCCAATAGATGAATTAATGTCAGACTTAGGGAGTATAAAAATGCTTTCAATCAAAAGTTAAATACATCAACTTTTACTTTGCATTTTTTTAGAAATTGATCACATACTGATTTTGATAATGCTAAAATACTTGCTAATTTGGAAAAGTATATTTTGAGAACCATGAGAGTCTACTGATATATTAAAAAGATCAAGTTATTTAAATAAATGTGTTGAAGCACAACATATTCCAACCTTGTGGAGACCACTTATTTGATCTCTTTCTTCTAAAATCAAACTGATATCAATTAATTGTAGAACCGAAGGAAATAAAAATTTTGTTAATCCACTTATTCTGAATAATCAGCCATCAAATATATATAATAATGAATGTTCTTTATGGTCAATCTCATTATTACCTAAAATCTAATATTTCTTCATTAAGACTTTAACCGTAACAATGATGAATGATATTTCCTCAAAACATCAGGAATTAAAACAAAATAATACATGGTTTAACTCAAAAAAGACTTTATATATATAAACTGTTTCATAATATCCTATTTAACTGCAATTTCATATAGAGATTCTTCATAAAAACAATAAAGTTGGGGATATCAATTTTTCTAAGAATATTCAATAATTTAGCATGGATAATTGAATCAAAAATATTACAACAGTCTTGCATGTACATTTCTGTTTAGATTCTAAAATTAACTAGACTATGGCATCAGTGAGGACTTTTGCTTCTCAATATTTCCTTGAACTAGATTTATTAGCTCTCCTTCAGTAAATGGTAATCTGCACTAATGATTATCAACAGTTGTTTGCATATAAGAAATAATGTATAATTGTTTGTTATCAAGTTTTCTTTTTTTGAAATAAATCTATAAATTAACTTTTTACTGATCTGAATAAAAAATGTTAAGTTTATAGATAAAGAAATATCATCACTTCCTAAACTTTTGATGACAATTTTTTTCTTAATACTCAAGTGTAGATTTTTAGTATATACCTCCATTTCTGCTTGATTTTTATTACTTCAATCAACAACTTATGCAAGTGACTACTCCTTTGTTCTCAAGAATCTTTTGAAAGATAGATCTTATTTTTCCCAAGACTGTTTCTAATTTTGATGATTTTGCAAATATTATTGTATATTGTTCCTTGTGATATTTGGAATTAACTTTTGTATAAAAAATATTTTTCCAACTTGTGACTTAAATGCAATCTGCTCTATAGGTGAATGGCTCTCAATTAAAGTTCCTTGTTAATATAATTATTTTAAAAAGCTTTTAAGGAGCATTGTTGGATTTACTGGGGTTTTAAGATTGCTATAGTTTTACTTTAATGTCAAATTTTTGAATTATTGACAATTATGTTTTGGTTTTAATTATTAAATTTTTTACAAATTCTGGAAATATACTATTTTGTTCTTGGAGCCTTTCCTGACTTAAATTAGTCTACGAAAAATTCAAGTAAACAAAGCAAAACTCTCTCCATACAGTAGTGCCACCCGGTGCCAAACAGAGTAACCAATGGATACCAGAAGGCTTGTGCATAAAATCCCTATCTAATGCATACTCATCCAATATCCCCAGACTAGTTTCTGGCTTGTGGCCTTCGTCAGTGAGGAGCTTTGGACCTGATTACTCTGTTTGGCACAGGGTGGCACTGGAGAGAGTTTTGCCTTGTTTATAAACAATTGTGCTAGTATGAGATGGGGATAATGTGATGCTTAATGGTTTAAAAATTCAAGTAGCAACATCTACTAGTTTTATCAGATTGATATGAGAAAAACAATGCGAAAAAGAATCTTGCAAATTCTACTACCGTCATGTTTTTTTTCTCATTCTATCAATTTTGGGTTTTCAAAGTCTGATAAATAAGATTGGCAATCTGATTAGCAATAATGAGATTAGTTCTTTTAGAAGTACTTTTAAATCCACCAAGCTTGTACAATGACCAAATCTTATGATTACATCTTGTAAAGTTTAGTTTCTATATGGTCTCTCTCTTTTTCTTTTCTGGTACCAAATAGTAATTTCATATGTCAGCAATTTTTGAATCTTAGATAAAAACAAAAATTGATTATAAAGGTATAGCTGTTGTTGCAAAATGAAATGAATTGTTTTCGATCTCCATAAGGAATTGGACTACTTGTCAGTTGTTGTCATGAATTTGTTAGTAAGAGAAATTTGAGAGATTCTGCTACTATTCTGTTCAAAAGACACAGCATAAATTTCATCTCAAAATAGAATGTTTCTTTTAGTAGAGAGTCATTTTACCCAGCACTATGATTTCATTCTCTTTTTATTTACTCTATAATATTTTCAACAGAATATATGGTTGTTTTTCTCATGCAGATTAAAATATTTCACCTTTGACATGATAGTAATTAATTATCACAAATATCATCTTATATTAATAGTAATGAATAAATGCATAGATAATAAGACATTAAAAAAAGGCAAAATAAAAGAAAACAAATAGAAAAAGTACATTAAAAGTAAAAATAAGATAATAAAGATAAGCGAAAAAATGCAAAGCTTCCTTATGGATATTGCTAGAAAAGAAAAAATAAGCTTCAGAATACATTTCAATAGAAAATAAAGATATAATCTGCAGATTAAAAAGATTACAGTTAGCTATGGCACTTTTATGTTTGTGAAAAAAAAGTCAACAATTGTGAACTTAGGACATATTGTCTTTGCATAAATAAATATATAGTTTTATTAATGAAATGTGAAGAATGAAAGCTAAATAACTAGCTAAAACTTTCAATCATTGATCCAGATGTGCCTGTTGTCATGGTTAATTATAATAGGAAATATCTTTTTAAAAATATTTATAATGATGATAATAAATTACATTTAGATAGTGCTTCATTAAATCCTAAGTATCTACATTATGAAGTAAACTTTGTATAAATATTGTTTTAAAGATGCCTATTCTGCATAAAGGGTTTCTTATCATAAAATATTACCTCTAGTACTAGTGCCAGGTTCGGGTATAGCCAAAGGCACTTCTGAAGTCACTGAAGGAAAGGGAACTGCAGATGACTGATCAATTCCTGCTACAGTAGTAACTGCAAAAAAAAAAAAAAAAATGTTTAAAAACATGTTTGTTTATACATACATATATATATCAATACATAATGGAAGGTAAAACAGCACTTGAGTAAGACTGTAAAGATTTCTTCTGCATCTTTCTCTAGAAAAACAGTGAAAAAGAAAACCAATACAAAATGATCAAATTTGAATAGTGAAATGAACATTTATGTTTTTCATTTCTTGGTTTAGCTTAAGGCTATACCATTTATTAGAAGAATAATGAATTTTCTATGTAATACTACATTTAATATAGTGCTTTACAATTAATTTGTAGAGGAATTCCATTTTTGATTCTAATATACTAGGAGTGTTGTAGTGAAGTAATTTTATTACATTTCTTAATTTAAGAGAAGATCATTCTGTGGAAAGTATATACCAGATACTTGAATTATTCTATGGTTGACAACATCCTATTTTTTTGTTTTTCATTTTGAGTATCTAGGCTTCATATCTTTGTAGTGGTTAAAAATAAAAAAAATGATGGATGTGAAAAGTTGATTTATCTTTTAATAAAAAATAACACCAAATCGCAAAAGAATAATTCACACATGAAAACAATATATGGTAAAATGGATTTCAATTATACCTGAATGCATGAGTGCATTCTGTAATTAATAGGATTTGAAACACAATATATTACTAATATAAATGAAATAATCTTTTAAAAGAAAATGATTTAAATAATAAGATAATTATTTAAGAAAAAATTAAGTCTGAAGATCATGAAAAAAGACCTAAATAATAAAGAGAAAGCATCAGTGAATTGAAATGTAAAACAAATGTATGAAAAATAGAGAAATTACAAAAAAATAAATAAAGATTTTTAAAATATATAATAAAATTAAATAGTCTAAATAAGAAAAACAGATTCACAGAGATAAACAATAATTCTTCTAAAAATGGTAAGCATTAATAAAAAAAATGTCTGCTTTGAAAAAATGGAGGGAATATTGAATTAATTTAAATTTTAGAAACAAAAAGCCTTCATCTTAGCAATGAGAAAAATAAAGTAAAATAAATAAATACAAAATAAATTGTGCAGTAATAGAGAAAAAAGTTATAAAATTTTTAATGGAGATGAAAACTAGCAAAGCACAGAAAATTGATAAAAAATTTAGTGAATTATTAATGGTTAAGAGAAAAGAGTTTGAAAAAATTAGTTGATATTTAGTAATTTATGAAACTGGAAAGGATTTTAGAACATCATACAGTTAAGTACTATGAAGATCTAAAGCAAATTGATAACTGTTGAAAATTATGACGATGCATATTTATCACAAATGCTAATAAAAAGATTCTAAAATATGTGAAAATTTAGTTGAATTTATATATATTCTATGTATATAATTTTAAATAGATATTACCAAAATCACTTTTCTTTATTTTGCTGTAATATCCTATAAATACAATTTATCCAAACCACTTCAAACACTTTTTAACAAAACTCTTTATTTGTACATATATACATACACCTTACATTTTGACTGTCCGGCAGTCTCCTTCAGAGCTAGTTCACTTTAATCTCTTAAAAAAACGTTTTTTAACAGTCTTCTTCAGAGCCACTTTAATCTCTTAAAACTGGCTTGCACTGAGTGGCAATATGTATAGAGTTTTGCCTGTTTTAATAACAGTTAGGAGCAAGCATAAGAAATGGTGATCATGTGATGTTTATTGGCTTAAAACCAATCCTGCCTAATAGGATAGTGGTGGCTATGGTTATTAAAAAACCAAAGGCACCAAAATGTATAGATACTGAACTGGTTCTGACCTATATGACTATATAAGCTGATGAGGTTGGATAGAAAATATTATAGTGTTTTCAATTTAAGTCTCATAGTTTTATAGTTAAGTAGAGATAAAAGGTGGCTGCTGGAGGGTTGCATTAGATTCTAAGATCTAGGTGCAGTGCTCTCAAATCCAAGGCTCCTCACTGATGAAGGCCACAAGCCAGAAATTAGCCTGGGATAGGGAGGCACTAGATAGGGATTTTATGCACAAACCTTCTGGAATCCAGTGATTACTCTGGCTTGCACTGAGTGGCAATACATATAGAGAGTTTTACCTGTTGTAATAACAGTTAAGAGCAAGCATAAGAAATGATGATCATGTGATGTTTATACTTAAATTTCCAAGTCTTTTTGCCTTTGGGGTTTTAAACTTTTTCAGTTACTTTCATTCCCTAGAAAATTTATTTAGAATTTCTACAATCTAGTTTCATTTATTCAAATGTCTTTAATAGTCTTTTAAAATAAGTGGAAGTATAAATAAAATACTTTTTTAAAGCAATAAAGAAATAGATTTTTTTATCAGCACTACAATTAATATTTTATATAATATGGACAGCAAATGTATAGATATTGATGGTACCTGTCTACATTTTTTTTTGGATGTAAGCTTCCACATGCATGTATAATATATTTAATGTATAAATAATATGACAACTGGTGAATTCTTCTAAGAACAGCAGGTTTTCTTTATCTGTTTATATATGCAAAAACTATGCATTTCTGGGCAGCCCTAAACTTCAGCCAATATGGAGCACCTGCTAGAAACTGCTTTCTTCTTGACTCTGCAATCTTTTTAGTCAAAATGAGACAGTATTTATAGTATATACTAAGAAATGTACAAACTGATAATCAGAAGAATTAAAGCAAATTTTTCCTTCGTAATTAAAGTAAAATACAGATTATAAAATATAATTCAATATTGTATTTTATTATAACACACTTATCAATACAACATTCACATTATTTTGATATAAGGAATCAAAAATAATATTTCTTTCTTTTACATTAATAATGTATGTTTATAGTATTTTTTTACAGGATCAGAAATGAATGAAATAATATATTTGTATCAGTAATAACTTTTTATTTAATTTGAAATAGTTTATTTCAAAATATCTAAAACATATTATTTCCTACTTAATTAATATTTAAGTCTATTTTAAACTTTATTATAATATTTATATAAGTAACTTTCATATATTATCATTTCTTTTCCTTTCTAAATTTTAAATATATATACACATACATATTATATAAGGTTATTCATTCACAGTGTTGTCATAAGATAATCTAATTCATATATATATATATATATATATTGAAGCAGTTATTTGCAATAATGGCAGGAAATCAAGGTAAGCCTAAGAGAGATAGATTAGCACAGGGTTAGTCAAAAAAATCATTAACACAATTTTGGTCTTAGATAAATCTTTTAAAAAAAAGAATAAGTTAAAACTAGAAATATGAGATTAGTTTACATCAAAGACAGAGGCATTTTCTTATTTGTGTATACATGTTAGTGCATACATGCACATATTATTATATAAGGTTATTCATTCACAGTGTTGTCATAAGATAATCTAACTCAATATATATTGAAGCAGTTATTTGCAATAATGGCAGGAAATCAAGGTAAACTTAAGAGAGAGAGATTAGTACAGGGTCAGTCAAAAAAATCATTAACATAATTTTTGTTTTAGATAAATCTTTTAAAAAAAAAGAAAGAATAAGTTAAAACTAGAAATATGAGATTAGTTTATATTCATAGACAGAGGCATTTTCTTATTTGTGTATACATATTAGTGCATATGTGTGAGCATAAGTTGAAAATTTAAATAGTGACTTAAATACTATATAAGACTCATTCAATTCAAAATAATAAATAAAATTTTAAAATAAACTATGTTCTTAGGATTAAATATGTTATCTTTTATTTTTCCTTCTTGTTAAATAGATTTAATTAAGAAAATTTTTAAATCAATTCATTAATTAATGAATTATTATCCTAAAAAAAAAAAAAAAAACCATGAGCTGATTTTTCTTTTCAAATTCCAAAGGTTTTGTTAAATAGTAGTGATCAGAGATATTTTTTTATTAATTAATTATCTTTATAATTATACTTAATCCTTCCAAAATAGAGAATCATATAACTTTTTTTTTTTTAATTAATCAAAAAAATTTTTTTACTAAAATTTTCTCATGACCATGGTTTCATTTATTAACAAATAGATCTGAAGTGAAATTCAACAAGATACATAATATATGTTGTTTGTATCTTATATATTGCTTATAACACTTCTTTCTTATACACTTTAATGCAACAAATTTTCTTAAAAACTTCTTTATTTTCCTTACAGTTTCCACTGTCCAGCAGTCTTCATCAGAGCTACAAGATTTGAATAATATAAATACATAACCATCATTTCACATATATATACAAAAAATATATAACCATCATTTTACACACATATATATATTAAAATATACACATATATTCCCTTCATACATATACATATAAATCTACATCACTGCTAATGTATATATAATACATACCTACATCTATATATATATATGCATATCCAATATACAGTATACACATACCTCTTTTAAACATACATATATACACACAGATATATATACACCCATAGACATATATACAACTCTCATATACCTTTATAGATACACATCCATATGTATACTCTATTTACATATATAAAAAATACAAAACATATCCAATACACCTTTTTTAAAAAATTTTTTACCTTTTGAAACTATTTTATTTTTATTTTTATATTTTAAAAATCCTTTTAAATATCATTCTTTATTAATATTATTTTATAATTATCTATTTTTTTAAATATTGTCTAATATATAACATCTTTTACTTTACTATCTTAAATTTAATTTTTAAACTTTTATCTCTATATCATTAAATAATAGTTTTCTTTAATACTAATTTACCTCTATCTTCTTCTCTGCTTTAATTAAAATGACCTTTATTTCAAAATTTCCTATTTTTTATTTTTTTATGTAAGTGTCATAGCATCGGCAGGGACGCGAACCCGCAACCCGGGCAACTGCCTGCAAGTGCAAGGCAGTCGCGCTGACCTCTCGACCACCAATGCAAGACAAAAAGTTTGTTTATTCATTTAAAACAGCTCCATCTGTTATCTATTTTATAAACTTATAATTCTATTTCAAACTTCCAATTTTCCCAATTATATTTATTAACCATATTCAAATATTATAAATACAACTACTTAACCATCATTTCACATATATACATACATATGAATATCAAATACCCATACATCCCCTACATATAGATATATACATCTTCACATTACCTCTAGACATATAAATAAGTAAAAAATAATATATAAAAACTATATAAAATATAAAAGATTAAAGAATAAAAAATAAAAAAGTAAAAAATTAAATTTCACTTCAGAAACTCTATTTGTTAATAGATGAAACCATGGTCATGGAAATTTTTAATAAAATTTTGTTTTTTTGCTTTAGTATTATACTGTTATATGACTTTCTATTTTATTTATCATCACTAGTATAATGTTTGGCAGTATCTAATTAGTCCTTCTAAGAATTTCTACTTTATAAATAACTTCTGCATATTTTAAAAAATTCCATCCAAGGGTGACGATCATAATTCAAGTATGAAGAAAATTTATGTAAGAGTCAAAAATAATTTTTATTCATTCTACTTTCTGTTTCCCATACTGATTGATAGTAAAACATTGTTTTTCTGAGCTTTTTTGTCTGCTAGTCCATAGCTGTACAAAGTTTAAGTAATATGATTTTAACAATTATTTTGCCATGAAGAAATAAACAAAATCCTTTAGGATATCTCTCTCAGAACAATTGGATCAGCTGAAATAAAATGACATTGAATTGTCTCCCAAATATACCTAATTATAGCCATCTATAAATGCTCAACCTTGCACAAGGATCCCCATAGTACTAACTATACATTTGCAAAAACTGTAAGTTATTTCGTTTTTATATATTTAATGCTATTCAAACTATTGCATGGAAATATTTTAGAAAGAAGCTGAATATATATGTAAATACTGCTTCAAAAGATCACACATACATTTAGGTCACTTGAACTTAACTTTTTTATTTAATGAATTGAATTTTATGTATTCAATTTTAAACATTTCAATTGATATAATAGTTTTGTTGTTTGATTTTATCATGTTATATTTTGATGTTTTATGTGTAGAGATATTGCAAAATCTTTGAGTGTCTGAATTATAAAAAAAAAAAGAATATTAATATAGAAAAAAAAAAAAAATCTAAGAAAAAGAAAACTTTTGAAAGAACTCATCAATTATTTACTATGTCTATAAAGATATTATCCCTCTTGATACCTGCTTGGGAAAGCTCATTACTTTCTCTAGTATTAATTATAATCTAAATAATAAGAATTAGAGTTGGAGTTATTTTGTTGTGTTAGTAAGGAAAAATAAATTTATAAAACACTTGTCTTATTAATAATATCTTTCACATGATCACCATCTCTATACTAGCACATAATTGTTGTAAACAAGGCAAAATTCTCCATACAGTAGTTTTGTAGTAAAGTAGAGTTAAAAGGTGGCTGCTGGAGGGTTGCATTAGATCCTAAGATGTAGGTGCAGTGCTCTCATATCCAAGGTTCCTCACTGATGATGGCCATAAGCCAGAAACTAGTCTGGGGATATTGGATGAGTAGGCACTAGACAGGGATTTTATGCACAAGCCTTCTGGCATCCATTGATTACTCTGTTTGGCACAGGGTGGCACTACTGTATGGAGAGTTTTGCCTTTGTTTTGTAATATCTTTCCTTTGTCTTTCATTAAAGTTTCATTCCACTATAGATCAGAGAGAATCATGACCATGCATTCCTGATCTATGCCAGACATAATTTGATTGTGTAATGGCAGAGATAAATGGGAAGAACGAGGTTAATTGTTAGCTATGTAATGAGTTAAACAAAAATAAATCATTTTCCAGATTCTTGTAAAAATCTGATGGCATCCAACTGTACAAATAATAATTACCTTAATACAACATTCACACTTATAACCTCTCTCTGCTCGATTTTATCCACCTAATGATCATAGTAGGAACAAGTTATTAGAATTGATGTCTGACCATTACAGTATATATTATTAAAACACTTATGTACATCTATAACAATCATAGTACAGACATATATAAATTATAAGTTTCATACACTTTTCTTCCCCTCCTACAAAAATATAGATATTCTCTATTAAAATATGGGTTAAACTAAATGCAATGATACATACTTAACTCTCAGCATTGATGGCAATTTACTAGCATTACACTCATAACACAACTTTATAGATTTTCTACAAAAAAGCAATAATTTTATATAAATTATTATACCTGTCATTAATACAGGTGGTGGAACAACATAACTTGGTGAATGATTAGTAATAAACCCAGGACACTGACGGCAAATAGTAGAAAATGGCCTTAAAAAAGAAAATAGATATTAATTTATAAAGTTTCAACAATCATTTGGGAAACAGCAGTAATAAATATTACCTTTGGTATGGTGGTGAGATATAGCTTTGATGCTGGAATAATAGGGGACTAAAAATAAAAATATTTTATAATAATGTTTTCTTAAATTCATATGAACACCACATAGTTAAAAAGGATAAAACAGATATTAAATAGACTACTGAAAGGTAAAGACATGTTTAATGGTCCTCTAAAAAGAAAGGGTGACAGACTTAATATGAAAACTAACTGAAGATGATGAGAGTTAGGTAGTATTTCATCCTTACTTTACTAATAATACACACAAGCATGCATTTTTAATATTCAAAGTATTACACTTATTTAAATAAAAATATAAAGCTTGTTTTAAAATACAATTAATAAAATATTTATCCCTGATAAATACAACTGTTTTGTAGAGATTAGCAGTAAATACATATATATATATTTAAAAAAAACAATAACAATTACTTTTCCGTAACATTTTAAAATTATTTATTAAAAAAATTTTTTTTTAAATATTTAGTGTTGCATATTGCAAAGTAAAATTTTTTTCTATAATTTTTTTTATACACAAAATGCCATGTTAAATTGGGACATTTAAAAAAAAAAAAAACTTCTATTAAAAAACAACAAATTTATCTTATCTTCCTTTCACTATGTAATTACTGTTTTAGAAAATTTGAAAATCCTGTCAAGTTTACTGTCAGTCAAAATAGAAATATTCTAAATGCATTTAAGGATCAAAACTTTATATGAAAGCAGCACAAAATTTCCACAAATATTGAAATTACTGAAGATGCCAATTAATTAACAGCAATATTTGCTAAATTACTAACATTAAAATAAATAATGTACTCTGTAAAAAGCGTCTGCCATATTAGATTTGTCTATGAAAGTAGCTGTTTTGATTTGCACTATTATTTAAATTTTATAACAAAAATCTATCAAGTTTTACATCTATTACAAGTCAATTTTTAGGCACTACAAGATACACAAACACTACTCAAAACCCAAATTTTTAGTAATTTTAAGGATAAATACAGTACTAATCTTATTTATAAAGAATAAATTATGAGTAGATACATTTCAAAAAATAAAACTAAAAGTTATGACAATATCTCAAAATGCAAATGTTGCCAAGATAAGTTATGGCTCATCACATGACATTAAAAGGTTTTTGCCACATCAACATAATTTTAAAAATGTAAGTCACAAAAAGAAATTAGTAAGTTGCACAAGTAGTATTAATTCATATTTTAAAAAAAACTATCAGTGTAGTTGAATAATTTATGGCAAAAAAAAACATTATGAAAATTTTGCTCTGCAATATAAAAATGATAATCCAAAAAAATCTCTAAATATAATAAATATCCAAAATCAAACAACATACAAATAAATAAGAAGTTTATTTCTAAAATGACTAAAAATTAAATTTATTTTGGATAGATACCTTCAATATTTTTATTATTGATTTTCTTAACTCCCAAAGTGATAAAATTCTTATTGATAAGGTGTCCCTATGTAAAGTATTTGAAGTTAATTGGCAATGCTAAATTAAGCAATATACATGGACTTGGTCCCCTCTTAGTGAGCAGCTTGCTAACTACAGTCCAATGACTATCTCATTATCAATGCCATCATACATAAACAAGAACCCTAATCCAGTGATATATCTGGTTGTATAATCTCTAAATTAATTCGATTCACTATCCTGAAAGCACTAGAGTTAAAAACAACATTTCAAAATGAAAGATTCCAGATCAAAACTAATAAATTTAAAATCAAATTACAGCCACTATAAATTTCCCATTTATTATTTCTATGGATTGGTTTTGGTGGATTATTTATTTTAGACACTCACTAGATATTTCAAATGGCACAATCCTAGATATCTTATTTTTCTATCCCACATAGAAGTATTAAAAAACACAATTTTGACAAATTTAGGCACATATTTCAATCCAATTATTTTCTAATGAGTTGAAAATAATTCAACAAAAAGTCATTACAAAAAAATTCTAATTAAAAATGAAATCGACATTCTGTTTATCAAAAATGACAGCGAACTGGTATTAAACATTAGGATTGTTTTATGATATTTCAATTCATGGCAAAGTCTTTAGTATTAAATATACATATATCTCAAATATATTTAATATTAAAGGCATAAATAAACATTATCAATTCCCTTAATAATAATAATCATACGATCTGTATAACAGTCCATTGTCCAAGCACTTTACTACTTTTACAATGCTTTATTTTCCACCCTTTTCTACAGTTTACAGTTTCAATTGCCCCAGCAATCTTCTTCAGAACATTCTATCTCCTAATCTCAACTGTTACAATCCTCTACAGTTTACAGTTTCGATTGCCCCAACAATCTTCAGAACTACAACATAATACAAACATGAATATAAATATAAAAATATAATTATATTCTATATATACACATCTTACAATATTTTTTATTTTACATTATTATTATTCATTTCTTACCCTTTTTACCTTCTATATTTATTAATCAAAATATTTCCTATACATATATATAATTTCCTATACATATATATACACACATACATATAAGTATTCTATTTTTATTCTTTATTTTATCTTCTCATAATATATAACTCTAAATTAATATCATTCATATTTTACATTATCATTCACTTTAATAACAATCAGTCAATAACTTATATTTTAATTTTAATATAATTCTAAGCACCTTTAATATCTCCTAACCTTAGTGCTAAATTCAAATTTAATTTTTTTTTACCTTTACTTTGAGTACCCCCCCTCTTTACATTTACACTTATATTAATGGTACCTCCCTTTTCCTATTTTATAACTAATATTAAGTACCAAGGTGACAGGTTAAGTATAAAAAATCCATTCAGGTAATTAAGATCTTGTTTTCACTTTCTGCAGCTGGAAATCCCTCTCATTCCCTTAACTCTTTAGCCCACAGTTTCTACAACTGTGTTAATTCATTCAGAGTATCAGTCACATTTAAAAATGAATTTTTAATAACAAAAAGGATCTTTGTGGCTTCTTATAATAAATTAATTGTAAAAAAAAAAATCAAGAATGCCCCTAACCATTCCAGTTTGAAATAGTAATTCAATTCCTTAACATATCAATTAATTAAAAAAAATACAGTTCTAGATCTTAAATGTTTATCAAATACATAGAAATGTTCTTGGAGAGTAAATTTAATTGATTTGTCTGAATTCACAAAGCTAATAGTTTTTCTATCTTCATATCTCAAATTTATCCTAATCATATGCTTCAATCATAAACTCATCCCTCTGACTACATTTTTTTAAACTACTTGAGACTTTATCTTGATTCAAGGCTCTACATCATAAATAAAGACTTCCATTAATTTATACCATTACTTAAATTCTTCTACCTTTCAATTTACAGTACAATAACATTTCTACCTAATAAATATATAGATTTTTAAATAATATTTCAATCTCATTGAGTGATTGTGCAATATTTTCCCAATCTCAGCAGCAATGTTAATGTTAGCATCACAACATGATCTCTATAAAATTTCATATTCACTTAAAGAGAAGGGATATAAAAAATAATAATTTGAATAGATGATAATCAACCAACAAATAAAATAGATGATAACCAACCAACAAATAAAATGTCCAGAATCTTCATTTATGATTACATAATGAAACAATCTCAAGAGCTTCATGCCATCATAGCTGGACAATTATTATGAGACTTCTAGAGAAGTCCTTAATCTAAAATTCATTCCTAAATTCTTTTCATCTCTAGTACAAACAAGCACTGGACTGCATTAATGCAAATGCACAAATAAAACACTAATATATTGATATGGAAACAAAATCACAGATTATATATGGGCCAAAAGTTTGAATTTTTTTTTCTTTGTCAAATCATTCAAAGAATTCTATGGATTTTAAAAAGACCAACCATTTATCACCCAATAGATATCCTCTCTCTTATAGCTGAAATTGGATAGGATTGAGAATAACACTGAGAAAGAATAAGCAAAGATGAAGTTTTACCAGATACACCCTGGAAAAAATATAATAATAACACCTATAAATGCCGTAATATCTAGTATCATTATCAGATTCAGAAACACAATCCAGTCAGAATATATCCAATTCAAACAATATCATTATATAGTTTATATTCTTAAGCCATATTTTGTTCAAACAGCTTAAATTTTTATCTTGTTTAACTGAAAAAATAAATTAACAAAAAATAGATGGGATTCTTCATTTCTTTATAAAGAAAATCTATAAAAAAAAATTTCAAAAAATTATTATATATAAAACTTTCTTCAAATCTACAGCCATGTTGGATGCTACATGATTCATGCTATACTGAATTTTCATAAGATAATTGTGCTAAATATTACTATTCAGCATAGTTTGGGATAACATTTGATATCAATAACATTACTTTTATCTTTGTTACTCAATCAGTGAAATCTGACTTGCTATAATATTAATTCTACACACACAAAACGATAAACTTCATTCAAATAACAGACACAAATACAAACAATGAAAACTTACACTCCTGCAACATTTTGTCCAGGATATAGGGGATCCTCATCACTATAAATGTCATCTGAATAAACTTCACTACCATCACTAAATTCATCATCATCCAACTCCTCTAGAAGTCTTTTCTTTTTCTTTGGACATAGCTTTAAGCAAAACAGTGATATAACATAAAAGAATTATAAATATTAAAAAAAAATTAAAGCTGATTTTGTTTCCCTTATAGATTACCCAAAATGTAAATACAATTTAAAAAAATATAAACAAAAAAACCAGAACATTTTAAATTAAATTAAAGATTCACTTAAGAAAGAAAGACTTTCACAGAGTTTAGTTAAACCACTAAACATCACATGATCACTATCTCATACTAGCACATAATTGTTATTAAACAATTCAAAACAAAGCAAAACTCTCCATACAGTAGTGCCATCTTGTGCCAACAAGAGCAATCAATGGATGCCAGAAGGCTTGTGCATAAAATCCCTATCTAGTGCCTACTTATCCAATATCCCCATCTAAAGTGAAGAGCCTTGGATTTGAGAGCACTGCACCTAGATCTTGGGATCTTAGGGTTGCATTAGATCCTAAGATCTAGGTGCAGTGCTCTCAGATCCAAGGCTCCTCACTTTAGATGGGAATATTGGATGAGTAGGCACTAGATAGGGATTTTATGCACAGGCCTTCTGGCATCCATTGATTGCTCTTGTTGGCACAAGATGGCACTACTGTATGGAGAGTTTAGTTATGATAAATAGTTGCAGAACAGAAAAATTTGTAAAATAGAATGTGTTTCTAGCTTTCTAATTTACTGAGTGATTGATAGCGATTCATTTACTAATGTAAGTGTAAAAGTATGTGTGTGTCTCTCTCTCTCTATATATATATACACTTTCTAGCAGTTATCAATTCATCATCAGAAGCAAATATAATTAAATATATGTAATGAGAATATTAATTTATATAGTGGCATCTACAAAGTGCATGTGCATTAGCTTATTGGTAGTACAGTTTATAAAAGCATCGCGCTATACAAAATAAATGTCTTGTTTACATATGCTTAATTTAATAAGAATGACGTATCTTAAATTCTAGAAATTTCACAAGCGTCATTCATTCACGTAGTAAAATTTAAAGTGATTCATTAACAACTTCAAGCTCTCATTTTCAAACACTTAAGATTTGCCCATACATATATGTTTGGGTCGAAAAGATAGATATTCATTCTATCTTTTCCCAAAGACTTTATCTTGTGTTTGAAAAAGTGGGAGTATTCATTTATATAGTGACATCTACAAAGCGCATGTGCATTAGCTTATTGGTATTACAGTTTATAAAAACATCGCGCTATATAAAATAAATGTCTTGTTTATATATGTAATAAAGTATTAGCAAACAAATTAATAGCAATCATTCTTTGTGTCTGGATTTAAAGGAGACATATTATAAATTCTTAGGCTAATCATTAAACCAATGCCTATAATGGGACATAGATTTACAAAAGGGCAATCATCAATATTTCTTGCCGCGTACATGAACATTAGTGTATATCAATACTAATTATCATCAACACTCTGGAATCACTTCCTGACAATGCAATGGTAGAGTGTCAAACTTTTGAGTGTAAAATCCTCAGATTGATCCAATTCTGACACTTCCAGAGCTTAAACATCTTATGACCTCTCAAACAATAAAGCTATTTGATTATTATTTTTAATGCTCTGGGTCATCAGATACCAACAATGTACTGGGGACTTTAATAAACTAATCATTTGACTTGTATGCGTCAAATAAATGAGACTTTAGACAGATCTGAGTAAGTTAGAATATTAGTTTAATTTCCCGCAAATTTCACATATATACATTATTGTTACATACGTCGGTTAAAGCACTCCTTTAAAGTTGGGTATCATAGGTCTGCCCGTTAGGGCCACTGTAGTCTAAACTTTTTCTACTAATGCTGCCCTGATTCTCACTCTACATCCCACTTATATACCCGACTTCTGGAGTTCTAACAAAACATCTCTCATTCCATAAATACCTCTCCTTACATGGTCTGTTAGCTGAACCCTCTGCTAGTCCCTATGGGTTTTGATTTATCCCCATTTTTACCTTATAAGACAAGGCATTTTGGAAGTAAAATTTACTTAACTTCCAACCCATATATGGTTATTTTTACATGACAATTCACATTAACAATTTCAATATTTTTTATACACATATAATATTATTTATGAATCCCCTTAAATTTACAATACTAATTTTACATAAATATTTCAATAAATCTTAAATCAACTTGTCCGTGACACTACATCATTATCATCACAATACATATAAATAAAAATGAGTGAACTGTAAAGATGACCTTATCTTAGCACTATCTAAATAATTCTAGAGAATTATACGTCTCATACATATACTACATGCTGCTAGTCCAATGTTAGCTTATGGATTGCAACAATTCTAGTAACTGTAAACAAGAGAAAATACATAATATTTAAATTACACTAATATTAAATAACTTCATTAGAAATAAAATAATGAATAATATATTTATTAATTAGTGATCACAATAAAAAAATTGAAACGTCTAATCAATATACAATACAAATAAATCATTCTGATTTTGACTTGAGATAATCAATATTAATTATTTTATCACAGACTGACATCAAAATTATACATGTAACAGTTGTTTAAATTATAATTTATAGAAATAGCAAATTGGTCATAAAGATCGCATATATGTATATACACACACAAGCATATCAGATAACGTAAAATATACTAGCTATTATTATTTTCATTAACTCTATAGGCAAACATTATTCTATTTTAACCAAATGAAAATAATTAAATGTTAAACGTATATACAATATGTGCACACACATAATTGCCATACCAAGTTATTAATAATATTTTTTTGCTGACCACTCTTGAATTGTCAACGAAAGTTTTTAGGATAAAGAAATATTACTTTTCCTTTTTTGAAAGTCCCCTTCCGAGTTTTTTTTTTTACTTTAGCTTTTGTTCTCTCCATTTTTTCAATTTTAAAAAATGTATATATATAAACGTTTTAAACAGATTGTTCTGTACTGAGATCTTTAAAACTTGCTGAGCATGCTTTTGACTGCTAAGGCCAGAATCACATGCTAATTAATTTCTTGGTTGGTTGTTTTAATTTTATTAGTTAAGTTGTTTGCCTTCAATTATAATATTAAG
Source organism: Epiperipatus broadwayi (assembly GCA_028023455.1). Classification (NCBI taxonomy): domain Eukaryota; kingdom Metazoa; phylum Onychophora; class Udeonychophora; order Euonychophora; family Peripatidae; genus Epiperipatus; species Epiperipatus broadwayi. The sequence continues at coordinate 5,587,250 of JAQFVV010000029.1, forward strand.
TTTTGTTTTTTAAAAAAGAATTGAAGTGAAATAAAATCAGGAAATAGATTTTTTTTTCCTCTATTTTTTAACACTATCTTCAATCAACATGCTCACTATATATAATATTTTCTCAATAGTTAATTGATTTTTTATTTTCGCTTTCATGCATGAACAGTATATAATATAGGTTTGACAATAGATTTCCGTAATCTGTGTTGTTAGCCGAGGGTTCGCGTCCCGGCAGATGCTATGACTATACATATAAAAAAGCAGTGCATATATATAGTATGAAAGTCTCCCAAAACTAGGCTACTTCTTTATAGATTGTTGATATGTACTAACTAACATATTTAAGATAAATGTTGTTGGTCCTCAACTTAAAGCAAATTCTTTATAACTTCCAAATATCAGCTGTAGTAAGCAGTGTCTATTACACACATATTGAACTATGAATACATTTCAAACTTGACCAATACGGACAAAAGCAGCAACTGCCTTTTTTTTTTAAAGCTATTTTTCTATGATAATCATTTAAACTGGATCCCGTATTCACAGTAGATTTAATACGCTTTATAAATAGGGATTATGCAAATATTTTCTCAATTTAAAAAACAAAATAATAACTAAATTACAATTATTGTTTGTTGTTTTGTTTTTTTTTAAAAAAAATTGCATTCATCAAATACAAAAATAGAGTTTTATTAAAAGTATTCCCTCCTAATCATCTAAATAAAACAAATTAAAATTTATTCTATAATTACATGTACATGAATTTGTATTTCTGTTTCATACCAAGTCTCCCCCCTCCTGGTTTTTTTTTTTAAAAAAAGTTAAATTAGATATAAATGCTTGGAGGCATGAGTTAAGAAAAGCACACACACACAAAAAAAAATACTACGTAGTTTCTGATGGGAGAAAAAATTAAAGTGGTCAAGCGCTGTTAGCCGAGAGGTCATCGCGGTCGTCTTGCAAGCAAGTTGTTGGTTGCAGACGGTTGTGGGTTCGCGTCCCGGCCGGTGCTATGACATATGAAAAAAAAAAAAATTAAAGTGTAAATAATATCCCGATTTATTATAACATCTATCTCTTCCAAGAAGTTTGGAAATTGGATACATCTATAACTGGGGAAGTAATACAAAAAAAAAAAAAAAAGCTAAATTCTTTAAATTATTTTTGAAAAATACATTAATATATTTTCATTATTCCTAAAAGTGATTAATAAATGATCAAAAAATGTTTAGTCTACTATATTCTTTTTAAAAAACAAATGTAAAATTTTATAATTATTTTTACAAGAAATTACATTTTTTAAATGCTTAGATTAGAATAAAAACCCTAAATCATAAAGATTAGAAACTCTTTTAAGACAACTCACTGCCTAATAATGTATTGATGGATAACTAGAAGATAATTCTCAACTAAAAAAAAAACATTAAAAAAATAGGAAGATTATTTGGCTATTTCAATGGAACATATGCACTATGATCCTTGAATACCACCTAATCTTCTAGACAACAATCTATTCATTAAATAAAAAAATAAATTCTGAGCTACCTTGTTAAAAAGAAATAGAAGTCAAAAGTAATCCTAAGAAAATAATTCATGAAAAAAAAGGGATGTACTGTTTTACTGATCATATCTGACTCAAGAAATAAAACAAAGTTGAATTACCCATACACATTATCTTAATAATAATGAGTAAACAATAATTTACATAGCTAAAATTCATATTTCATTACCATATCTTGAGTAATTTTATTCTTAATATCCAACTCTTTAAGATCATCTTCACTTCGTTTTTTCTCTGTAAATATATATATACACACACAAAATATTTAATAAAATAAAATTTAAATATCCAAATAAGGTCATAATTAAACTAATTTTAAACATTAATGATGATTACTATATTGTGTTTAATTATATATCCATTTATAATTATTTTCATATCTATCTAATTAATAATTCTATCTATTTAGTTAACTTTTTCCTACAATGATCTTTTTAATTTGTATTACAATATAAATGATGTAAAAAGAAAGTATTCTCTTTTTACCCCTAAAATTGTATTAATTTTAGATTAAATCTACACATATTACAAAAGAATGAAACAGATACTTGCAATAAATGTAATTACAGCATATATTAACTATATTGGGATTTGGTTTGCGAGACCAATTTGATTTCAGAAAATAGTTAATCTTACTGACGAGTTAAAAAAAAAAAACAGCTTTTATTTAAAATATTACATACAGTCCAGATCTTGATGCAAGAACAGAAGAATGGAGATGAAAAACCAAGTTTTTTGAGTCTATTATTTCCCTATCAAAGAAACTAATGGTGAGTCCCTAATATGCCTATGAAGTACAACCCTTATATCTCTTGTCCTGGATTCAAATTCAAGTTTAGAAACAGAGAACTCTTAATTTATATAAAAAACAATGTAATTCACAAAAATTGTTTATATGTTCCATTCTCCAGATTTTGCACAAACTCAGGATAAAATAGTTATAAGTTAATCATTCCTATTCATATATATGTAAATATTAAAATAGGCAAAACTCTCTCCATACAGTAGTGCCACTCAACAATAACAACAATGACAATAACAATAACAACAGTTATGAGCAAGCATGGGAGATAGTGATCATGTGATGGTTTAAGGTTTATATGTAAATATCCTATCCATCTACATCCTTAATCTAAATATATAATACATTCTATAAAAAAACAAAACATCAACTACTACTCTTCTGAGCATAAATAAATTTTACTTTTGACCTATTAAATGTGTCATGGCTTCTCCTAATTAATTTCATAAATAAAATATAATCTATTCTCTGTAAAAATTTCTTCTCTGTAACCAGTTACATATGTAATAAATTCTCCTTAACTATACTGAAAAATGATCTGATGATATAAAAAATCCCATTTGGTTGGTAACCAAGATAGACTTGTTATATTAGGCACTAATATATAATCTTTCATTGCTAAATAAATGATGCAAAAATCACATTAAAATTAACAAATGCCTTAATAACAAGAATTTATAAATTAACCATTGAATTTAATCAACACAATTTTTACCTTCTTTCCCGTTTCCTATTAAATGTTAATTGAACTGGTTTAAAATATCAAATTACTATGTCAAATTGAACTATTCAAAATATTAAAATTGTGAATTTTGATATATGATGATAATTTATTGATTAGTCTAAATTAAGGAGATATTCTCCTTGATAGTTTTCCTTTAATGGTAATGCATTGTTTTCAAATAAAATTACTAGCTAATAAATATTTATTATTGGTATATGTAATGGGATACCATTATCACGTGTTTAGATTTCAAGTGTTACAAACCTTTGGTATATATTTTATCAATAAAATTCTTTAGCAACCAAGTGTATAATTAAGATGATCTGGTGGAGACAGCTGTATTAATAATCTCATATATATATATAAAATCATAAGCGTCAACCAATAGATTAAATTCAAATCTTTTGACTAATACTACTATCAACATTAGACAGATATACTTAACTTATCTTCTTATGTTCAACTCTTGGTTGTTTACAAGATTTGTTATTATAAAACTGTTGATAATTCATTAATAAAAGTATTTTCACATTTGTGAGTTTTCCTTATGAAGAATTATTTAAATTTGGATATAGATTAATTTGATAACCTCTCAAGGATTCTAGCTACATTATCTCCTGATGACATTTACTTAAAATCAATTTATTGTTCTTTACAATAATGAGAAAGAACTAAAAAAAGGTTAACTCAAAAGTGTCAGCATCCTTTTATCAATTTACTATTTGCTCTATGGCAATTACAAACTCTTAATTCAAGTTTACCTTTTTGTTATTGTGTTTTACTGTCTCTGATTCTTATTATTTAACACTCGTAAAAGCACATGTACAATACCTGTCAAAGGCTGATATTTAATGTCTCTGATTCTTATAACATGCAAAAAAAAAAAAAAATTACCATGGACATTTTGGAAGTAATTCAATATCACCCCTAAAATAAACTTACAGTATTATATGCATTTTAACTTCTTAACTTTCCAGTAGATACAAGTTTGAATAATATATTCTTTTAATTAGGATACAGAAATAATATAAAAATTTGTATTTCTACAACATTCTTTTCTTCTTCGTTGCTAGAGAAAACACTTTTTAAGAAATTAGCAACAGACATTATAATTAAATTTCGAACAAAACATTTTTAACATATTTATTGTTTTAATTTTAAATAAATTTTACAGGTAACTTTAATTAGACAAAATTGCAGTCATAGCTTAGACTAACCTATCTTTTCATAATCTCCTGCAAATTCTATCTGTATACTGCATTCATTACTAAATCTAGTTTTCTTAAAAATCTAATTATTTAAATATATATATATTAATTATTATTTCAAAATTAGTACACGCATGCAAACAGATGCATATATGTACATTTCAATCATACACGTGATAGATCTAAACTTACTTATTTAGGGATTTTATTTGAGAATAAAATTATCTCATACAAAATTACAAAAATGTTTTTATTATTTGATAAATAGATAGCAGTTATTTAATCTTTCTCCTTCGAATTTCCTATTATAAATGCAAAGACAGTCAAAATGTAAGATTGAGTATGCATACAGATATGATAAAAGATTTTTGCTAAAAAGTGTTCAAAGTAGTGGAGTGCATTTTAGAAATAAATTGCATTTATAGAAGATATTAACGGCAAAATAAAGGAAGTAATGAATTTGGTAAATTTCCTATTATTGTACATAAAAGTATTTCTTATTCTTCCTATGTTTTTTTTAAATTATTGGTTATTATTTATTATTCTAAGACCAGCAAAATCAATATTTGATTCCAATTGTATAATACTTCCTTCTTTAGGTAAACTAAAATAAAACTCCAGCTACATAGATATAAAAAAATTCTAAATTTGAAAGTAGTTTATAATTATTATTAAATGCTGCTATTAGAAATTGGATTTTGCTGATTATGATTGTAATTATTAATAGGTTACTTTAACTTTTTTTAAATTTATCTTTCTCTTTATTAATTAATTTCACACTCTCGTCTTAACTGAAATACACAAGCTTATTATATACCTGTGTCTATATATGTAATATATAGGGTATATGACCACAGACTTTCCCATGACAGATCACTTTCCACACTATCTCATATTACTGATATACTTGAACACATATATGTTGAAAAGATAAATAATCACCAATATACATATTTCATGCTAAACCAGCAATCATCAGTTGGTCCAGATTACCATCTCTACATATGATATGCTATAAGTGCTCAGATATATATTAAGATAGCCAATCCTCATACTTTAATGGACAGGCTTTAATCTACTCCACACTCCAACTCTCCAACCATCCATCCAATTGAAAATCTGAAGATGGAATGCTCAAAGGCCACCCTGAGGCAGAGATTTTTGTCACACCCACGTTGACCTAAGATCAATCTGATCCATCATGTACAGGATATAATCCATTTTAATACATATACATAAGGGGGTCAGATTGATCTTAGGTCAACTGGGTGTGACAAAAATCTCGGCCTCAGGGTGGCCTTTGAACATTCCATCTTCAGATTTTTCAATTGGATGGATGATTGAAGAGTTGGAGTGTGGAGTAGATTGAAGCCTGTCCATTAAAGTATGAGGATTGGCTATCTTAATATATATCTGAGCACTTATAGCATATATGTGTAGAGTAATCTGGACCAACTGATGATTGCTGGTTTAGCATGAAATACGTATATTGGTGATTATTTATCTTTTCAACATATATGTGTTCAAGTGTATTGGTGATTATTTATCTTTTCAACATATATGTGTTCAAGTGTATCAGTGATATGAGATAGTGTGGAAAGTGGTCGGTCAGAAAGTCTGTGCTCATATACCCTATATATTACTCTTAATTATATTCAGGACTCTTTTTTTTATATATATAAAGAGAACCAATAAGAATATGCCAATAAAAATATGTTCATTTTCTTATTACAGAATTATCAAATACCCGAGGTAGAAATGTATATTATTTACTGTAACCATTTATCAATAAAAAATGATTGTTTAACTATATACATATATATATTCACAATGATTGTTTAACTATATACATATATATATTCACATTGTGAATTACTTTATTGCATACAGTTATTTATTACAAAGTTAAAATAAAAGTTTCTTTATTTTGTTAAATAAAAATTAATCTGTTTGAACAATATCATCATCATCATCAACCATTATCAATCCACTGCAGGATGAATGTCTCTCCAAGTTCAATCCATCTTTTTCTATCTTTAGCTTCTTTGAACAATATAAAAACAATAAAATAATTGGATTAATTTCACAGTCTCTCTTTTAAGTATTCAAGACAATCTTCTTTAGATATATTAAAAAAAAACAAAAAAAAAACAATATTTTTCTTACAGTACTGTTGAGTACTTAGATGAGAGTGAATATTTATTTGAAAACAATTGTTTAGTTATATATATATATATCAGTGACGAAACGTGACTTTTTTTGAAAACGGAAGCACATTACATCTTTTTTTTAATGTTTTTATTTTACTTGCCACAACAATTTTCACATATATAAAAGTTCATGTATAATTTAAAATGCGACTTAAATTATAAATCAATTTTAAACTTTATTTTGCTTAGATCGCATATATATAGGTACATCCACGTATCACCGTCATATATATATAGCGTCTTGTTATTTAGTCGTTTGCTATTTTTTAAATTATTTTAAAATAATCTGTAAAAATTATATCATGCCACACCTGCTTTTAGTATGGCGGGATGATGAAATCAAAATTTTATTAAAGACAATAAATGTTTGTCAAAATATATTTTACGTTGTAAACAAGATTTAGCCAACCGTGTCGATCGCTAAAATCTTGTGGGAAAGTAAATGGTTCAAATATAAGAAAACATTCTGTTCGGGAATTAATACAAAAGCTAAATTGCTAATTGCTAACTTCACTGGGAAAATTGTGTTTATTAAAAATGTAATTTCATTATGACCAAGTGTAAATAGACTGTTTTTTGCTACATATATACACAGTCAAATTTTAAAAAGGTCCGCAAGCCGAAATGGTACAAGCCAACATAGCGATGGATAAACTTCTTTATAGAAACCAATTGCAACAGTACTTCAAGTGGAGAACTGCTGCATATTCAGACAACAAAGCTAAGAGACAAGCTGCTGCCCAGGAGTTAGATAATCACCTTCACGACTACTGCAAGAGCTTTCAGATGAACTTTAATTATTAATTTTCAAAATTATAGCTATAGTAAATTTAAATAAACGCCCAGTTTAAGTCTAATAGTTCAAATCTTTCTTTTACTCCAACCTGTAAAACCAATAATAAATACTCGCTTGATTTACTGTAAAATATCTGTAAAATCTATTATCTTGAACCTATTAAAGAAATAAACTTAAAAAATATTTTGTTAATTAAATTCTGTTTTACTTTTGTATTTGCGGTGAAATCTAAGCTCTTTAATATATATATATGTGATGATATGCCAAATATATTTCGAATCAGCGAGCAGATATTATTTTAATAATATTTCTATCTTCAATTTAGTAATTATGATATAACTCTTAGTTATATTGCATCCGAATCGCTGTTTCAAAATTAAAATTCATTAATTATTAACTGATTGCCTTGCGATCATTGCAGTAATTTAAATCAACTCTGAATTCGATTTCATATATATAATTGTTATGGCTTGCTTTGTTATGCTGATAAATTATAATTTTAAGCATAGTTTTACTTAATAATAGAATTCTGGCCAGAAAGATATTAATAAGGCATATTTAGTTATTTTCATTAATTCTGAATCTTCTGAAATTTTGCGTTTCCCCCCTTTTTATTAACTCTAATTAGAGATGCAAATTGTTTGTTAAACGAGGGTATTAATAAATTTAAGTAACCACTCTCTCTTTATGGCATATTTTAAGTGCATATAGTGAATGTATGTAAGACTAGTTCGACCAGTTCTCTCTATAATATATGTTATTAGGTATTTATCCGGAACTAAGATAACCTTTAGTTTGATGGATGACGATTCGCATCATTATTATTAGGCTCAAATATTAGAGAAACTTAGTAAACAGTCGCAATATTATCGCTGTAGTAATTAAATTATATTTCTGGCTAGTACTGTTATTTATCACTTGGCAAACCGTGATTGACATATTAAATTCTTATATGTATAGATTCGCTGAGCACTAAAGTCAGCTAATACATTTAAATGAGTCTGAATACTATTACACGAACTGATTAGATTCCATTGTATAATGCCTGCAAGCGTCTATTTGATCTCAATGTGATCCCTAAATGGTGTGATTTAATTTATTTTGTTTTTCATTACTAATAATTTTAATATATGTATTTAAATTTATCCTGTTTCATTATTCTTTTATCATATCCCATTCCACTTACTTAATAGTTATATTACCAGATATTACACAAACTGTCATTATTATATTAGTTAGCCTTAATAGATGTTTAGTTTAATTTTATGTGATGTGTGTGTTGTTGGCCATAGGGTCTCATGTTTCTGCCTGATTAAAGCCAGTGTGTAACCTCAGAAACATCTCTCATATAATGTTAAATCACGGAGTGTTGGTGAATTAGTTGGAGCTTGGTTCGGACTCTGGATCTTACCATCCCATTTCAATCAGCTTTCGTGTGTTGAACTCTGGATTTTATGTGAATATACAAATCTGACCGTTACACTATAGATAATACATCGATATACTTTTATCTACCAAATGCTTTTAACATTCTTAAATTTTAATTGTAAATTAGATTTTGGCATTGTATTGTGTGAACTTCTTATAATCAATATATAATGCATTACTCAAATTCATTCCTTGCCTTATATAAAAACAGTTAACAGAAATTCCATTAAAAAATAATGAGTTTGAATTATTCATTCTTCTTTTATGTTAAACAAAACCGTGATTAGTTTAAATGTATATATGCATGTTAGGCATGGGTTTTTCTTTGTTACACCATCCACTGCCTCAGATCAACCAATGGATTCTACTTGTCTTTTATCCCTTGGTTTCCGTGAAGTTGTTAATAAGTTTGTCTTAAAATCTCTCCTATTTAATTATAAAATCGTGCATGTGTTCCAACCGAGTTCGAACCCAGCAACAAGACAACTGAATAATGCTTACTTGAGCCATTTTGGTCATATGGGTGGCCAGTCACTATCGTTATATTAAGAGCACTGTATTTTATATAATTGCTATCATTCCTACCAGTATGATAACTAGCAACTAACATATTTGTAATCTTCATTAATAAATGTTCAGATAAATAAATAATTAATTATAATATAACTGCTAGTATTTCGTCTGATAAATACATATTTACACACTTTCATTTTGGATATATATGCATATAAGTTGTGGTTGAGGTCCAATACACATCCTAGAGTGGCCATATATGTGGTGAATAAATAAATGAAACCTGAGATAGAGAACCCAAGTTTGATCCTATGAGCTATGCTGTGGCATATAGGAGGTTGAGTTGGTATCATCAAGGATGTTGGCTAGGGTGCAGAGACTAGGAAGATCAGTAGGATTTAAACCTAGGACAGGGGTGACTGCACCGAATGGTTGAGAACTTTTAATTGATTTTTCGGTCTGATTGACTAGCTATACAAACTTGACCTTTTTTTTTTTTCCATATAGTTAACCTCTCTTCAATGAAATCAAGGTAAATTATGCTAAATAAATTTCTTGGAACAAAACAGCTTTCAAACAACAACTTGTACACCAATTTAGCACAAACATCCTGTAAAAGTCATTCAAGATGTCAAAATCCACTTGCCAATGTCACCTGGTAAATCCACAGCCTAGACGCAACTCTATAACAATTTAACAATGTAATTTTGTTGTCAATTTGACAATTAAACTATTTTACCTTCTTTCCCAATGAAATTCCATACAATAATATAAAAAAGGTTAAATAGTTGGTTCTTTTTTTATGTTTAGCAAAAATAGTTGAGATTTTTTTTTTTTACAAAATAGCTTATATATATAGACACTATTGTATGCGCAACTTATTGGATGATTTTGTAAGGTTGAATATATACATATTTTAATTAATTTTTTAAATTGAATTTTAATTAAAGCTCTTGAAAGTTTTTTTTTTTTCATATGTCAAAGTGTTGAAAATTTTAGTGAATTTTTCTATAGCAGCACTCATTCCCTTTACAATTGGTACAGATAGTTAGATAGGGTTGGAAAAGTAGCTATATTGAAAAAAATTAAGATATTTTCTAGGATATAATTGTGATATTATAGATAGTAGGGATTCACACTCAATAGATAGCTTATAAAGATATATTAGATAGTTTGAACTTATTGTAAGGCAAATTAAATAATAAAATAATATAATGAATTGTTTCAAAAATAGTAGTAATTTTAATGTATTATATTTAAAAGATACTATAATGGTAGAATAGCTTAATTATAGTGATAAATATTTTATATGTTTAAGATAATTATTTTTGTTTAAAATATTATTTAAATGATAGTTAATTTAATATTAGTTTAAAATGTGCTGAAAATATCACATGGTTAGAGGTGATTGTGTGAATATGTAATCTTACAAAAAGTTAGGGGAAAAAAACTTGATTTTAGCTTGCTAACAAAATTTGATACATAATAAAGTGTAACAAATATTAAGTCTAGAGATAATATTAAAAAAGTAATAAATAAAATTATTATTTTTATTTAAGTGTAGTATTTTAATTTAGGTAATTAAAATATTAATAATTGTTTTAACAAGGATATTTAATTTTTTAGATAAAAATATTTAAGCTATTAAATAATTTGATAATATTTAATAATGATGACTCATAATTTTAGAACTTAATTTTAAAAGTGATATTGATATAGGTATGTAAATTAGAAATTTTTTACAAGAAGTATTGACCAATGAAATTATTGGATTAAGACCAGTATAAAAACAGGTTGGGCCAGTCTGGACAGATTTTTTCAGGGATTTACAGATTTGAATTAAGACAGATTTCGTTTGAAATTTTAACTATATATTATATTGTGACAGTAGTAATTTCTTTTAAATTATTATTTTACTTGAAAGTGTTTTAAAAAATATAAATGTTCACTGAACACCAAAGTTCCCTGTTAGTCTATTCTTACTTGAACTTAGCTTAGGACCTCAATAATTCTATGAAATGTGATAGTAGCTACTTAAATATTGGGAAAATGAACAAGGAAAATACCACAAGACTGGAGATTTATGTAAGAACTTTAAATTTTTTATAAATAGTATGCCTAGAGTAAGTGAACATGCAGCTAATTTATTAAAGTTAATTAAGAGGAATTGGATATTTATTAGAAATCATTATCTTAATATTAAATTTGGAAAAAAAAGAAGAAAGTTAAGACTGCATCTAAGTTTAAAAATTGAATTTAAAATGTTTTATAATATGATGAATAACTTTTTTATATATAATTGATAGTAATAATGCACATTTAATTTGTCTTTAAAGTAATCAAAATAGACTTAAGTTTTAAGAACAATGTATTTAAAGACAAATTGAAGAAGATGACTTTTGAATGTCTTTTATGCTTTTGAAAGGACTTGCTATTGATTAAATCAACCAATAAATTATATTTTAAAATGACTATCTGGGAATAATGAACTGATACATTTTTTCAAAAGACTGAAATTATATATCAGATAATATATGCTTTGAATAATGTAGCTGTCATTTTACCTGGAAATGAAAATTATCTAGTGAAAAGATACACATTTAAAATGATAAGAATCATAAATTCTTCAAAGAAATAAATATTTAGTATAATTCATAAACTTCATGTCTGCTGATAAACGTATTAAATAAATAATTTATATTATATAATGTTTGCTACTAATATTTTTGACTAATGAAGAATGTGAATATTACTTAGATTATATTTACTGCAATATATCTGCTATACACAATGGCCAAAATGTACGTAAGGAAATATTTTCATCTAAAATGGATCTTAAATTATTTTAAAAAGATATTAAATGCCTGGATAAAAATTTTCAGAAAGGATAGAAATAAGCATTTTATCTTTCAGGATGATTAACACTATTCTTGGGTTTTACTGGATTTTATTATTATTATTTGTACATTTCTTCATATGGTGCCAAGATAGGAGTATGATTTGTACACAAAGCTGTCCAACTGTAACTAGGCAATGGTGCACGATTCCAGACAAGCATTTAGCTTACGAGAAGGGGGGAAAAAAAAATCTTTTCATAACTTTAAAACTTTATTATTATTATTATTTTAATTTTAAAACTAAGTTATTATATTTTTAAAAAACAAATGGGAATTCAGATAGTAATTTTGTGAACAAGGCAAATTACAATCGTGATTGGGTTTTTTTTTTAATGCGTACATTATATAACATCGTTACATTATTAATGTTATTTTTTATGAACATCGTTACATTATTAATATGTTATTTTTTATGAGTATTATCTGTTGAAATACAGAGAAAGAAAATCTATTTCTAAGTTCAAATTAAACTCTATCTGCAAAGTAGCATAAATAAATTAAAGGGTTAAATAATTACACTTTTCTGACATATTTTGAACAGAGGATGTTTGTTTTAGTTTAAATTTATACATTTCACATTTCTAAACAGAAAATCTAATTTATAGCTGAATGATAAAAATATTTTTTCCATTATTATTTAGTTTCCATTTCTATTTTTTTTTACAATTTTTACATAATTTTGATAACTCTCTATAAAAGAAATTGTGTTCCTCTATCTGAGTTCTATCTTGATGATGATGATGTCATCTCTTGTAATAGAATTAATGTCCTATTTATGATAGGCTATGGGAACTAATGTGTATGTGTTTGTGTAGTGCAGGGGTCCCCAACCCTATGCCTGCGAGCACCATTGTGCCCGCAGACCATTTTACGTGTGCCCGCCCTGCCGCTATCCAAACACGATAAAAAATTATTTATCTAATACAAATAAATTTAATTTTTTAAATTTAAGTTATTGTATTATATTGTAATCAAATTAAACTGAGAGAGTGCAAATTTCTCAAGCGCTTATGACTACCAACAGCCAATCAGATCTTAAGCACTGGGACAGAGAATTTAACAAGAAAAGAGTGGTTCCCACTTTTTTCTTTACTTGTTTTTCTATATATAAATCAAAGTGTAAGGCATACCATACCTTTACAGCGTAAAAGTAAAAATATAAACGTTAATTATATGTTAAAATTTTATTTTTGAAATAAATATTTTTTTGTACATTATGTGTATTATTAACAATATCCAACTATAAATTTACATTGAAAAAATAAATGGTGCCCGCCACCTGGCCGGTATTATAGAATGTGCTCTTAAGTGCAAAAAGGTTGAAAACTTCTGGTGTAGTGGGTGTTATTTTTTCAAAATAGAAATTTATCTACTTATGCTCCGTTCGTATAGTACCAAATCTTATCACTGACAAATAAATTCAAACAGTTCCATTATAATTTTTATTTTATTTATTTATAGCTTCACATGTCACTGGCATAAATATCTCAATTATTTGGATCAGATTTTTTTCCTGCCAAAAATCAAGTGAAAAATTTTGACTTATAAACAGCCTATTTTAACCACCCAATCAATAGCTCATTTGAATAAAATTATTTTTATATTATTAGAGATTTCCTTAACTTTTCCTGCATTATTTGATCAGTGTATATTTAAATTATTGTGTCATTTTTATTGAAGTCAAAAAAGTAGCATAGAAAAACTTTATTGAAATTGTTTTCATTTTATATTATTAAACATTATATTTAAACTTGAGTCCATTTTAAGAGTAATGCTATACAAAATATTAAAAAATTCTATCCCAGCTCCATCTGAAAGAATTACCTACTAGCATATATAGTATATATTGTGAAACAATGGTTTAGAAAGTAGCATCCTCTAAAAATAAATATATTGTTTAATTAAATTTTTAACACTAATTTTTTTTTTAATTATAAAATTTCAGTTAGAATTTAAAAATATATATATAACTCTGTTTTTCTGTCATAATCTTTAAATTGATTAAATTAAAAAAGTAATAATAATTTAAAAACTTTATTATATACCAAGGTTTTTCTTTTAATGTTTCTATAAAGCTATAGCAAATAATGTTACTGCCTGAATTAAATTAATATGTAATTGAAAATATTTAAATTTGTATAAGATGCATATATGTGCTTATATTCTAAATACATATATTTACATAAAGACAAAAAATATATTTAAATACTTTTCTTTTTAGGCTGTAAATCTAAATTTGTCATTTACCTGGATGTTCTTTCAAATAAGCTTGAACTAAATTATTCACAATATGATTCCTATTAATTCTTTCAACTTTATTGCGGCACTAAAAGAAAATAATGATTGAAATTAATAATAAAAACATACAAAAAAAAAAAACTCAAAGAATATTGAACATATGAAAAAAGGCAGAATAAAATTTAAAAATAATTTTAGGTAATTTCGGATTTTATGAGCTATGACATATTACACTTAGCATGTTTTTTGCTGGTAAGATTTCATCGAAGATTAGATAGATGTCATGGCAACAAATTTAATGAAAAATTTTAATGAGTCTATTATCAAAAGATTATTTAACAAAAGACATAATCTATTTCTAAAAGATTACTGGAAAGTTTTAATTAGAAATGCTTACAATGAATTAACATATAAAATACACTCCACCTGTTGATAAAATGTTCAAATTATAATGCTGCTATGACTTGGAGGTATAAATTGAATACCAGTCAGGAAGCAGCAATAACTTAAATAAACGTAAGTACAATTTTATAATAATAAAATAAATTTATTGAAAATCACTAACAAAATAGAAAATAATAAAAAAAAAGATTAGAAATGTTATTAAAACTCTCTACAACTTGTTAATACACTTCTGTGTGTGTTAGTTTCTACACACACTCTGTAGATAAATATAATCTACTGCTCTGCATCTTAATTCTAATAAGTTTTCGGGCATATTTGCATATATTAGGATATATTTGCATATATTAGGATTGGTAATTATTTATACATATATCACTATTATACAGAAAATTAGCTGCTGCTATAAGATGCAAATCATATTCTCATTTATTGCACTTCCTCACAGTTCATTATATTTCATTCCATTTTCATAATACTTTATTTCCATTTATTGCACATACATAAATGCTACTGGAGTTTTTATAAAAGAGTCCATTTTAGCATAATTATTCCTCATTTGCATAATTGATACTATTGGTAGCATATGCAGATTTTCTAGAATTTTATAATAATCTATTCATGTACTGTCTGCATGTATTTCAATAATTATTTAATAATAATCTCTATTTACTACATTCATGTACTTTATTAGGTAAAGGGTTACTTTAGCGGTCATGGCCATGCTCACCATGTTTGCCCTCTATTTTTTAAAATTAAAACTATTTTTGATTTGGAAAATAACCAAAATTAATATTTTAGAATAATTAAATATAATAAACTACTGAAGTTAAAATATTATAATGAAGCAGTGCATATCTACATGCAGATATACTTGCTTCATATTTACTTTAATTTAATCTATCTCCCATCATAGATATTTAATTTATTTGTTAATACCTGCATACATCTGAAATATGTGCATGTGCGCATGTACAATTTTCAGTCTTCGAAAGATTACAAACTGATTGTTCAAATCATGTTATACTTTATTTTAGGAAAGAATATACTTAGCTAAAAGTATTTCAGTAACAATATTTTATTGAAAAGAATTTTGTCAAAAGTACAATGAAAGAAAATGTTAAAATGTTTAATACAATGGGAGAGGGGTTGGAAGCCATTAGGGAAAGGAAAGTGCTTCCCTATCTGTACATACAATCATTTCCCTATCTGTACATCCAATCGACAGTAATAGTTACAGTTCGACACCTTCACACCCTGTGCAGAGTTTAAGGTGGTGTAATGAAATTAAAAAATAAATTATATATCTATGATGGGAGATAGATTAAATTAAACTAAATATAAAGCAAGTATATCTGCATGTAGATATACACCGCTTCATTATAACATTTGAACTTGGTTAGTTTATTATATTTAATTATTCTGAAATATTAATTTTGGTTACTTTCCAAATCAAAAATAGTTCTAATTTTAAAAAATAGAGGGCGAACATGGTGGACGTGTGACCGCTAAAGTAAACATTTACCCTTTAATATTATACAAGCACAGACAGTGTACCTCTTCCACCTATTCTAAAAATATTCTTACTTGCATTTATAACCCTCCAACTTTGCAGGTTTTCTGCATATTTGAGCTCATCTCAAAAGTGTTTCCTCTTCTTGTAAGGTTATAATCCCTTCTTGATGGAGCTCACTTGATGTAACACGATCTTGAGCTGGTTCAATCATTTGATCCCTGATTGAATTATTTGTTACAGCTTAATCTATATTCACAATTTGGTCCTGCATTTCCTCAATAAAATTTTCATCATCATTTGCTGACCTAACAATATCTGCATCTAATCATTCACTTTCATGATATTTTTCAGTTATCCACTTGTATCAATCTAATTTTCCAAAATAAGATTTTCAATATTGTTGCTGGTAGCCATTTATTTTTTAAAGTATTGTGTATCCAAACCCTTTCTCCAACTTTAAAATTTTCATTTGTAATTGGCAATAATTTAGAAAGATGAATATAGAATTTTTTCTGCATTAACAATTCAGCTGATGTGTTATTAATAACTAAATACAGAGTAAAGTGTTGGAAAAACATTGCATCTAATAATGCTACGGTGGTGTTCAATTACCGTGTTGAAACCGCTTGATGGCGTTGATCCCATCCAAATGCATATAAATATGTCATTTAATGGGCCGCAGTCAAACCAAATAGCCACAACTTTTTTTTTCTCTGTTGCAACTAACGGCTTGCTTAGTCTTGCGCAGTTTATGTGAGCGCACACAATACTATCTTTTAGCAATGTTAACACTTCGCTACCGTACCATAAAGTTTGCAGAACTATTGCAATCTGCATTCAAAAGTAATTACGGTACAACTTACTAACATAGTATTAAAAAGTAATAAATATAAACCCATTACTCCTGCTTCCGAACCCAACATGTAAGGTGTGATAATAAAAAGTCACATGTCACATGACTTATATATAGCTTGCACTTACAAATATGTAAAATTAGAAAAGGTTAGGGGAAACCACAATTTCACTGTTCTCAAAA
Source organism: Epiperipatus broadwayi (assembly GCA_028023455.1). Taxonomy (NCBI): domain Eukaryota; kingdom Metazoa; phylum Onychophora; class Udeonychophora; order Euonychophora; family Peripatidae; genus Epiperipatus; species Epiperipatus broadwayi. The sequence goes on from JAQFVV010000029.1 coordinate 5,604,572, forward strand.
AAGTCATGGTTCGCGAGAACACCTATGAGAATTAAAATGTTCGACAGTAAAATTTCTCAGTTATATCCAGAGACAAAAAGAAATTATAAAAAGAATACATTTCTTAATCTTAAAGAAAAAAAACCCAAAAAAATATTATGGAGTTGGAAAATTTTTAATCATTATTAATAAAATATGTCATTAATGTTAGTCACATATTCTTTCAAAGATAGCTATTGGAATAAATAAAGATTACTTTTCCTTTTCAAAAATGACCAAAAAAAGGTCAAATACAGTTCAGTAATTAAAGCATTCTCATTTCTTCCACCACAATGTAGTTAATTATCTGTCAAACAATAATAGTAGACTTTTTAAAGTTTGTGGGGAGTGGGTTCCCTGAGCAAAGTGTTGGCATGCATGGGGAATTCTACTAGAATAGAATATTGCAGTAATGTTTGTTAATTGATAAGTTTTAAATCTTGCAGATGTTAAAGGGCGTACCATCTCCCACACACACACACATTGCAAGACTAAGATTAAATATGTAGGCATTTGTTAAAGGTTTGGATTTATCATCGTAAAATTGCTAATCGAATAAATATGACAGTAATTTATAAGGAAATCAATCAATGAATTACGTATGATAAAATATCTTAGTGTAAAAAATTTCTCGTAGTTATATCCAGAAACAAAAAAAAATTGCAAAAAAGAATTACAGTAATTTATTAAGGAAAATAAATGAATTACGTTAATCCGCACGATTCTTCTTCTTCTTATTATTATTTCATAAATAAGATTATGGGCCCGATAATGTTATATTTATCAAGCAGTTTCAATATGCTAATAGAACAGTAACAATGCTTCCCTAATATTCTGTTGCAGGTTTTATTCAATGTAAATTTTTAAGTATTGAACTGCATCTCAGCAAGACCATTAGACTTGGGATGATATGGCAGAATAAGTACTTAGTATATTCCTTTATCGCTTAGAAAATCCTTAAATTGCTGAGATGCAAAACCTGTCTTATTATCTGTTACATGTCTCAGGATAAGCATAACTAACAAAGATATCTTTCACTGCTCTAATAGTACTTTCAGCATTAGTGTTTGTGATGATTTTATATTCTGAATGTTCACCATGAACATGAATCTATATCCACTAGAAATATAACCATTAAATGGTCCAAGACTTAAGCTTTTTTGACCGTAGTTTCTATTTTTTCGCTCAGCTTTGGCCAACAGACATATGACCTAGCCAAACTACTAGATAACCTTGATACAGTAAGGTTAGGTTTCTGAAATCAATGTACTGTTGTTCTTCAGGCTAGGTTCAATATTGTCGGATTTTTTTTTATTAATGGTGATAACACATAAGACTTTCCTTTAAGAAAGTTCTCAAAGTATTTCAATAAGTCTAAAATTGCCTGCAATTCTTTTATATTCTTAGATCGTTCAGCATTTTGTTGCTTTTACTTTAGCTTCCAAGTGTACTCTCTTAATAACTTTTGCACGGATTCAAAAAGGATAATAACAGGCTAAAATCTTTATTGACAATGTACAGCTGTAAAAATGTAACCTTAGAACAGCTAAATTCTATATTGTTTTATAAATATTGCTGCATTTTTCCAAATCTAAATCTGCAGTTTGCCTTCAAGTGGCCATTTTTCCCACAGAAATATCATGCCAAAACATTTTTTGAATTCTTACAGTCCAGTCTATCAATATCTGTTTTCTTTACTCCAATTGTTTAGAGTACAAATTGCAAATGTTATATAATATAGTTTCTTGCATGACACATTTTTCTATAGCACATTTATAATTAACATCTGGTTCAATTAATAATACTTTTTTAAAGTTATTGTTTATTATTTCATATAATAGTTGTTTTAATAATTTATCATTTAGCTTTAGCCATAACCACAATCCTTTACCAATGTCCTCAGTGCGATATCACAATCCTGATATTTTTCACGATAGTTGATTTCTATTCCTTAATCTCAATGATGTCACACCTTTAGTTATCATGGGTGTGAAATAACATTTAGTCTTTCATTCAACTCCTGACATAACTTTTTCAGATTTCTGGGATGATAGAGTTGATCTTCTAATTTCAATATCTCCTTCTCCATGAATCACTTAAAGACATCTTTTTATGATCCTCAATTTTATTTATGACCATATATCTTTCAATATGAACCCCATAACTTTTCCACTGTGCAGCATTATCCATATCAAATTCATGAATGTTGCTGCTTATTGATACCATCTTTCTTGTTCTATTAATCGCATGGAGATTTATATTGTCTATTTTACTACAATCTTACACAGGCTCTAACAACTATTGACTTGCATCATTCTGCTATACTCTGAGAGTATAAACTGAATATCAGCCAGGCAGCATCAATAACTTTTAAATAAATCTAGTACAATTTTATTGTAACAAAATAAATTTATATAATATCAATAACAAAATAAGAAAAATAACGAATAGAAAATGGTTAGAAATTTCAATAGAAATCTTTATAATCTATTAATATGTAAATTTTTAGATTAGTTTAATAATAATCATTTACATTTACATATTTTTATTATTAAAAAGAGGGGGGGGGAGGGATCCCAAAATAACTGGAATCATTCTCTGGTTTGCACACCTTTTGTAGTATATACTTCTGGCGTTACATACTTCTTGCAACCCTTCTGCATCAATCTGTCAAATGACATCACCATATCAAATTGTGGCACAATGTAGCACATTTTTTTGTAAAGTGTATTTGTCAATTTTTATAATGATGAAAAGTTCGAACAAAGTGAAATTCTATTTTTGTTGACAGACAACAACAGGGAAAACAGTTGTACTGCTTGAAATAGATTACAAGCAAGCTGATCTTGTAAAAACACAAGTTTATGAGTGTTTTAATTGAAATGTTAAATTCACCACATCCCTAAAAAGAGTCGTAAATGAAGTCAAAACAATGCTGATTTTTTTTTAAAGCAAACAGCATTTTCTCAGCAAGTTCTGAAACATTTACATGATGTGGTAAAATGTAAACCTTCCATTTTGTGGCAAAGAAAAGACTGCAAGCTTCACCCCAACAAAAGTGTCATTTCTCAAAGCTTTGAGTGTGCAACACTTTTTAATTAAATTCAGCAAACTGCTTATTTATCTGACATATTCACTCAATCTTGCTTGGTGCAATTTTTTTTTTTAATTTATCAAATTTTAATCTATTGAGAAGTGGTGAAAAAAAAATGCCACAATTTGTGAATGTTTCTGGAATACTTTGAAAATAAAAACATATTTAGATTGATGCATTGCATCAAATAAATAGTAATTTGACAGAGATTAAATTTATAACACTTAAAAATAAAACAATTTATTATAAATTTCGATTACTTTTGGGTACTCCCTCGTATAAAAACAGACAGTCCAAATACACTCTTGAAATATCCATATAAATCAAGCATCATTTAAATATATTAGCTCTGCATTATTCATAATGAATGAATAATAAAAAAAATAATGAAATTATAAATATTTATCTTCATAAAAGAAAAAGAAAATAAATCATTTTTTAATATCAGTAAAAAATGTTTATTTATAATAAAAAAATTGCATAAAAAAAATTTAATTGCAATATTTAATTTTAAAAAAAAACAAACAATTCCTACCTGTGGACATTCACTAGATACATCCATCCAGGGACTATAACATCCAGAACAAAAGGAATGCATGCAAGGCTGCAAGCTGAAGGAAAAAAATACAAAATGAAAGAATATATTATAATTTAAAATTTAAAAATACTGCATATTCAAATCAACTATAGATTCAGCTTATTAAAAAAATCATCATATCATTATCAGCAACTCATAAATGAATATGGCCATCTGAAAGTCAAAAAGGAAATAAAAAACAAAGCAAGAAAAATAAATTAAAAGATAAAATGTGGCTGTATAAATTGCCACAAATAGTGCAGAAGGATAGCTCATAGCATAAGAGGATTCCAACAATTAGGCTCTGTAATATTAAAAGTTCAAAAATATTAACATAAAAAATAATAATAAACAATGGGACAAAGAATAACGATGATAATTTAATTATAATATTAGTAATAATTATTAATGAATTAAGTTTTATATATATTGTATGTGTTTATGAAAGAGTATAATAAAAGAAAAGGAAATTGTGTCAGATAATGTAATAAATAAAAATATTTATATTTTAATTAAATTTTCATCATTTAACATTAAATGTAAGTTCCAGAAATATATACATATAATTAATTAAACAAATCAATCCCACCCTTTCCCCCAGACTATAAATAAATAACATTTTTGACAAAGAATCAAGAACAGAATGGGTACACACATTCTTTTTAATGTTTATAAGCTTACCTTTCTCAAAACTGGTGGAAATTCAGAATGATCTCAATATGCCACCATGACATTAATAATTATTAAACTAATAATCAATTACAGGACAGGAGATTGAATCTCAAACAGGAGATTGAATCTCAATTTTAATAATATAATAATAAAAATTAATAAATGCAGACATTAAATTAGCCAACTCAACAGCTAATTAATGGATTATAATGAATAAATAACACTTTGTTGAAATTAAAAGAACAACCCAAATTTAAAAGTGACATAGTAAATCACATACAAACATTAAAAAAAGTTATAGAAAGACTAATAAATAAGAGTAAGCATTTTGTATTAGATGTATAGATTATGAAAA